>JBAMAX010002287.1:0-514797 GCA_037043745.1 Chymomyza amoena | reverse complement strand
AGCGTTCATATTTTTTAGAAAGCCCCTCAGCGACCCAGATTTAGGTGCGTTCAAGACGCTTTATTTCTATAAATATCGATCGCATCGAAAAATTCTTTCGTATACATATTCTAAGAATATAATTTAAAAAAAAAAAATAGATTTTCTCGACCAAATTTAAAAGAACCTCCCCTTAAGCCATTTGAGTTTTTATGCAACTCTTCGGCTGAAAAATTCGCCTTTAGGGTTCGGATGCGAATAGACTGCTTCATGTAGCACTTTGTTTACTTTTGTAGTGCACCACCAACTTCCGGAACTCTTAGATCCCTAGTACGAATGTACCAGAATGCGTAACACATCTTCCTAGCTATTTTGCTCGAGGCCACCATGATCTCTTCTATGAGACTTGATGTGCCAGCGATTTCCTCTACCTACAGCGTATACTTCCATATCGAAAGCATTACAGTTTTGTATATCATCACCTACCTCATTTGGCCAGCTTTGTTGAACCATTGATGTGTGTCTACCAAAGGTATAGAGTAGGATCAATTTCTTATCGACTGATCACTATTACATATATATCTTTCTTTAACTCGTGTTTGGAACATAGGGCTTCAGTTGGCGATTCGGTAGCAAGAAAGGTAAGGAAAGGTTCCAAGCGATGTTTTTGTCTGTCTGCATAGTGCCGAGCATCCGAGCCTTATCCGCCACCTCGGGGCGCTTCCGATAAAAGTCATGCAACTCCACACTGATCACAATAGGAGCGATTTGTTATTTATCAATTAAAAAGGTGGAGCCTGGAAATAAATGGAAATGTGCCATAAATGGGTGACGGTTCCATTAAAATTCGTAGGTATTTTCATATATTTTCAAAACATTTAACTCCCAAATATTAATATCGGCCTGTCTGCCGATGGGAGACAGACAACTTAACACTGATCACTATAGAAGCGATTTATTATTTATCGGTTAAAAAGTTTGAGCCTGAATTGAAATTGGGTGACAGTTCAATTAAAATTCGGAGGCAATATTAGATATTTTTCTAAACATTTTTTACTCCCAAGTTTTTGATTGTCCCGATAAATATGGTATACATGTGCGAGCGACCGGAGTTCAACCTATAATCCGTAGATACCGAGAGGCGCCCGAAGAGGTGGCAGCCCTATTCAGCATAGATCCATGCATCATGATGCCTTGCTCAGAGGTCCAGTAGTTAAGGCAACGCTTGTATATTTGTTCCTAATGACGCCTATATTTTCGTCAAGGACCCACTTCTCAAAACCCCGCACATATTCAAACAAAAGTAGGACTTTGATTTTTGTCTTTGGAGCTTTAAACTGATCTCTAGGTGATACCATTATTAATGATGGCCTTGTGGATGAACTTTGACTAAAGATTCAGCTATTTGACTAATTTTAAAAAAATTCATGTTTCCCAGAGGCTCTTTCCGAAATCACCTGTAGGATTTTTTGTGGCCACTTTATAAAGCCGCAATGATGGTGTGGACGAACTTTGACTAAAAATGGTTTTATTTGACCAATTTTCAAACCATCACCAAATCACCTGTGGTATATTTATGGCCACTTTATGAAGCCAATATAATGCGCTGGGCCCTTTAGTGCCAAGCCAAACATCACAGTGAGAACTGTTTTGGAAGGTAGGTAGTGGATGGGCAGTAGGTTCTGGATGCTTTCTGATTTCTTCCTAATCATCGAGGCTACGACCTCCAGTGGGGAGGGGAGGGGGTCTGGGAAAGAGTTACAAGACACTAAAATCATATGGTAATTCTTCAAAAATAATCCGTTACTGTGTCACAAGGCAGGGTTCGTCTATTTCGACGAAAGCCACGTAATTTATGGATGATCCCTTACGACAAATGCCAATTTCAATGGTTGTGATTCGTGCGACTTAATACCCACTATCACTCCAATTTTGGTGCTGCGATGTTAACAATAATTAAGTACTCAGACAGGCCCACTCCGAATTACTATTTTTAAAGCAACCCATCAACATGGCGAGCAGGCCAGACAAAAGATATTGCGTAGTCAAACAAATACTAAAGGCTCCCACAGTAAAAATTCAAAAAATTGAACAGTCATGTTCGAACCCAAAACTTTACCAATCAATTTGACTCTTGGGGGTACCCCGAGTCTTGGCCCCTGCTTAGGTCCGGACCTGTCTAGCGTAACCGTTCTATAAAACCTTCAGAGCTGACTGACTGACGTCGGTTTTTCCAATGCAATGCATGCGATTCGACTTGTGAATTCCACAAAATAACCAAACAAAAAAACGAGAAAAAAAAAACAAATGCGGGGCCATAAGCGAGCCTTTATAATTCAAACTCATACAAACATAGAGTTGAGTCTTGTAGTGTGTTTAATGTGCACGTGGGGCTAACTAACACCCGGTAGATTTTCCAAACACGAAACGTTAACGAAAGCGAACGTGCTGGAATACACGACTCCTGGGAAATTTATATTTTCATATTAAATAAAAATCGAGTTTGTAGCACCAACAGTACATTATGCCCCTCGACTTAGACCTAATCGTAGCCGTCCTATACACATGTGTATTGTTTTAGTATCTGTCAAGGGGAAAACTAAAGCGGCATGTTATGACATTTAACAAAAATTTTTTCGCCATTTCGCGTTGCCAGAGCCTAGGCCTTATACTATGCCTATGACATCGACGTTGGCGCCATGCAATGCCCTGGCAACCCATTCCAAAGTTAAGGACCAGCCACAGTGCTGAGGTAATGCTAATTGTTGCGTGCACGACGCACCGCGAGGATGTCTTTTTAACGTCGCATACGATTGTTTTTTTTGTCCAATTTTGTTGTAATTGCGGATTGTAACAACTCACTCGTGAGCGGAACCTGATTATAATAACATATATCACAAAGAAAAATATATGCCTCATAATTCTAGAGGCGTTACATTAACTTTTGTGTCTTGAAAACAATGCGGCATGGTTTAAAAATAAGGAACTATTTTTAGATCTTACATGTTGAGGATTAGATGTGTAAAATGCTAAATAAGTTTTTTGAAAGTAGTTGCAGGACAAGCGAATAAGATTTCAATCGCGGACTACTAAGTAAGTTGTGTTTGCTAAATATGTTAAAAATATGTTAATCTACATACCATTTGTATTCCTTTTGAGATTACTTTAAGGTTTAGTAAAAGAAAAACAGTACAAAACAACGTTTATACTATTTTTAACCAAAAATCTTAGATTATCATAAGGTGTATTCTTGGTTTTGTGTAAATTATTTACCAAATTCAAATTAAAGTAAACAAACAACAGCTGATTGCAACCAAATTTCCACATTTGCCAGGCAACTATAAATATTTATTTTTCTGTTGCTATAACGAAGTCAGTTCTGAAAAATAATTGGTGAGTTCGTTATAGTGAACAATTTTATTAAAACTTACTTTTAATTAGTACTAAAGTGCTTCTTTGTGTCGAAACTCAAAAAGATTATTAAAATAAAAGCAAAATCTGCAGCAACATTTTCAGCAGCAACGAATATAACGTTCGAAGTTGCCACCTTACTGGTTACAAAATCTGGCAGCACCGTGGCCATACCAGACACATGTTAATTTCCCTTACAAAATGTAAACAAACAGCTGTGTCGCTATAGCAGCTTCTGTTAAATAACATAGCTCATGCCATTTGTCATATCTAAGGCCATGTTAATTAATAAAGGTTCTGATTTGCAAAATTAAACAAAAATTTATAGTAACTACGCTAAATAACTTCAAAATGGAAGAAAATGAAACCCAGCCGGAGACTGCCAAAGATGCCGTAGACAGTAAGCAAAACTTTACAGCCCAGTAATATACGCCAATACTGTGATTACGCGTTTTTCAGCTACTGTTGTGGAAGATGACGAGACCGCGCAATACAATCATAAATTGGAGTCACTACAGGCGGATATGCGTAAGATGCAAAATGAGTTTAATACACAGAGAGCGAAAATGCGTGAGCTCTATATGCAAAAGGAAAGTGAGTGTGCCCAAAGTTTAATGCAGCGTAAAAAGCTGCAGGAAGACTTGGACGAGCTGAAAACAAAGTATACCGTGGTGGTATCGGATCTAGAATCACAAAATAAGTTTCAAGACTTAAAGGCGCAGGAGGAGATCACATCGTTGCAGCAGATGGTGCAGGATACTATTGAGGAGTCTGCTATGTACAAATCGGAGTTGGAACGACTTAAAGAGCAGAGCACGCGTTACCGACAGCAACAACTAGAGCTGCAACACCAACAACACCAACAACAACAACAGCAACATCAGGCAGCTGAGCCAAGTGGTATTGCGCCACATGTATTAAATCAGGTAAAGAAAACGCTGGGCAGTGTACGCAAACTAGGCAGCGAATCTTTAGGTGCTAGTTTTCAGCAAGAGTCTGCCGAGGATAATGGCAAGCCATATGTAAGTAAATATAGGTAAATTATTAGTTGCACTAAATCCATATGCTTTACTTTGCTTAGGTTTCTGAGGACGCCGAAATGCTACATTCCATAGTCGAGCAATTACAGGAGGAGATGAACGCTTTAAAGGAAAAATTACGTGAAACTGATGAGAAACTTCAGGCTAAAAATGTTGCAGCTGCATGCACTGACGACGATACAATAAACAAGTCCACCTCAACTGATTTGCTAGACTCCAGCTGTGAAAGTTGCCTACAAGCCGAGGAGAAACACAAAGAAGTAAACGCTCAAAGCAAACAATTACAAAAACAAGTGGATAGTTTACAAAAGCAGCTGGTGGAGTCACGTGAAAGCATCTGTAAAGAAGCGGCACTACGTAAAGATCTAGAAGATCAGTGGCAAGAAAAACGTGAAGCGCACAAGAGCGAAGTACAAAAACTACGTGAACAAGTCAAAACCAATGAGCAGCAATTATTGGATATGCAGCAAAAGTTTCTCGAAACTAGAGACGATGTGATGCGGAAGTTGCAGAGCGTCAGCGACGAACGCGAACGTGTAAACAAACAGCTGGAGACACTACAGGCCGACAATGATTTTCTGTCTGGTCTTTATTTGGCCACATCCGAAGAGATTGAAAATCAATATATAAATTTGCCGAATAATGTGGTAGAGCTGCAGGAGTTGATGTTGCGTCAACAAAGTGAGCTGATACAGGCGCGTGTCAGCAGCGAATATGAAAAACAAAAATGTGTCAGCTCCTTGGATGAGATACAATTATTACGCGCTCAGCTGGATGAGAGCAACAACGAACGCCGTGCCTATAAGCGCAAGATGCAATCAGATACTAAATCGCTGCAGTAAGTGTTGGGGTTTATATAAGTGGAGAATGGCTATATGAATTAATTTTTTGCAGAGATCGACTGACGGAGCATCTACTGACGGTGCAAAAATGTGAGGCCGCTAAAACTCAACTAGAACGTAAAGAGGCTGAACTGAATCGACAGGTGACTGAATGTCGCGTTGAGATTATAGAGCTGCAAGAAAAGAATGTAAGTAAAGGGAACGTGTATCAAGTTGGGCTATTAATGTGGCCAAGCAAGCCGTGGTGCTGCAGAACCACTTGCAGCATGATTCATTAGAATTAATGTGGTCTAAAATGACAAAGTGGCTTGGGTCGTATAAGTGTGACCATGTTAATGTTTCCTTCCTCTGTTGGTCTTTGGCTTTATTTTTATAACTAATTGCAAGTCATTATGCAATCAGCATTACCTTGACCATTCCATAAGTATTATGGAGTCTGTTCATAAAGCCTTGGCTGTTGCATACCTCAATATGCAAATTAATTCATGTGTGGTCATGACAACCCGTTCTCGGGTTACGGACGACCTCAGCAGCTCTCGCCAGGCGCCTCTGCTTTGGATGGGTTCTCCTCCACTTGATCTTTCCATTGGAGTCGTGGTCGTTCCCTTCGTCTTCCTTCCTACCTTCTTCGCTGGGGTTCGTACAGCTCGTGGTTCATCCGTATGCGATAGTCGTCCTCAAAACGTACGGGACCGAAGATTTTACAAAGAATTTTCTTCTCAAACGCCCCTCAGAGCAGCTGCATGCAAATTAATTCATTAATCCTTTTAAATATAACGCATTAAGTAGACAAAGCCACTTTACCAATTTAACTGATCTACTTTTGTTATTTTTTTAGGAAAAACTCTCAAAACTAAACTCAGAGTACAAGTCGCAAATTAAAACACTCCAAGAGGAGTTGTCTACAATGGAAACGGTGCAAAAAGATTTTGTCAAATTATCACAAACTCTGCAAGTAAGTCTTTATTAAAATATACATATAAAACTTATAACTAATCTATAAAACTTTTTCTTGTGCTGCTTAGATATCCTTGGAAAAGCTGCGGCATGCCGACACAGAGGTGCGCTGGCAGGATGATGAAGATATAGACAATTGTCCCACATGTAAAACAAACTTTACCGTGACTGTGCGCAAAATCCATTGTCGTCATTGTGGACACATCTACTGCGATAAATGTCTAAGCAAAACGGTGCCATCAGGTCCACGAAAACGTGTGGCCAGAGTCTGTGACGTCTGTCACACCTTGCTCACACCAAACACTGCGCCATACTTTAGTCGCGAGTCAAAAGTGCCGTCCAGCTAAGTGGATCGGGCACATTCGTAATGCATAATATTTAAAAATATAAAACTAAGCTTATGTTTGCGCTCAGAAGTTATATCATAAATCAAAAAGGTTTGTCACATTGACTAGCCAAAAAGTTGTAATTTTTCTATAAATAAACTTATGAATACATACATACATATGTACAAGCGTGTGTGTGCCTCTAGTTGTAGTATATAAGTATATAACAACAAAATTTGTTGCAATATACACATAGTATTATGTAAGTGGTGAGTGTTTATTATTTATTTTGTAAATATGATTTTAAAAAAATACAAAATTCAAATTGTAAATTCGCTCAGTGTTGTATTGTGGCTGTCTTCAGTGTTTTTTCTAAAAATTTTCAATTGTGCAAATATAAAATAAATAAAATAAACAACAAATCGGGTTTTTTTCAAATAACAAATTATAATATTTATTCTAAAATTTAACAAAAAATTGCTTTACATTTCTGGCTAACCATTTTCAAAATACACTTTAATTAAGTATGTACACAACAATATGATGAATTTGTAAATATTTGGTTTTAACTATTTTGTCTTTACAAGGCTGCGAGGATTATATATATATACGCATTTTCTAAACATTAGAAATAACAATTTGGACATGCGTACAGTTTAGCCATAAGCCGCCCCTTAAAAATTTTTGTTAATACAATGTTAAATTCAAAAACTAATACTGCAATTTCAGCATTCCACAAAACGCTAAAATGACTTTGTCTGCGGTATTGAAAAAGGGTATACGCAACAATAGTAGGAAAAAGGGACAAAAAAAATGTGTAGTTAAGAGCACTTGACAGTCCGTGGTAACTGAAAGACAGTAAAAATAATAAAGTTAGTTTTTTCAGTTAAGTATAGGTATATAAAAGCTTACCTCTTCAAATTAAACGGCTGAATAGCGTAGCTGCTAGGGCTACTAAGGCAACACTGGCCAGGCTGATGATGTTTTTGCTGGGCGCTAAAATTTGGAGTTCAAAAATAATGTCAGCATTTGGAGAAAAGTAAACTTTTTAACATATAAACTTATAATGAATATTTATGAGCACATACTATATTGATTTAATTTTATATACAAGAACTTTTTACATTTGAAATTTGAGATTTTTATATATACAGTTTTTTTATGCTTTGTATGATTCTATTTTTGAGCGAAAACACATAAAAGCAAGCACACAAATTTGCGTATATAGAATTATTCCGGCGGGACATTACAAAGTGCAACATTGGAAAAAAAAGTGCTCTTTACAAATAATATTTAAATGATACCTATAATTCTGTAATTTTTCACCGCATGCTTAACTCCCTATAGGAATAAGTTTGTAAAAACATTTTTTTGCGCATTCCACGTGCAAGTTTGTTAAAATAACCAATGATAACTTTAAACAGGAAATCAAAACGAAATTTATCGATAACATTAACAGCGATCTGCAAGCTGCTGTTAACACACACGTCAGAGCGGGACAGCTCTACTACGCCTGTCAGCCAACGGCTTATGTCAAAATATTCGTGCCAGTTTCAACTAGAATTTCGTTTTGATTTCCGGTTTTGCCAACAAATGAATTTGGAATAAAAAACTTACGTAAAACTTGTTGTTTAAAACGACTGCATCACATATACATCTTATGATCTTTAATATATATTTTTTTTTTGAAAGTAGTATAGACTTTTACGTGGCGAAGATAATGAAGCTAGCGACAGAGCACAAGACATTTAGTGCTTAGATAGTACGAAAGTGTATACAAAAGAGGCCATGGTCTAGACGCCGTAAGGTTGTGTCATTTCCGTTTCTAGTTTTGAGTCCAATTGTCGTTGTTGTTGTTGTTGAATTTTTTTTTTGAGTTACAGAGATAGAGAGAAAAAGTTGAACTTATGCTTAGATGATGCAATAGATGCGCGCTTCGTGGTTCTGGTATATATATAATATGCTATATAACATCTGTAGGCTTTATTTATCTTTTAGTTAGCCTCTCATTTAAAAATTTGATTTTGTGCGAATGTTTAAAGTCTGAAAATTTTACATAGTTTGGCACAGACCGCAGCCACACAAGATAAAATAGTTGAGAGTGTTAGCTTTGATGGTTTGCTAGGCACGTTGATGTTGAAGACAAAGATGAGGATAGTTAGCTTGTTTTGGAGTTTTTTTTTTTCTTTTTTTTTTATTGTCGAGGTTTTTGCTAGATGCTAGATGAGCTAGAGAGAGTTTATTTCTCGTTTTCACCTGCTGCGCCGCCCGCATTGCCATTTATCAAAGTTTCGCGTCCGTATTTGGCCAGCCATTCTATAACAACGCCATTGGACCAGCCAAAGCCTGTTTGTACGCCGTATTCACCACCACCGCCGTGTCCGCCGAATTTCTCAGCGTTATACTATAACGAAAACAAAGTTGTAAATAAATCTTGGTTATAAGTACAGTCACCTACCTTTTCAAACATTTTCAGCGAATCGCGATAGGCATCAAAGTTAGACTTTAACCAACGCTGACCCCAGGCCTTGGAGAGGTTCTTGGCTTCGGGTGTGCCCAGATTATCAAGACCCTCAACTAGTATGTATTGCATTGGTGGCCAGACATTGGGATAATCCCACTGTTCACCGGTATGGTAGAGCGTGTTTGGCACACCACCTGGGAATGAATCAAGTTTTTGATTGTCAATGTACTGCAGCACAGCCTTGGAGATTTTTTCGGACTCGGAAATGTTATAGGCTTTAACCCATAGTGGTGCTAGATTGGTGGGCACAAAGTAGTTGCGTGGTTTGTCATTGACGAGATCATAGTCAAGCCAGACGCCAGCCTCTTCGTTCCATAAGACTGCATTTATGGCCTTTAAGAACAAAAAACATTTCGGTCAACAAATTATGACTTAATTTCTAACTACGCTACTCACCTCTAGAATCTTTTGTGCCTTTGTCTCATATTCTGTCATTTTCTCCACATTACCCGCCTTCGCATGGAACTCTGCAATCATCTTGGCATTCCAGTATAGTATAGCATTCAATTCTACAGGCACAATGGAACGTGTCTTGATGTGCATCAAATTCCCCTCATTTGTGCCATTTTCATTAATAAACCATCTCGAGCTAAAGTCCATGCCAGATTCTGCGGCAGATTTTAATTCACTGAAGTGAGCCTCTTTTTCCTCATCGGTGTTAAAGTTTTCTGATGTCTCTATGTCCTCTCTGTAGGATTCCGGCCTGGGTCCTGTTGACGTATCACGATACGCATACAAATTATAGCCCTTGACTTGTACACTGTGATTATTAACGAAATACTCGAATTCATGTTCAAGTGTATCCAACGCTTGGATAGCAAATAAATCATCTTTGGTAAACTCCACGTAAGATTTAATCATTGCAGTTAGTAGAGGTGGCTGCGAACGACCCCAGTAGTATACACGACCGCCATTGGGTATAAAGCCAATACGCTGCACAATGGACAAATAGTTTTCAATCATGCCACGAACTGTGTCCTGCATTTCGGAATGGAGCAGACCGCGAATGATCCAGAAGGAATCCCAGTAGTAAAACTCAATGAAGCGTCCACCGGGTATGATGACCGGATTGGGCACAGGTATAATGGAGTAATATTCAGGGTTCTTGCGCACATCATCCTTCATTTTGCGACCCAGTTCCTTCCAGATGGCGTTCAAGTCGTTGCCCCATTGCTGAAATTAATAAAAAGTTATAAGTTTAAATAGAATCAAAATAAAATAATTTGAGGACTTGGGAGATCTTATTTTGATGCAGTCTTTTCTAGTTTAGAAAATATTAAAATTCTACAAGGAGGTCAATCGTGTACACTAAGAAATATTGTCAGGACTCCCTGGTACATCGAAATTACATTTTTACAGATATGAATGGTTGCCAGGTCACTGCCAGAAGATCTTGCTGAAGGCTGGAGGTATAAAACTTTATTCTGAACTTTCGGAAAATTATATCCATTCAACATGTACCAATTTTATATTACATAAAAGAAAAGAATAACGGTGCTTGAGATTTAAATACGATCTAGTTAAACTAATCGTATTTCTTATACAACAATCGATCAACATCAGGTCGATTTTTTATTTATCGATTGAGAAGCGTGAGCTTGAAAATATTAAAATAGTAAATTAGGTTGAAAAAATTATTTTAACAATATTGGATTTCTTCCTCGAGGTTCATAGACTCCGAAGAGTTGGCAACCCTATGGATATGAGTACTATAAATTAAAAAAGATATTATATACTGGTTCACCCACAGTTCTCCCACATACTGATCTAGCTCATTGGCAAATTCTGCTAGTATTATTAAATGTTATAAAATTTGAAGAATGTCCTCTCAACATATTATAAATCCAAAAATAATAATGATGATGATCGGAGTTCATCCTCCAGGTCCGTAGACTCTAAAAGGTTAGCAACCCTAAAGATATGAGTGCTAGGAATCAAAGAAATTTTATATACTAGATCTGACTCACATATATTATAATGATCTAGCTCATTGGAACACAGCCAATTGTGCTAGTATTATTAAATGTAATAAAATTTTAAGAATGCCCTCTCCACAGAGTGTAAATGAATAAATATCAACAAAATTAAACAATATCGTTGAAAAGAGATCTTATTTTTTTAATCTAGGTACTCGCAGAGCTTTGAGAAGTCTAAAAAAAATGTTTCTGAGTAAGACGCAATAATTCCTTAAAAACTATTCGCAAACGAAATTGCTATGATTAGCTTTTTTTTTAAATCTTATCTGAATTATAAGTATTTTCCAGAAATATAAATCTCATTAGATTTATGCATTGAATAAGAGTTCAGATTGACCGATATCAAAAATTTATAATGCATATAAAGAAAGTAGCGCGCAAGCAAAACGTCAATAGATAAGAGCAACCATTCTACTTGTCACATTTCTTATCAGTATTGTATATAAAGTATTTTATAGAGATTTGAAGTCCTATTGGAGTTGTGAAGGTTCGAGTTCATGGCTACAGTCGATAGCCCAATGATACTTTTCAAAAGGAATCGATCTGTTCGTATTGTCTTTTTCTCGAATACCCAAAGATCTGGGAGCATTAAATTGTATCAAAATGTTCCTCTTATGATCTAGTTCTTTATTTCCATTTGAGAATTCTTTCCAATAGAATTCCGCGCATACACCTGCATTTTTTAACCAATAATATTGGGAGCTACGTAAGTTATGTTATTAAACTGAATACCACCCCCAGTCAGAGCTGGAAGCATCAAATTTTACTTCAAGTTGGCTCTTATGATCTAGTTCTTTATTTGCACTTGAGCATCCTTTCCCCCAACAGTATTTAGTGGCGTACTCTTACATTTTTTAACAATAATATTGGGTTATTGGGAGTTATGGAAAAAAATCTTATATTCTCAATTTTGGAACACCAAAAGAGCTGGTAGCATCAAATTTTTCTTCAAGGTGGCTCTTATGATCTAGTTCTTTATTTGCATTTGAGCATCCTTTCCCCCAATAGAATTTCGCGGCTTATTCCTGCATTTTTTAACCAATAATATTGGGAGTTACTAAAGTTATGGGAAAAAAATCTTGAATTCTCAAGAAAAACAAGCTAAAGATGTAACTAAAATTGGTATTGGTTATAATATATATTATGTTAAAATAAATACCACCACCCGTGTCCCGCACTCTCCAAGCCTTGCCCTTAAGAATATAAATATATACATATATAAGAATAAAGCCTTTCCCATTTAATATAACTCTGTTTTGGCAGAAAGTTAATTTTTTTTAATTGATTGGGACTTCGGTGGTTATACCGAAATTCTAGAAGCCCCATGGTCATCAAAGTTGGTATAGACTGATCCAACATACTCATACGTCTCAAAATTGAATGAACACTTCACAACTTAAGGAAATTATAGGGTATAGCATAGTCGTGATGTTCAAACGAAACACGTAGGGTGCGGAGCCCCTTAGTTCAAAGAATTAGTTCCAGCATAAATAACTAATATATTTTTAAGCCCCTTTGCTTACCTTTAGATCTGGATCGTGAATCAGATCAATGAAATAAGGATGCTCCTTCCAGTCGGTGGGTGTCCAGACCTCCAGCTCGGTTCCCTTTTCTTCAAAATGATCCTAAGAAATTAGGAATAATGCCTATAACATACTTTTGCATAGAAATTGATTAATCCTATACTTACAGCCACAAAGGCGCGTACTTCCTCCTGAGTGGGCGTACTATTTTTGGACGCCATAAACGCCTCATAGTTCTCCATAGTTTGCTCTGGCGGAAACTTGAGCTTCATGTCCACAAATGTCTTGGAGTCAGCAAAGAGCTTGGCCATTTGCACTGTATGCAAAAGAGGTCCATAGCAGTAAATTTGGCTGTAAATAAATAAAAATAAAAAATAAAAATTAATTCGTCATTAAATATATATTATATACCAATGCTATGTATTAAGTTAAACACAGATGTTGCTCCATAATACAAAACATAATATAACAATCAGAGAACGTAAATACTCGTACTACGTATAAGTATCTGTATCTGAACAAATACTAAGGAAATGTACTTGACTTGATATCTAGCTTTTATAGACGGGAAACAGATAGATTAATTTTTTTTTTATATATTTTTTAACTGCGCTACGTTAAGTTCAAGAGTGAGGAAGTACATGCGAAAGTTGCAAATACTTGGAATTTGTATTTACAACAAAATAGAGTTCTAAAGGAGGCTTGGCTTGACTCACATCAAGATACTTAGATACAATATTATCTCTAACTAAATAACAATAAAACTGGCAGTTAGGCGAACACCTGTTGGACAACAACAAATGTAACAACTAATCAACCAATAGTTAAATTTATATAATTATAGTAGATATGTATTTATTTGCTTAGCACACGATCTAAGACCATCACGTTTATGAGTCGATCGATTGGGATCAAGCACGTTTTGCATTAATTGCACATTTTAATTGCATACTATATAATATAAATGGGTAGTTCTATGACATAATGATCGAATTTGAGATAAACTGTTTTTATTCGATATTTTTTTAAGATATATGCAGCCGTGCTCCGGAATTCGAGAAATCCAAGCCGAATAATTTTACTCAGATTTGGTTTAACGAGCTCCGGATAAAATATTATTATATCCGAAATGGATTCGGTTTTCGGAGCTGATGGTTTAATATGAGTAATTTCTTGAGTTTCAAAGTTTTCAAAGTTTTTAAAATTTTTTAAACATTTCTATGTAGCCAATTATACCAATTTTTTTAAGCGATAATAATTTAGAACTACAATACGGTATTATATGCCAAAAGTTCATACATTTAATCCAGTTCTGAGTTCTACTTCTCTACTACACTCTTTAAATGAAAATAATTAAAATTATAAAATAAAAAAAATAATAATTATAATAAAAATAAATAAAATTACCAAAAAGAAAATAATTGAAATTTTAAATAATATTAAAATATGTAAATACATTTTTTTTTAAATTAATAAATGCTTTGAGTGTGGTTAGTTCTGATTTTAAACAAATAAGTTAAATTCTTTATCAATAAATATATACTCAACTGAGAAATATAAAAGGCAGAAAAATTCCACTGAAGGGCTTATGTTTTATTTACTCGTTGCCGCCCTACTGTTTTATCAGTTGGAGTATTGTTATTGTATTATAATAAATATTTAAATAAATAAATAAATCTCACAAAAGTAATTTTTACTTGGGTTAGGTCACTGGTCTTGAAATTTTGTTGGACGCTTGTGTATAATTAACAGAAAGATCAGAAGTTTTTTAAAAAAAATAATATATTTTAAAAATTAACAATTGTACAATATATACATTACTCAAAGTTTTTCGTATTCATTTATTTTCAACAAAAATTGAGGAATTCTTTTCAGTTCTCAACAAATTCTTTCTTTAAAATTAGTCTGTTTTTTTACTTCACATATTAAAAATATATATATTTTTAAAATTACCAATTGTACAATATATATATTATTCAAAGTATTTAGTAGTCCAAATTATTTTTATTAAATATTAAACAAATAATTTTTCAGTTCTCAACAAATCCTTTTTTTTAAATTAGTCTAAAAGGTTTTTTTTTTATTTCACATTTTTCAAAATTTTATTTAGCTTGAGAAATTTTCATGAGCCGAATTACTGAAATAAATCTCTTTGAGTAAATTAAACTTTTTATTATAATATATTCTTTTGAGCTTTTTAATTAATTAACAAATGTTGTATTTTTTACACTAGAAGAATTTAAAAAAAAAGCTTAGCCGAACTTTGTTTTAGCGAATTTGCACGAGAACAGAGTTTTGGTTCGTTCATAAAAGATCATAAGACAAAATTAAATTTAAAAAAAAACGTGGTTCATAGTATTATATGTAGGATTTAATTATTTTCAATAAATATTTAACAAATGCTTCTTCAGTTCTCAGTTTTAAAATTAGTCTGTTTTTTTTTTACTTCACCTATTTTTCAAAACATTTTTTTAATTGAAATTTTTTCTTTAGCTGGAGAACTTCATAAGGCCGGAGTACCAAAAATCAATCTCTTTGAGTAAATTAAACTTCTTATCATTACATATTTTTTAAGCTGTTTAATTAATTAATTAATTAACTTATTTTCCAAATATTTTTTTAAGCTCGAAGGGTTTTATTTATAAAAAATGCAGCCGAACTTTGTTTCAACGCATTCCCAAGGGAACAGAATGTTGGCTCGATCATAAAAAAAACTTAAGGCAATAAATTGTGTTTTAAAAAAGTTCTTAGTATGGGAAAAGTTTATAGTAGAGCAAATCATTACAAACATGTTCGTACTATGATAGATAGTTATTTCTTTAGAGATGTACTTTCATTCTGTCATGGACAATTTTTTTAAAATAAAATAATTTATTTTTAAATCATTGCAAATTGAAAATTAAATAAAGATTATCATTTGTTTTATTTAAAACGCATGAAAATGTAATTATTTATTTCATTTACAAAAGACGATTAAGATTTTTATAAAATTTAACTCAGCTTTTAAAAACAATTACAAAAAACTGAATAGGTAAGCGATATATAAAGCTTTATTAATAATAGCTTTAAAACTTTTAATTTTTTCGACTGTGATAGATAGTTATTTCTTTAATGATATGATAGTATTCATTCTGGCGTAGAATTTTTTTTAATAAAAATTATTTTTAAATCATTGCAAATTGATTATTAAATAAAGATTGCAATTATTTTTGTATAAAATGCATAAAAATGCCTATTTATTTAAATTACAGCGCAGTAAAGCTTTTGAAAAATTAAACTCTGCAAATTTTAAAAACAATTACAAATAAATGGATAGGTTAGTGAAATAAAATGATTCCTCAATAATAGCTTTAAGTCTTTCAACTTTTTAAAACCTTTTGATAAGCTTTTATTTAACGATAAACACCCCAAAATGTGTTATTAAAAAAGAATAAATAAATAATTTCAACAATTAAAGCGCATTTAAAAGCTTTTATTTTTTTTACGCATTTAAAAAAATTAAAATGCGTAAAAAAAAAAATTAATTAATTATTCAACAATTAAAGCGGTTTTAATTAAACTTTTAAAAAAAATAATTTTCGCCTAAAATCTAGACTGTAAGCAAAATAATCATTTTTTTAAGGTTGAAAATGAAATCCAAAAAGAAATTTTATTTTATTTTTGCATTTTAAAAAATTAAAAAGTGTCACTTAGAAATTTTGTTTAACAATTAAAGCAAATTTAAACATTTTTTTCGCATTTAAAAAAAATTATTTTGTCACTAAAAAAATAAATAAATTTTTAATATTAATAATATAATATAATTTTTAATTAATTAAATTGTGTCACTAAAAAAATTAATTAATTTTTGAACAATTAAAGCTAATTTAAAAGTTTATTTTTCGCATTTTTAAAAATTAAAATATTTTTCCTAAAATCTAGACTGTAAACAAAACAATCATTTTTTTTAAAGTTGAATTAATAAATGCAAGCCAAAAATAAGTTTCAGCATAAAAGGTATAATACTCGGCTGCGCTCCGGCAAACGAATTCGAACATTTTATGCGGATGCGTTTTGAAACCAATTTCATGAAAACGACTTTTTCATGTGGTTTAAAACCGATTGTTTTATTGCAAGACGAATTAATACTATATAAACTGGCAAAATAGGTTGAAAGGTGTACGCATTTTAAGCTGATATGATTTTTAAACTCTCTTTGATTCTATTTTAAGTTATTAATAAATATTTTTAATTATTTTTTTCTGAATCAGTCCAGAATGATTAAACATTTAAACAGAATTTTTCTATAGTCCTTGTCTAGCATAAAAAAGTGTTTATAAAATAATTCCCTGTTTGACATGGGGGCATGGGGATCTCTATTAATAACTGCTCGAACAGAACAGGGACCTACAGTTTATAGCCGAATCCGAACGGCGGTGTCTTTAGTTAATGGACTTTCTAAAATATGCAAAAAATGTTTATATCTTGCTTAAATAGTTTAATTTAATTTAATTACAATAAATTGGTAAAATAGGTTGATAAGTTTACGCATTTTAGACAGAAATTTTTATTTTTATCGATTTTTTTTCTGAGTTAGTCCACCTTGATTCAACATTCAAATCGAATTTTTATATGGTCCACGTCTAGCATAAAAAATGTTCATATATTTCCTAAATACATAGTTTCTGTCGTCCATGAAAAAGAAACTTTTAATAGAAACTAATGAATAATATCCTAAATGAATCCAAATAAATTTGTTCGATTTGTCTTTTCTGAAGCACGGACCACTAATGTCACTTAGTTCATTAAAATAAAAATTTCAAAATTCAAACCGAATTTGCGTATGGTCCATGTCTAGCATAAAAAAATTTTAATATCTTGCTTAAATAGTTTGCGTCTTGCATGAAAAAATTCCATTTTGATAGAAATACTATTTACTAAACGAATCCAAATAAAATTGTTCGATTGGTTTTTTCCGAAGCACGGCCCATTATTATAACACTTAATAGGTCCACTAAAATAATAAGCTTATCATAATTTTTGTAAAAAATTCGTCACAATAGAAGTTCGGTTTGTAAAAAAATTACCCACATGCTTGTAAAGTTTTAATATATCATTTAAAATAACACGTTTTTATCGCACATTGCATTAATTTTAATAATGTTGATAATTAGACTGATTTGCTGATTTGTTCATAAATTAATGTTGCATTTACACGGAATTTATAATTATTTATAACACACTGTTATTAATTTTAATTTACCAAAAAATTGAACTCTGTCGAACTTTAACCGCTCACAAGAGACACACAAACACAAAACACTTACCAAGCAGGAAAATTGTAACTTTCGACAGCAAAATCTGAGGCTATATCATTGGATTCAGTGTTGTCTCTTAAAGTTCTGGCCTGGATAGCAGGCACAAAACAGCTGATCACAAGCAGCGCGCCTAACAGCGCCAAACAGGACTTTGGCATTTTTAGTTTTTTTTTAGTATTTTTTTTTTATTTAGTGCTGCAAAACAAATTTTGCTTTTACATTAATTTAATTATTTTTTAAACACTGACACGGCTTGTTGGAAACTATAAAAATTTAATATAAACTTGTAGTTGTAGCGCGCTTTATTTTTATTTATTTTTGTGCTTTGCCAATATATATAATTGTCAGTCCTTAAACCCGAAACGAATTAAGTACATCGGCTTTTCTGGGGACGACACAAACAGCGAACCAACGCCTGTCAGCGCTATAATACTTCTAACTGTATCGGTGTTTCGATTTTTATAAAGCATATCGCTAGTCCGATTCTCACAAAAAAACAAAAACAAAACAAACGCAAAAAAAACGAATGCAAACGAGCGAGCAGCGAGCGACGAGCAACGATCAAACGAACGATAAACGACAAACGACGAACGACGCACGAACGAAGCGTCGCCGTCGCAGCTCCCCGCTTAGATCGTCCCCAACAAATGCAACCAACCAACTAGTCGCTGTGCTTAAGCAGTTGTTGACTTGGAGGCACGTCGTTGGCGTCGTTTGCAGCGCTCGGCAGCGCAGCGCCGACGCGACGGCCGACGGTGTCAAGGGGTGCTCGAAAATTGTTGAAAATGGCTTTAGCGGCTGAGCCGTGGCCACCGTCGGGCTTTAATCTAAAAGTCCGCAACGAGTGCGCTTTTAAGGCCGTATGTACTTATGTATATAGTTGATACTTATATGTAAGTACTTATTTATCGCTGATTGTCTCGTGAACTATATAATACGTCGCAGCAGAGTGTGTACTAGTGGATAGTTAGTAGAACACTTCAGTTTAAATATGGTAATTAATCTTGGGAACAACCAGTTACACAGTTGGGCTGGTATTTTTTATAGATCTTAAAATAGCGGGAATTAAATACGTTATACACACACACAGATATCTAGAAGGGGGCGTATTAAAGCTTATATGCAATACACAGCTGATAACTTAGTATTAAATACTATGTATTTGGGAGCAACATTTGCATGAAAACCAGCTGATAAGCGCTGACTGCGGCTATTAATAGTTCTACCAAGTAACTTTATTTAATATCTTTCGCAGTTTTGAAGGGCTTTGGCTAGGATAAGCAAATGCTAATTGTGGTACTAAGTAGGCTTAACCACAATGTACCCAATTTAGGCCTAATTAGACAAGCAATTTTGTCCAAACTCAAGTCATAAATTTTGTATTTATGTCGCCACTAAGTATGCAAGTTAAACATTTTGGAATACGTAGTTGATAATATTTTTTGTTTGCTGTCAACGAACTCAACCCATTTTAATACCAGACTGTAAAAATTTGTTCAAGTACAATAATTGCAGCCTAATGAATCCGTATTTGCCATAAAATTAAAATGTGACGCAAATACTTTGAAAGTACTAACAAATTTATTTCAAATTTATACCAAACACAAATTAATATTATTTGAACAAAAAAATCGTTTGTTCTTAAACCTGGAATGTCTGGTTAATCTAGCCATATTAACATATTATTTGTTTAGAATTTATTTATTTTGGAATTTTTTTGGTTGGAATTTAAAAATAAAATAATTAACTTTTTTTTTAACAATAAAATAAATAAGAAACAATAGTTTTTAACAAAAAAATAATAATAAAAATTAATTAATTAAAAACAATAATTTTGAACAACAAAGCAAAAAGAAAACATTTATCTTTTTTTAAACCAGTCCACTAACTGGTCTATATGTCCTTAGGAGACTTCGCTCGCGATGTATTTAAAATGAAACTGCGTAGAATTGTTACGTCAGCTTAATCCGCTTTAATAACTCTTTCCAACAAACGACTGGACATCATTTCAAACAATCACCTCAACCTGTCCATTCTCTTTACTCCATATCCCTCAAGCTTTAAAATGGGCTGTTATCACTTGTGGGTGGATTTCGATCTTTGTCGAATCCACTTATATACACAAAAAAAAGTTTTTGTAGCCTAAAACGCCATATTAATTTCAAATAATGTAATATTAATTTCAAACCAGGTACAAAATTAAAATAAAGAAGAATGCAATTCTCAGCTTAAAATATATTTTTTTAAGAACCGAGTTAAGTACGTAAATCAACTCTACATTTTCATAACCGTGTGGGCTTAAAAGTTGGGTCTCCTGTCCCAATAATAGGATATACATATAATATAATTCCACTTCAGTGCTCCCCTGCTTGTCGTAAGAGATGCCTAAACGGGGATCCAAAATGGTCATCTTAAGATAAGGAGGGAGTTTTTGAACAATTGGTTTAGATTAGGTTAGACAACAAAAACTAAATTTTGAATTATCCAAGCTTTGCTCCATAATATGATATTAGATCAACATTTACGGATCATCGACACTTTAAAGTTTAAATTGGAAGTTATATAGCACAAAGCTCACCAGGAGTAAATCTCATAGATGGTCACAAAAAGAAGAGAAAAACAATTTTTTTGAACCTAAATAGCCACGTTCTAATATCATTTTCAAGCCAAGTACGAAATTGTTAAAATAAAGAAGAATACAATTCTCTGATTAAATTTAATTTTATTCAAATTGAGTCTCCTGTCCCAAGTGAGGTTCCTGTAAAGTTTCGGAATAGAATACCACCTAAATGCCCCTCTGCTAGTCGTAAGTGATGTCTAAACAGGAATCCAAAATGGCCCACTTAAGATGAGGTCAGTTTTTGGACAGTTGGCTTAGATTAGGTTGGACAACAAAATGAAGTTTAAATTATCCAAGCTTTGCTCCATATGATATAAGAACAACATTTACGGGTCATCGACTCTTAAAGCTAAAATTGGAAGTGTCTATGGCAAAAAGCCCACCAGGAGTAAATCGCATAATATAGATGGTCAGAAAGCCAAGGGAATTTGTTATATGTACGGTATGGAACCTCGAGAAGTATCATGGTGACTATTTAATACCCAAATGTGTGACGCTTCGGATTGGCGTGAAATGGCGTCAAATACAGCTGTGTGCCGTGAGGCATAGATCGGTAGAGGAGTCTCCACCATACAAAAAAAAAAAAAATCTAAGTCCAATTTCATAAACATCGTGGTTTTAGCCAACAATGGATCATGCCAAGTTAAATGACTTCTGAAATAGATTCTGTTGATCTGTCCGAACTAAGACCTCGATTTTTAAGCTTTACAGACACTCGTTGAATTTGAGTTGGAACAAAATTTTATGTTTTTCAGATAATTATTACGCCCAGAAAAAGATTTATTTTTAATTATGCTCAGATAACTAACTGGTAATATCAGAAGAAAGTTCCCTTTTGAGAGATCGCCCTCTATACCGAATCAGCTTTAAAGCTTTATTTAGGTCAACTGAAGTAATCAAAAGAATGGAAATTTTATGTTCTTCAGACTTTTCTTACGTCCAGGGCAAGATTTATTTTTTATTATGCTCGGATAAGTAGCTGGCAATATCAGAAGAAAGTTCCATTTTGGAAGTTCTCCGTCTATACCGAATTAGCTTTACAGTGTTACTTAACTCAACTGAAGTAAAGAAAAGAATCGGCATTTTATGTTCTTCAGATCTTTGTTACGTGCAGTTAAGATATATTTTTATAGCGCTCGAATAAGTTGCTGGAAATATCAAAAAAAAGTTTCCTTTTTTGAGGTGTCGGTCTATACCGAATAAGCTTTGAAAGAAGAAAGAAGAATCGAAATTTTTTGTACTTCAGATCTTTAAAACAGTTAAGCCCAGCTTAACAGTTTTTTCTATCATCCTCAGAATTGTAGCTGGCAATATCAGAAGAAATTTCCTCTTCTCGGTCTATACCGAATTAGCTTTAAAGCGATACTCAACTGAAGTAAACAAAAGAATCTTAAAAATTAAACAAAAGATTACAGATTGTGCTCTTAGGTCTTTTAAAAATGTTCCTCCCAGTCAAAGAATATTTGATTTTCTTATCATACTCGGAATCAAGCTTGCAATATCAAGGAGAAGACCTTAGCACAAAATATTCTCATTTCAATGTATGTAAGGGGGTCATTGCAAGGATGTCTCCGGAATGAAAAGGCCAAAGACAACCTGGCGACGTACAATATTAAACGAATTGTCCCTACACAACATCAGCTGGGACACAGCTAAGCAAACGGCGCTAAAAAGAGTCCGGTGGAAAGTTCTTGTAGAAGCCATAAGCTGCCTAAAGGAGTACTAAAAGAAAAAAGGGGGTTGACTTTTGATTCCTAAATATTGACTCGAAAAACTTTTAAACAGAGACCGTTCTTACCCTTTTAATTTTTCGGACAGTTACCAACACTAGTACGTGAAGTACGTTGAGGCCACTGGAAGTCAAGGATAGCCGAAGAGAAAGAGTACCTTAAGTCGGCTAATTCTGTGATAGCTCTCGTATATCACTTCAAAAATTTGTTTACAACAACACAACCAAATAGCCCATAAAGAATATTTTCAAAAAAAAATTAACTGCGTCAGCGCATATCCAGTTTAAAACTAGAAACCTCCCGCTTAATAGTTATATAAACAAGCATGGCTTATGAATATTTCGTCGTACTATATCAAAATATTAGGTTGTCAAAAAGTCTTGCGGTATTTTTATTGAATTTTCAATTGTTCATAAAATTGGTTATAATAATGCGATTTAAGTCAAATATGCGCCGTTTTGTTCGATGACGAGTTCCCAACGAGATGCCAACTTCATAATGCCCCTCTTATAGAAGCTCGCTTCCCTATTGTCAAAAACTCGGAGAGCCAATTTTCACAGGACTCTCTTGTGGACAACTTCCGATTACCAAGCGCGTTCGTCATGGACAGAAATAGGTGGTAATCACTTGGTGCGAGATCCGGACTATACGGTGGATGCAAAGAACCTCCCATCCGAGCTCCCGGAGCTTCTGGCGCGACACCAAAGATGTGTGTGGCCTGGCGTTGTCCTGATGGAAGACTATTCGGCCTCTGTTGATCAAAGATGGCCTCTTCTGCATGAGTGCTGCATTCAAGCGGTCCAGTTGTTGGCAGTACAGGTCCGAATTGAGCGTTTGGCCATAGGGGAGCAGCTCATAGTGGATGATTCCCTGCCAATCCCACCAAACACACAGAAGAACCTTCCTGGCCGTCAATCCAGGCTTGGCCACCGTCTGGGCAGCTTCCCGCTTTTCGACCACGACCGTTTACCCTTCACGTTGTCGTAAGTGACCCACTTTTCATCGCCAGTCACCATCCGCTTCAAAAACGGGTCGATTTTGTTGCGATTCAGAAGCGATTCGCATGCATCCATACGGTCAAAAATGTTTTTTTTGCGTCAAGTCGTGTGGCACCCATACATCGAGCTTCTTTTTCAATCCAAGCTTCTTCAAATGGTTTATAACGGTTTGACGACTCATGCCCAGCTCTTGGCCGATGCTACGGCTGCTACTATGCCGGTCTCTTTCGATCAATTCAGCGATTTTATCGCAATTTTCGACAACAGGCCTTCCGGACCGTGGCGCATCTTCGATCACCTCTGCACCAGAACGAAACGTTGAAGCCATCGTTATGCGGTGGAAATGGAAACTGTATCGGGTCCATAAACTGCACAAATTTTATTGGCAGCATGAGATGCATTTTTGCCTTTATCGTAGTAGTACTGTAAAATATGCCGTATTTTCTCTTTATTTTGCTCCATGTTTGCGACGCTATAACTCACGAACGACTAAAAGCAAACAACAATTAATCAAACACGTGTTAGCACGTGAAAAGAGCTTTCCAAAAGCTCTAGCGTGAACCGATGCGACGAATACAACTAGAACTACGCGCTTGCAAAGACAAGCTTGCGGAAATACCGCAAGACTTTTTTGACAACCTAATATATGCTCTTAACTTAATGAAGAGAAATGCATTTGTATGACGCAGCTTCTCCGATAACAAAAAAGAGCTTGAAATTGCGCGCTAAAAATCTTTTTTTTTTATATAGTATAGATGATCTTTGTTATGCTTTTATATACTTGAGTTAGTGTGCAATGTGTAGGAGTAACGAATCTTAATTGAGCAGAGCAGATTTACTGAATAGTAGAACTGATGCGCGAAACCAAAATAAATCGCACTATGTCATAATGGTATAGAAATCGGCAAGATTTGTGGTCAACGCCACACGCCCCATTATACAAAAATAAATAAAAACTAAATTAAAACCCAGAAACATGACAATGGAGCATCAATCCGGGGAAAAACGAACTGCGCTTTTCACACGCGTACAATTTATTTATACATATTATACAACACACAGTACGAAGTAAATACTTGTGTTATATATTTATATATAGAAAGCCAAGTAATTGGCAAGTCTGCATACTCTTTCCACAAATGGGTAATGCACAATTGAAATGAACTTTGTGCAGCAGAAATAAAAAAAAACAAGGGGTTACAGTACTACCTCTATAAGGAGGTAGAAGTCTTAATTTTTACTTAAGCGAAACTCAGTGGTAACTCGGGACTTTCCCACAGCAGTCATTAAAGTGTATATGCAATTCGTTTCGGTCATTAAAACCAAACTTAATTGCTCTTGTCTTAAATTTGTTACAGTAGCTGAACTTACTACACAGCTGTCTGTGCATCTTTTAACAATATGATATATTTGCGCGAGGGTGGGCTGAAAAGTATTGTAAGGAGAGAATAATTTTATTAAAATTCAGAGTCTTTTTCAAGAGCAAAAGGTTTATAAAAGGGATTCTAAAAATTTAGTAAGGCCTTCCAAAAAGTATGACTTGTCCGGGCATTCAAATTAGGCAGTTGTTTCTCAGAAAAAAATATTACTTAAAGAAAATGTTATTAGAAAATTAAAATTTCTAGAAAATATATTAAATTTGATTCTTTATTTAGAAACTTTTGATTGGGGAATGACAAATTGGAAACCCCCAGACAAACGCTCTATGAAGCTCGTAGATTCAAAAAAAATATTCTCCCAAGTATTTTCGCAAAGAGTCTCCCCAAAGTTTTTTTGATAGGTAAAACTATCTTTCAATTTTAAATTATTTAAGGGTCATCGAGTAAACCTTCGAATAAAAGTATTTTTACGGTCATTTTGGGTCCAGAAACACAAAAATTATAATAATATTTTTTCTTAAGCACCGTTTTTGAGATATTTTCAAAAATCATGTTTTTGGTAATTTTTTTAGTTATTCCTCAATATCTAATATATAATATCTAAAATATAAAATTTAATATCGACTTGAAAGCGACTCGATTGAATGGTTTGGATTTACTCTTCACAGTGATATATGATATATGCACATTAATATATTATAATATTAAATAAATATTTGAAGTCAATCAAAGTCGAAAATATGTAATTTTCAATAGTTTTTCAAAATTACAAATTTTTGGGTTGCTTATTAATAACGAAAACGAAAGAAAAAAAATTATATTAAAATGAAAGAGAGTTCTTTTAAGAATATTTCGAACCTTAGATATTTAAAATGGGCTAAATGGAGATAAAATCTCAAAGAGAGGGCTTAAAAAAAAGCTGTTCACATTTTTAAATCTCTCGAAAAAAGAAAAAAATGGTCGACCATTTTTCAAAATGAATAATTTTCGGTTTGCTTTTTATTAATGAAATAATTTAAAAAAAATTATCTTAAGCGGAAAGAGATTTTATTTACGTACATTTCGAATCCTTTCGAGATCTTTAGAATCGGCTACGAACTCTAAATGTTATATAACCGAAATCTCAAAAAGGGGATTTAAGGAAAAAAAAATGGTTTACATTTTTGTATTCTCGAAAAATCATTTTTCGTGTAATCTAGTGTAATCCAATTTTTTATCACAAAAGTCAGAATTCCAGTGCGATCTAGAGAGCCTATGACGTATTTCATGTGTTTGGCGCCGTATTCTATATTGGATCATGCATTATGATTCTTCTTCCTATATTGGCCACACTGACAATATATAAAAACATAATAATAATAGCCACCTACGGATCCGAAGTATGGGCAGTGAATACATTAGATGAAGAACTGCTAAGAAAAAAGAAAGATCTTACGAAAAATATTCGGACCAAAGCGCCATGAAAGAGGCAAATATAGGTTAAGATACAATTCCGAATTGCTAGAGCTATTAAAAGGCGAAGACATTGTCAAATGTATAATATCTCAAGGGCTAACATGGGTAGCTCACGTTCTTAGAATGAGCAATAGACATCCGAAAAAAGACTAATCGATTGTATAACAGATGACACTAGAACAATCGGTATAAGAAATTTGAAGGAGCTAGACAAGATCCATACAAATAGAGGAAGATTGTAGAGAAATCCAAATCCAAAAAAAATCCACGATAATGATATTGGCCGCATTGTTTCCAAAAAAATTCAACTCTCAATTTCCGCTCACGTGCTTTCTTGCCCAGCCCACTAACCTTTCAGCTAACCCTCGCTTATATATTATACTGGCATATCTAATAGTTGGCATACCGCGTCAGCTGCCACTATTGTTTAGTTGATATTTAGAGGCAAAAGCTCCCCAACGTTGATTTGTAAATTGGCCAAAAGAAAACGGAACAGTTGTATCATTTAGATCTGCTTGGGGGAGCCGTTGGCATTTGCCTCCATGGAGCCTACGTCATGACGTTTGTTCAGGTGCGCTCGAGCACAGTTAGTTGGTCGTGGAGAGTGACGTCTGTGATACGAATCGGGTTTAATGCATCTCGACGTTTAAAAACGTTAAACAAAGCTTGAGAATTAATTAGCAATACGGTGTGATATTTTAAGCTTAGTTAGTTAGTAAAGGATTGATAAATTATAAATGCAAAGAAACGTATTTAATGTCAGCACCTGATCTATAACACAATAGTATATTAACTATATAAATAATAGATATTTGTATATAGAAAATTGGAAATAAAGCTGTTGCCAGTAATTGAAGAGTGTCAAAAAGTTAGTTATAAAGATATAAAGACAGTTAAGCTAATAAAAAGTGGTCAGATTCAACAAATATCTAGATCTTACTAGTTATATTTCATAATGAATATTTATAATACAAATAAAATAAAATATATAATTATAATATATTGGCGAAAGTTAGTTTTTGCTGTTGGTTTGCGGAACAGAGTTCGAGAGCATATTAAAATTTCAAGGTTATTGTCATCTCTTTTTGCATTTGCAGAAAATATAGCTAGATTAGCAGATAAAGTGTGCTGTAGAAAACATGAAAAGGAACAATTGATAGATCTTGGCCTCTAATGTTGACCCGTCTAAGGTATCTCCAGCTAGCTAATTATTAATAGATTGGAATATCATTAATGATGGAGCGAACTGGAACCTGTCTGATTAGTAGGCAAACTTGACCGCAATGGAGCTTAAATAAAACCAAACTACTTTTAAAACTTCACAGACTTCATATAAGAGCAAAAATAGGGGCTCGTACTTGACATTGTCATATTGGTGGGTACGCTAATAGATTCGGAGTGCTTCATTTTGACTACTAAAAGATTGTCAGGAGGTAGAAGAAGAGGAAACAGGAGATGCTCCCAGGACACTATTCAGGAGAAGATTGAATACACTGGGATGCGAACTTATTGGGAATGTTGCTGAATTCGCAGAAATCAGAATAAATAAGATAAATTCGTTCATTAAATCGACAAGACGGTTCAGAGCGAATACAGGGGAGTTAGGACTAGTTCAAGTGGCATCACAATGCGCCTTTTGCGGTCTTAGGTGTGTCAGAAGACAACCTCTTTTATCTACCAGCCTATTACCAGCTAGAGAACTGGAGAAAATATACGATTTTTCGAAAATGTTGCAGAAATAAAATAAATACACATAATTTATAAATATCGGTCATTAGCTGTCAAATCGGATAGACCCTGAACTCTTAAATTTTTAAGCTTAATGCACGTTTTTAGGGCGTAAAAGTTCCTCAAAGTAATGCCGTATATCTTTAATGTCTATTTTTAATGATATTCTTAGAAAAACAATTTTACAATTCCTAATATATGCTATTCGATACTTTGAAAGTTTAAGAGTAACTTACTAGTTTCTCAAACTTTCAAAATAGCAAATCCAAGATGGCCGCGAAAACCAGAAAAATTATGAATTTTTATGATTATAATACGAGTTTGGTATGCAAATAGGTTTTTATGAGTAATTTATTATTTGCTCAAAATTTCAAAATGGCAAATCCAAGATGGCCGCCAAAAAGCAGAAATAATCAATTTTGAGATTATATTACGAGTTGGGTAAGCAAATATGTGTTTTTGGGGTCGTTGACCACGAATCTGGGGTTAAAATTTCAAAATAATAAAGTACGATGTGAAGGTGGCTCATTTAAAAGTTTAGATAAGTATATATCTTTAGAGGAAGATACTCTCCGTAAGTTAGTAAATAATTATGGAAGCTAATGGAGGCTAAAATATTTATTTTTTTTGCGGAAATAATTAAAGAGATCTTATCAAAATTGGCTTCAAGTTAGAATCATTTATGATCGTCTACCTTTTGTATTTCAATTACCTAAAAGTGTTGCTCACATCATCTTGCTAAAATTTGGAAAGGCAGAAATTTAGAAGTGTCTAACAACTTACACTAATAGTATTGTGCATTTCTGCCCTACCTAATCCTTTATCTACGATATTTTTTTAGACTCTTTTTGGTATTATTTAGGACTTCCAGAATAATTTAATACTAAGCTTTGAACTGCCAATATTTTAATATTATATGATATATGACTTTGGAAAATTTACAATGATAGGATAATACTTTTAAATAATGATTTTCCTAAAGACTTTTCTTAATAAAGACAGAACATGTCATATAATAATTATAACAGCTGGTTTGTTGTTATTCGTTTTGTTAGTCTAAGCAACCTATCCAATTTAAATAAATTATATGCATAAATAATCTGGCACTTTTGCATTTCTGCACCATTGCTAAGGCTGCTTTTGCATGCTGCGCGAAGTACATAATTAATTTTCGTTAAGACTGTTATTTATCTGTACAAAGTACCCGGAATTTCAAATTTCAAAAAAACTCTTAAAAGGAGTCGGTAAAATAGTCTCTAAAAATAAATTATTTAATTATTAAACCATTACAAAAGCCTTCAAAAACGTTTGTGTGACATTTACATTTTAGAGGGCTTCTCATATGGATTTTGAAGCCCCGCTTTCGAATCCGTGGACCAAAACATCCCACCAAGGGTACTGAAATAGCCTTCAAAAACCCTATAGTTTTTTTTCAATATATTCTTTTTAAAGAGGTTTTTTGGAAGTGCTCAATTTTTCTCATATTAATTAATGTACCTGTACAAAGTACCCTCAATTTATAATTTAAAAAATCTCTTTAGAGGAATCGGTAAAATTATCTCTAAAAACAATAAGTTATCTAGTTATAAATGCATTACAAAGGCGTACAAAAAAATTTCCATGTGGTTTTTGAGCCAAGGGTACTGAGCTAGCCTCCAAAGACCCGAGAGTTATTTTTTTTTCAAAATATGTATAGTTTTCATATTTTTCTCATAATAACCATACAGCTTTATGCTTTAATAGCTTTGAGTAATAGATGAAGATAGGATCCCGATTAGGATGATTAGGGTTAAAAAAAAAATAAAATATAACAAAAACTTTGCATTAAAAGTATTTTTATCCAATTAGTGGGCTTGATGACAAAAATACGTCTTAAAAAAAATTATAGTTTAAAAAAAAACACTCTTTAATAGCAAACTGAACTAAAAAGTAGAAAATAATTTTGATGTATGTTATCAAGAATTTGTATAACAGGAATAGAAAATTCCGACAATTTATTACGACTCATTAATTTTTAACAAGCTTAAATTGAAAATTAAATTATAGTAAAAAAAAAGCGAAAAATGTCATTTACTATATTTTCATAATGACTTTAATTTTATAATGAAATAATTGTAACATTTATTATCAAGCACTCCACACTTTTTATACCCTGTACCGTATGGTACAAAGGGTATATTAAGTTTGTGCAAGCCGAAAATGATGTAACATATAGAAGGAGACGTCGGAAACACCCCAAAGTTACCTAAAATATGATCGGGGTGAATAGAGAAGTCGATATACCCATGTCCGTCTGCCCGTCCGTCCGTCCGTCCGTGTGAACGCCTAGATCTCAGAGATGGTAAGAGCTAGAGTTACCAAACTTTCACATTAGATCCCATATTAATCCATAGGAGGCAAGTTTATTTTATTTTTTTGATATCGGGATAAATTATATATCTCCCATGGGGGTGTTTGAGACGACCTCGACAAAAAAAAAGCGTTTTAGATGAATAATTCGTTTATTTATGAAGGTATCGTAACCAAATTTGGTATTCGAAATTCTTTATAGTTCCCAATCAGTAAAAAAAATTTTTGCTTAAATATTCTTCTGTTTTTGGTTTTTTGTGAAGAAATCGGACTTTATTACAAGGTAGTGGTACAGGGTATCCTAAAGTCGTCGACTTTACGTACGCCATTTTTTTTTTACTATAATATAATTTCTAATTTAATTTTATTCAAAATTAATAAGTCGTAACCTGTCGGAATTTTCTATTTTAATGCAAATTCTTGATTCTTCTACATAATACCAGACAATTAACTTTGTTATTTCCGATATTATTATAACTTTAATTTTTAATAGGCCAATTAACAATAAATAAAAATAAAAAAAATACTTCCAAATTATTTTCTACTTTTAAGTTCGATTTGCTATTAAAGCGTGTTTTTTTTAAACTATAATTTTTTTAAAGCATTTTTTTTTTTTAGAGCATTAGAATGGAACTCCCAGGGCAGAAGGAACCTCGGATGTCCAAAAAGTACAGGGCGAAGATCAATTAGGAGAGAGACGAACAAATCTGTCAGCGAACTTCGAGCAATAGCGCGAAATAGAAATAGTTGGAAAATTTTTGTAGATAGACTAAGTTCTTAAATTTTTATTTTTTGTAGAACATGTCAAAATAATAATAATAATAATAATTTTTTTAAATTTATTTCCTAGTGTCAAGCATAAGAATTTTGCCTGCAAGTCTTAATTTTCTTAATTAATTAAAATTCTTAATTTCACACGTAGTACTTAGAATTAAAGTTCAAGATTTCGCTGTAGTTTTTCCCAAATTTGCATTAAAATTTAAAACAAGTTTCTATTGCAATGGGTAAATTTAAATATTAATTTTTGTATTTAATTGATAGAAAACTGGATTGTAGTTTCTCGTTAGCTGTGTTAGCAACAAAATTTGAGAAATTCCCAGAGAAATAGGCTATAGGGGGAAAAACTTTAAATTAAATTTATTGCGAGCAAACAGTGCTGCCAAATAAATAAAAAAAAAAACGTTTAGCAAAAATACGTTTAAGAGTTATGAATTCTCAGTTCTAATATGTGCATAAATCTTTAAAAAAGTAAGCAGTATTATTTATATATTGTTTGTTATTCAACGACAGTTGAAAACAAGTTCGAAGCAGTTTATTAAATTTTGTCTAATTAGACTGCAAGTTTTCAATTTTTTTAAATGTCTTACGTACTATTTAAAATGAAAATTGAAGCGTAATCTTCAGCTTTAGTTTTTCCCGAATTTGCAATAAAATTCAAAACAAGTTTCTATTGCAATGATATAATTTAAATATTAATTATTGTGTTTTACTGATAGAAAAGTGGGCCGTAGTTTCTCGTTAGCTGTGTCAGCAAACAAAATTTGAGAAATTCCCAGTTATGAATAGAAACAGGAAATAAGGGGAAAAACTTTAAATTTGATTTATGGCGAGTAAACAGTGATGCCAAATAGCGAACAAAAATCGTTTACAATTCGTTTAATAGTTATGAATTGTCAGTTTTAATATCTGCATAAAAGTTGCAAAAAGTCAACAGTATTATTTATTTTTATTTATTATTCAACGACAGTTGTTAACAAGTTCAAAGCAGTTTAAAGTTTCCGAGGCGAATGAGTCATCTAGTTAAGTTTAGCAACAAATATAAAATTAAGGCATTCTTTGCATATCGTAGTAGATATATTAATTATGATTATTAAACAAAATTTCAGACATTATTTTGTATGCTACTTGGCATAACTACAAAATTTTAATTGTTGTTTGTTGGCGCTTTGATTTGGGCTTCCGATTATGTACAGACTTGTTTAAAAGCCACAACTGATTCCGGTTTTATATCGGAATAAATTATAAAATAAACTGCAGCCTACCATATAATATATAATTTACCTAGTTTCGCGACAATGGCAATTGTTCCGACTCAGCTAAATATATGAAAATTTATGGGTTCTGGTTTCACACGTTGAAATTCGACTTTCCTACAATGCTTGGCATGCAAATCATTTGTCAGTACGCCGAAAATTTTGTATAAACATTACTTTGTTCGATTGCCATTGAAACCGGCCCTAAATGGACTCAAAATTTAATTGTACTGCGTCTTTATATTAATTTATCAAGTCTGTTCTATTATAAACAATTTGTAAATAAATCAGTCTGAACTCAAACAAAAAAGTTCAGTGAAAATGAATTAATTAAAAAGTGTTTAAAAAATTCAATAAAAATGGCGTTATAAATCAAATAAGTGCCGTTATTTTTTATGTTTTTTGGAACTTGTTTTTGGCGTCGTAACAAAACACAAAAACGCGTTTGTTTAAAGCGTATGCCAAAAATTTAAAAGCCGTCGAATATTTCAGGGACAACTTTGCAAAATGTATTTTAATAATAAGCGTCAAAAGCCAAGAAGTAATTAATATGCTTGCTAAATGGAAAAATTTGAGCCATATTTAAAATTTATGCAAGTTTATAAACAAATTAATAGCCTAGAATTTGCAAAGACCAAGGTTAATACGCCATCAATCAAAATTGTTTATCACAATCAAATCAAAATACTTGAACTTCAATGAGCGGGAAACTTTGATTCCAAGTTTTATTGACAAAGCCCTACAATATCAAGAAGTACTCCCCATTCACAATAGAGTACTGCACGTAATGTTTATCAAGGCAACTACTACAGACTTTTGTTTTTATCGGCCCTACCCAAAACTCTCTTAGTCATTGAAGTGCTGCTTACAAGTTCAGGGTAATATTTCTTTTCTACTGATAAGCGAATACTTTACACAAAATAAAGTACTGATAATAGAAACACTTAATATGACTGACAAATAAATTAGTTACGATTGTTTATAAATGAGCCATCAAATTATAAATTAAACTATGAGAACTTTGCTTGGCGTTTCTGGCTCTAGGCGTATACTTAATATATGACTGAGTTGGTATTTCTTGGTGATATCAACGAGCAGTGGCGGCGAGGGTGGGGGTGACTTAGCGTTACTTTTTAGGAAATATCAGAGATGCAAAAAATTTGGAATTGTTTTTGTCCAAAAAATTTAGACACTGACCAGGATGCGAGCTATTTCACAAAAATCATAATAAAGTATTTATTTATCTTAAGACCCATATATGCAGCAGACAAAATTTAGGAATACAATGGAAAAATAAAAAAAATAGTCCAACTATATTATTATAGAAAGTATTTATGAAAAAAACAAAGCCAAACATTTTATTTGGATTCGATTGTTCTTGTTTCCAAATAGGAATTTTTCGCTGTCGCCATCTACGGCTATTTCCCTCGCACAGCTTTACTGCTTTCGAGAGGAAATTATCCACAACTTTGCTATTCCTATTGCAAGGGACATTTTTTTATGCAAGACATGCACCATATAACAATTCGTTTTCAGTAGTGCATGCTAATTCTTTCGGGTTTATTTAGAAAAATAAATAATTACAAATATTTGTCAACGAATATCTAACTTGAAGTTTGCATAAATATTATCTGAGAGACATCAAAGAATAATTAAAAAATTATTTTAGTATAAAATGCGTACTTTTTTAATATCTTTTATGCCAATTTTGTTAAATTCCTTTTGCAACAAATCATTCGGTTTTAAAACAAATAAAAATTTGTTTTGTTGAAATTGGCAGCACTAAACATCCGGTTTCGAACCCAAAAAAGCGTTATTTTTTTGGAGAGTTCATATCGATAAAAAAAGATTACGACCTCGATGATGCATTACGATATAACGTAGGGTATAGCCGTTTAAATTTTAAATGGGCTAACTAACTTTTAAACTTTTTCATGATCTAGGGTCAAACCACTTCAATGCAGTTTGGGGTGTATATTTGAAAATTTTTTAACATTTTAGTAAGAAAGGATAAAATATTACAAAAAAATATGTGTATATATTCAGATGAGAAGCGCATAAATTGTTCAATTTCCTTTTCCAGAACTGGACCAGATAACAAAAATAAAAGATACGGTGTAAACAAGCTCAGCACTTTTATTCTTTTTAGGCCCATACATAGGATGTAAAAATTTCCCAAGGAATGACCAAATTTCATATAAAATAATAGTAAGATTTTTTTTTTGTGACAAATACATATATATGACAAAAATTCTTATAAAATAATAAGATTTTATTTTTTTGACAAATATATATGACAAAACTTTATATTAAATAGTGAAATTTTTTTATATGCAGCTTCGTCATTTGCGAAATTTTTGCATGGGCCTTTTATTCGGAACATTTTTGATAGGTGAATAATTTGGCGCCTAGTGTTTGAGTGGGTTTGTAGTAAAATCCTCTCAAAAGTCACACCATGCATGAAATTCGGAGTGATACATTTTTTTTTTCCTTTTCTTCGATTCGACTTCGAAAATTTGTAAGCTTTGAACTATACAGTATTGAAATATACGTCTTTTCTCGTCTAGCTTTGATTCAGATCAAGTCTACAAAACCCTAATAATGAAAGATTCCAATTTTTAAACCAAATTTTACTAATTTTTCCACATAGCTGAGGTTATAATTAATATTTGTTAGCTGCTCTCCTCCTCAGTGCTGTTTAAGGCCCATTCGCAGCATATTAAAAAAATAGTGGGATTTTGTTTTATATAAAGTTTTGTCATTCCGTGTGGAATTTTTGCATACTGCGTATGGGCCTTTATCAAAATAAATTCTGTTAAAAAACAAAAACAAACAATTTTGCATTCAAATTCAAGTTCCGTGATGTAATGATATCTCGATTAAATCTTAAAAACTCGTCGTCTGTTTATTGCTGCACCAAATACAATTGTAATGAACTCGCTCAATATATGCAGGTTTGTTTCGGAATTCGTTTCCAGTTTATTAATTTATTTCAACATTTTATTAAAGTTCAAACTTTTGTTACGCTCTGTCAGAATCAGAGTCAACAAAGTACAGAGACTAATGTTGTGATAAACAAAAAAATATACAAAAAGGGATATTTAAAAATGCCTGCACTCTTTGAAGCGTATACGCCAGAGGATGACCGACACTTATTTCGGAGTCGAGTACATTACGGAGTCGACCAAAAAATATGTAATTTGTGCCATTTTTCTGTTTTGGACGTCGGCAATCGACACAGTCTACTTTGGGAGAGCAGCAAATAAGATTCTAACTGGCATATGGTCTTTGAAATTTCTCGGAATCGTTATTGCAATTCTCCAATTGCAACAAAGATTTCGAAAAAGTTCGAAATAATTCTGTATAAATACCAATATTTTTTAGGAAGATGCAAAAAATGGTTTTATAGATGGCAACAAATATAATACTCTCGTTTCAATATTCGTAAGTCGGCATCAAAGTCCAAGTACAGATACAAAGTTGGGATATATAAAAAGATATGCAACAAGGGATATTTAAAAAGAGCGGCACTCTTTGAGGGATGACTGACACTATTTCGGAGTCGACATATTATAGAGTCGACAGTATCGGTCGGCATTGGCGTTTCTTTGATATTTCGGAGTTGGCTATCGAAACAGTTCTCTTTAAGAGAGCACCAAATAAGATACAACCGGCATATGCTCATTGAAATTGCGGAATCGTTATTGTAATCGGAGTCAAAGGTCGAAATATTTCTTATAAAGAGCATATATAGTGTAGGACGCCACAAAGTTTTATAGAAGGCAAGAAATACGATACTCTCGTACCAATATTTGCCAATCAGTCCAACTCCGAAAAGTCTTGAATTAGAAAACCATTGCATTGGGCATAAAAAATATTTTAAAGTTGACGCCAATGCAATTTCGGTAACGTAACTCCGAATAGGAACCAAAGTCCCAGACAATTCTGATTATCGAAGTCCAAATCCGAAAAAATCCCGTGATAGAATAACATTGAATTGGGCATCAAAACATTTTAAAGTTGACGCCCATACAATTTCGGTATCGTAAGTCGAAATAGGAGTCAAAGTCCAAGTCCGAAAAAGTCCAGTATTACAATAGCATTGCATTGGACATAAAAAACATTTTAAAGTTGACGTCAATGCAATGTCGGTATTGTAAGTCGGAATCGGAATTAATGTCCAAAACAATTCCCATTATTAAAATCCAACTCCGAAAAAGGTCTGGAGCAAAATAACACTGCATTGGGCATCAAAAACATTTTAAAGTGAACACAACTGCAATTTCGGCATTGTAAGTCGGAATCGGAGTCCAATTTCAAGGCAATTCCGATTATTGAAGTGCAAGTCCGAAAAAGTATTGGATTAGAATAACTTTGCCTTGGGCATCAAACAAATTTTAAAGTTGACGCCAGAGCAATTTCGGTATCGTCAATTGAAATCAGAGTCAAAGTCCCACACATTTCCAATTTTCAAAGTCCAAGTTCAAAAAAGTTCTGTATTAGAATAACATTCCATTGGACATCAGAAACCATTTTAAAGTTGACGCCAATGCAATTTCGGTATCGTAAGTCGGAATAGGAGTCAAATTCCCAGAGAATGCCGATTACCAAAGTCCATATCCGAAAATTGTTGGATTAGAATAACATTGCATTGGCCATCAAAAACATTTTAAAGTTGAAGCTAATGCAATTTCGGAGTCAAAGTCCCAGACAATACCGATTATGACCAGCATTGTTTTAGAGAGAACACCAAATATAATTCAGCTGACTATCTCAGAAGCACATGTCTTGTCAGTTTGCGCAGAGAGTAACTAATAATTTTACATTGTCAATGAAATTTCATTATCGTTGGAGTCGGAATCCGAAACAATTGCAATTAAGAGCAATATTGTATTGGCACATACTATAAGGTGTGTTCAAAAAAAGTTCTCTCTGAGGGGTTCATTTAATGTCAGTGACGCGGACGAACACTGACATTATAAAATCGTCATAAGTTGATATCGGATTCGAAGTCGATTTTCGAAAAAGATAGGAACTGATAAGCACAGCATTGCATTAACGAACAAAAATGTTTTAAAGACGCGCGACAAACACGATTCAGACCGACACTGTTAAATGCATGTAAACTTTTGGATTATTGTAACCAATACGCTATTGATAATTCGGAGCCGCAGTCAAAGTCCGAAACAGTCTATTCTAAGATTCCCCAATGATAGGGAAATACAGTAAGGAAAATATTTAATAGAGGACAGCATATGATTCCGTTTGAGGATCACTGACACTGATTACATTGCCATTGATAGTTCGGAGTCGTAGTCAAAGTCCGAAACAGTCCATATTAAAGGCCCATACGCAGCATGTACAATTAAGCACGGAATGACAAAACTTCACATAAAAAATAGTAGGATTTTGTTTAATATGAAGTTTTATCATTCCGCGCGAAATTTTTGCATTTTGCTTATGGGCCTTGAGATGAACATTGTGCAGGGAAATATAAAAAAACATTTAAAGATCGTCAGAAAATATGATTCTGCTTGAAGATGACTGACATTTCCATTGAAATTGAAAAGCATTTATAGATTCCGCTTATTAAATTGCCATTGAAATTTCGGAGTCGCAGCTCAAAGCCCGCACACAGTTCCTATTAATATAGGACAATATGCTAGCATAGTACAATTTTATACGGAAAATACAATAGTGGGATTTATTTATAAATGAAGTTTTGTTATTTTGTCCGATAGTGGGATTTTTTATTTAAGATGAAGTTTTGTTTGTCAATGCCGCGGGTAATATTCCTTACGATAAAAACATTATGTAGGGAAAAACAAAAACATTTAAAGACTGACACTTCAGTCTCTCTTAAGATAAAAACATTGTTAGGGGAAATGCAAAAACATTTAAAGATTCCGCTCGAGGATGACTGACACTGTTTATATATCCATTGATATTTCGGAGTCGTTGTCAAACTCCGAAACAGTCTATATTAAGATAAAAACATTGTGTAGGGAAATACAAAATCATTTAAAGATTTCGCTCGAGGATGACTGACACTTATAGCATTACCAATGAAATTTCGGAGTTGCAGCCAAAGCTCGAAACTGTCCCTATTACAGGCCAATACGCTGCATGTACAATTTTAAGATGGCGGCAAATATGATTCCGCTAGAGAATGACTGACACTGTTTATATATCCATTGATATTTCGGAGTCGTTGTCAAACTCCGAAACAGTCTCTATTAAGATAAAAACATTGTTAAGGGAAATACAAAAACATTTAAAGATTCCGATCGAGTAAGACTGACACTGATTACATTGCCATTGAAATATCGGAGTCGCAGTCAAAGTTCGAAACAGTTCCTATTAAAGGCCAGTACGCTACATGTACAATTTTGTACGGAATATAAAATAGTGGGATTTAATTTTATATGCAGTTTTGTCATTCCTTCCGATAGTGGGATTTTTTATTTAAGATGAAGTTCCATTTGTAAATTTTGCGTGCTGCGAATTACGATATTATGATTATATAGGGAAATACAAAAACATTTAAAGATTCCGATCGAGTAAGACTAAAACTGATTACATTGCCATTGAAATTTCGGAATCGCAGTCAAAGTTCGTAACAGTTTCTACTAAGATAAACAATTGGCAATATTTCCATAGAAACTTGCAGAGCGTAAAAACGATTGAAACTTTAAAACTCTAAAAAAAAAGGCAAAAACCACAAAACGGCAAAGGCGATGTCCGATGTTCGATGGAAAAAAAGCAACAAAAATTAAATTAACAATTTAATTGTTTTGCATTTTGTCTATACATAGACATAATTTGTTTTTGTTGTTGTTGTAGTTGTTGCGGTTTTTATGTTAATTACAATTATTAAATACAAATTGTACATAGTCGGGGTATGTACATAATAATTTTTCTCTTTATATTAAATTTTTTGTTTTCATCAAGCCGCTGCCGAGCACTTTGTTTTTATTCTTTGTATAAACCAAGTATAATTTTTTTTTTTTATAGACACTTTGCGCTCTCTCTGCGCTCCGCTCTCTGCTAGCTAACTAGGCAGAACGAGAGCGCTGAGCGTAATAATAAATAATAATTTTTTTGCTAACTTTATTCTTGGAAGAATTTTCGCGCGCGTTTTTCGGACTCCGACGCGTTTGAAGGCAACCGTCGAACTGCGAAAGCTCCAACGTTGGGAATTCATATTTAAAATAAGATTTTTTGCCAACGGCTGTTTGTATCGCTCGTCAAGTTAATCTTTATATAGGCAGTATTTACTTCAATTGCTTCACTGGGATCCAAAAGGGAACAATTTTAATTTATATGACAGCTTTTATGGCAATATTCAAAGTACTCCTCATCTATTGCAATTTTTCAATTTTGTACGCTATAAATCTTGAAATGGAAAATTTTTTTGTGGGTCATTGGTTGGGTTTTTTTGTTTTTAAATCTATACCGCTTAAGTGTTTATATGTCCTTTAGCTGTTAAGCCTAATATAAACATATATACACACATCTTCCAAGTATTATACAACCTTGTTGAGTTGTCAACAAGCCGCCCCACGTAGTATCCATAAATTAGCACTCGATGATAATCTCGATACGGCTCCAGCTCGTATAGCTCAAGTGTAATACGACGCTGCTTTAATACTTTAGAACGATAAGATTGAAAAACACTCTTAATTCGGCGACTTTTCTAGAGTCTTATATGATGGTCATACGGCCATTCCACAGCAACCATTATCGCAAATATTTGTTCCCAATAAATTCATTTGATATTGATGATTTAAGGCTCGAGTATTCCCAGGCTTATCTCAAAAAATTAAAATATATTGTAGGTACCAGGTGCGTACTTTAGATATACATGGATGACTTTTTCTAGCAATAGCTGGAATTATCTTGCTCAAGGTTAAATATAATCTGCGATACGCTTAAAATGTCAATAAGTCCGCGCTTATCAGTGCCTATCTTCAGCTTCAATTAATCTGTAGCAGTTTTATGGGAGCAGAGCAGGAGAAGGGGTTCGGATTGGATGTAGTAACTGAACTTGAATCATTCGCTAAAAATGCGCAGCTATTACAGGTTGGTTCTAGCGCAGCGCACATATCGCAAAATATTTGACTTAGATATTTGAGACTGATTTCCACATAGCATCCTCCCAGAAATATTTTACTGATTTTTTACAGATTTCCTCCGAAAAAAAATGTATATTTTTTATATAAAGATTTACCATTCCTTTCGAAATTTTTACATGTATGGGCCTTTAAGCGCTAGTTCGGTCTTGTTTGTATAGATCGTAGAAAAAATCTAATTGTTTTATACCATCTCTAATAATAATAATATTGTTGCCTGACTTAACTTTTTGTCAAAGGACCCTAAATGGAGCATGTGGATCTCTATTAATAACATTTCGAAGAGAACAAAGACCTACAGTCTATAGCCGAATCGGAACGGCGATGACTGGAATTAATTTCTATCTTTACGAGTATATATGTATATAAATGATTGCCATCTTATATCAGCTTCCTTTTGCTCAAATACACAAACAAGGCTGTCGAAAAATTCTTCTATTCTTCTATCTTTTGCTAGTATATAAAAAAATCGATAGCTAGAAAAATAATGGATTGTTTTCAAATCAAGGGATCCTTCTAACTAATTTTAATTTTCGTGATAAACCTTGGGGTAACGTCTCAGACGTACTAAGTCAGACCCAAAATCAAATGAGAGCTTCCCAAAAACGAAGTATTCTAAGCAACCTTTAAATTGGAAAGGGTATTATTCCTAAAAGTCAATACGCAGCATAGAAAAATGCTTTAAAGCTAAACAAAACTTTATATAAAAAAAAAGTTTCGCACGGAATGGTAAAGCCTCATATAAAACAGTGGGACTTTTTTGATGAATTGACAAAACTTCACATAAAAAGTCCCACTGTGGTTACAATAACCTTCACCTTCAAAAAAATCCCACTGTTTTTTTTATATGAAGTTTTGTTATTCCGTGCAAATTCCCACTATTTTATTTATATGGAATTTTGTCCTTTCTTTCAAAATTTTTGCATGCTGCATATGGTCCTTAAGCAAAAAGTGCTGACCTGTTTTGTCAAAATAGTTCATAGCTATAAAATTGACGGCTAGATGGCGCCAGCAGTAATAAGAGCTGCGCTGTTTTTTTTTAGCACCCAAACAAAAAGTACATTTACTGCAAGTTATTTATATAAAAAAATAGAATACGTCGATAATTATGTAGATTATTTTTTTTAAATCTAGCAAATGGTAATTATAAAAAACAATATCTGATTTACTATGATTGTTTCTTTTCAAACCGAAATACCATAATAAATACCAAAAATACTACAAATAAGAGAAGGAAATTGACCAAGATGACTAAAAAGTATTTAAACGGGCATAAAGATCGTTTTGCACGCAAAGTTGCAGGATTTTTTTTTTTAATTTATTCTGGTTCAGTAGTTGCGAAAAAGACGTCTAGAGACCTCCTGAAGTTATCTAAAGTATGATCAGGTCAAATATGCTTCAGTCAGCATTTGATATAGACGTGTCTGCCATTCTTATGAATGCATAGATCCCGAGATGGTAAGTGCGAAAAGATCAGTATACAGCCGTGAAAGACAAAAAAACGGCTTGGTACTTATTTGTATGATTTGTATGAACAAAAAGTGCTGCCCATAACTAAGCAATTGACATGTTTTAACAACAATTGACAATCAATTGGCATTAACAATAAATGGTGCCAGCAAAAAATAAAAATAAATAAATCAGCAGCTTGTTTATATTTTTTACAAATGCAAAATAATAGTAAAAAGTGGAAAAATGAATCACCAAGATAAAACAATATAATATTTGTTTTTCAAACAACGGCATTAAGTCTTTCAAGACCGAAGTAAGATATAATGACTTCAAAACTATTTGCCCCCAGAATTATCTTGCTGTAGTCATAAATAGTCACAGAAAAAAAAAAAAATTCAGAGTCCTGTGTATCCTAGGTTGGCACCAACGAGAGGTTTTTGGATTTAAGAAGTATCTGACAAAAAAAATGCTAAAATTTGTTTAAAACAAATAAACCACTTTTTGAGTAAATATAACTTATTAAAAAAATATTATTTCTTAATTATTAAGATAAACCCAAAAAGACTGCCTATAGGCAACAGTGGCCCTAAAAGTAGAGCTGGGCACTATCTTTAATTTTCAAGGATAGATCTCTTTGAACGACTCTCAAAAAAAAAATCGATTTAATTGATTAATCGCCCTAAACCGTAGATAACCACAAAAAAATAAATCTATATAAAAAATAATATTTATACAAAATTTACTTAAAGGGTCACACAAAAAAAGTTTTTTAATTTCTCTTTTTTTTTAAATATGAAACAAATTTTTTTTTAATCAAAATATGGAAAATTTTTAAAAATCGCTGGGTGCATTTTCCAATACCTTTTCCCTTTATTTTCATAATGCGCAATAACGAAAACAAAAATTCAAAACTTGATAAAAAAAAATTAATTAATTACACTGTCCAACAGTGATTTAGAACTTTTCAAGTGACCTAGTGTACGCTGTAAAACCCGTTTTTCGGGTACTGCGATCACTCTCACAATCACAACGTCGCCATTTTTCAACCGATTGCTTTACGGCTTTGGAAAGAAGAAGATTCAAGCTTTAAGATGATATACACTTGTTTATACTTCATACAAAGCAACTACGAGATTTTTTAAAAGTTATCTAAGATTTACACTTTTTTTTCAATTTTCACACTTTGAAGTCATTTTTATATAAAATTTTGTTAAAACACCTTTACTTTTTTATATTTAATCCTAAAGAAATTTTAATTCCAAGTAAGAAAAATTATGGTTTATTAAAATCGGTTGATAAATGTTTAAGTTACGACGCTTATTGTAAACAAGGAAATTAAAATTCCATCGACAAAAAAAATGTTTTAGAGGATAATTCGTTTGTTCATGAAGATATCGTAACCAAATTTGGAATAGTGCTTAAGAACAATAAAAAACTTACAAGTGCCAAATTTGGTCGCAATATTTTAAAAAACAAACGAAATACAACAAATTTTGTTAAAAAATCGATTTTTTGACCGATCGTTCCTATGGGAGCTATATGATATAGTCTACCGATTTTGTTGAAATTTGGCACATTGCTTAAGTGCTCTAAAAAATTTCAAAACGCCAAATTTGAACAAAATCGGTTGACTATATCATATAGCTCCCATAGGAACGATCGGTCAAAAAATCGATTTTTTAGCAGAGTGATCGCAGTACCCGAAAAACGGTTTTTAAGCGATAACTTCCGATTTTGGGGGTGTTAGACAATTTTGAAAAACACTATCGTGATCTACTCGTCAAGACCTACAACGTACACTAGGTCACTTGAAAAGTTCTTTGATTTTTTTCAATTTTGTAGGACAGTGTTATTAAAATTTAAAACTTAATAGCAAACATAAAAAATAAGTAACAATTCATTTTTTTTCAAAATACAAAACTTAATAAAAAAAACATAAAAATTAAGTAACAATTTATAATATTTTGATTTTTTAGATTAATTTTTATACCTTTTATTATTTTATACATTTGTAACCCATTCAATCAACAGATTTTTATATTTACCTTATGGCGCCATCTATTGGTATTAGCGCCAACAATGTATCAATCGCCCATACATGGGCAGCACTTTTTGTTCACTAACTTTACCCTGCAACTCTAAAATATTTTTTGGGGCATAAAAAAGGTGTAACTTTTTCAAAACACTGGGAAAAACTTGTACAATATATGATTGTTATGCCTAAAAAATACTAGGGAAAACTTTTACTTTTGTTTATAATGCTGTGTCTATGTAGAGCAAAATTTATTGTGATTACTTTACGTGTGAATAATTCTAAGCTTATCAGCTGTTATCTCTAACTAAAATTAAACTACTGCAATTTTAAAAGCACAAAGCTGGAAATCCTATCTACTATACTGAGGCTTATATATAAGAGCTACTACTAACCTGTTGGCCTGACAGAAAATCCTTCGAAGGGCTGTGTGGGTTGAAATACACCGTTTTCCTAAGACTTTTGGAAATTGACTTGCTAATTGGCACAAGCCTTTGGTGATTTGGAGCATTATTCAAGGAAATGCGATTTCGTTGATAAGTGAGGTGAAATTAAAAACGCGAGCGTATTGTAGATAATACGTTGGAGTGATTTTTTTTTTATAAAAATATATTATCAGTGCACGTTTGTGTCATGTGTGGATGTTTGTTTATATACAGATATTTAATATATATAACACTTTTTTTATTTATTTAATTTAATTACGCGCCGCTGTCTGTGTAACTGCAATTAAATTTATTTCATTTTGTTATATTTAATTTTGTTATTTTTTTTTAATTTATGTCAATTTAAACAGAGTTTTAAATCATAGCTAAGTAAGGGAAAGTCATACTAACTGCGCAGCTGTTATTTGTTTACATTAAAGTGTAATCTTTTATTAATCAGCTAGCGAAAACAAAATATATTATTAAATGCATTTATTTCCGCTAAACTTGCAATAAATATTCAAATAGTTTGAATTGTTTGTCAAACACTTTTATGGTTTCATGAGAAATGCCATCGATTTTTGTTGAGGGGTATTTTTTTATTTACTTAATAATTTACATATTAACGCTGCAAAAATCCGCATTTTATTTTCATATTAATTTTTACGTTTATAATGTATAACTAAGCGTATACTTAATATACAAATTGTGTGTTTTTCCGCGTTTATAATGTAGTCCATTTTTTGTTTAGTTATAATTTTGCTATTTATGGCAAGCACTTAAATATTTTACTCCTTGCGTGCTTTACGCTCTTTAAACCATTTATAGCACTTAATTTTAATTAAGCTTTAATTTAATTAAACGCTTTATTTTTAAAAAAAATATGCAAGCTGCTTGCGCTCTTATGAAATACTCACAAGCTTAGTCACCATAGCTGAGGGCAAGTTTAGCTTGCGCGCAATTCAACACTGTGGTGAAATTGCTGGGTGCATTATTTTGCACAGCGACTAAAAGTATGCAATGGTTTTTTCGTCGCTACGCTGCTGTTACTTTTTAAAAGGCAGTAAAAAACAAATAATTGTTCGCTACAGTAGTATAAAAAAGTTTATGATAATTAAAATGCTATCTTTTTATTACAAAAATGCAACAAAGTGCATGCTGACCATATTGTTTAACTGATAAGATCTGACTCATATTGTTTACAAACTTGTTTGGCATCGGCTGCAATCAAAGCCAAACAGCTTCTTCAACAAATTAAAAATAAGTACTTATTTGTTAAATTTAAGCGCTTTGCAGGTTACTCGCTAATTAACCAAAATTTATTCATTTTATTTTTACGTTTTACATTCAGTCGATTTAATGCAAAATAATGGCGATAAATATTTTGTTAAAATTTCTCTAAGCTGTCTGCTTGGAATATTTGATTCCTAAATACAATGTTTGTAAACAAAATAATAATAAACAAATAAAAAAACAAACGAAATTATACAACTTTGTATACCCTAACGATTTATGGAAGACTATGATAATATTTTTTAAATTAATTTAATGAGCGGAAAGGAAAATCAAGCAAACAGCAGCTTTAAAGTGGATCATTTTTGATCACCATTTTAATAAAATACAATAGCTTACACGAAAAATTAACCTTTTTAAAAAAAGTGTTTTTAGGGTAATTTTGGGTCAAGAAACACGAAAATTACAGCCCTTATTTTCTTAAGCACCATTTACGAGATTTTTCTAAAAATATGTTTTTACACTAAAAATTAACCTTGGTAAAAGTGTTTTTTAAGGCACTTTTTTCGAGAAATACGAAAATTACCTTTTTTCTTAAGCATTGTTTTCAAGATATTTTCGAGAAACATGTTTTGGACGCTTTTCAGTTATTCGTTGTTCTTTTTTGCAAGTGCAAAATGTTTATTACAGGACTTTCTCAGAAGAAAATATCACTTAAAGCAAATTTTAAAAGAAAATTAAAATTTCAGGCAAATACTTGGATTTTAATTCTTATTTAGAAATATTTCCCAAGAAGAATTTCGATTGAGCTGTAACAAGGTAGATTACCCCAGAGAAACTCTCTGAGAGGCTCATATTTAAAAAAATATTCTCCCTAAAGTGTTCTCGATATTTATCTTTCATTTTCTAATTATAATAATGATAAAACTATTTTTTATGGTAATTTTAATTCGAGAAATAGAAAATTCGAATTTTATTTTCTTACGGACCGTTTTCGATATTTCTTGAAGAACATTTTTAGAGCACTTTTTCAGTTATTCGTCAATATCACGTGAACAAAATTGTATCGGCATAAAAGACGATTAAATCGAAAAGTATTGATGTGGTCTTTACAGTGATATATGATATGTACATTTTAAGTAAAAATTATTGAAGTGACAAGCAACCAAAGTCGAAAAAAGTGTAAATTTCGGCCATTTTCTAAAATTACAAATTTTCGGTTTGCTTTTTATAACAAAAAAAATTGTTAAAAATGATCTTAAACTTTAAGCTGAAAACTAATTCTTTTAAGAACATTCGAGTCCAAGATCTTTGAAATCGTAAAGAAACTGTAGATGTTATGGGAACCATGAACGAAAAATCACAGAATTAAAACAAATTGCAAAAATCAGTTCAAAAGTGTACGCATTTCATATTGAACTAATTTTTAAATATTCTTTGATATTCTTAGATTATATTTAAGCCAATTTCAGGATAAATAGTTATTGATAAATATTTCTAATTATTTTTTTACTAAATTAACCAAAAAAAAAAAAATGGCAAGCACTACTCAAACAGAATTTTTATGTGGTTCAAATCTTCGATAAAAGAAATTTCCCTTGTAACAATAATAAAAGAGTAGTGCATAATTTCCCTCGAGCGGTGTAGAGCTGTGCTTACCATAAGTAAGGGAAATATAAGTAGATGGCGACAGCGAAAATTCCGATTTGGGAGCACGCAAAAACGAATCCAAAAATAAATTGTTCGTTTCTTTTTTCTTTTCCGTTTTTATATTCTAAATTGACAGATTGCAATTTAAAAAAATTTAAATAAAATAAAAAAAATGTATATAAAATATTTACAAAATATAGAGTCGATCCGAATTAATGTTTTAAGCTCTAAAGTTGAAAAATCGAGTATTTTGCACATTTTGCATTTTATGAGAAATTTATGATCTACTTATAATGTTTCTAATAATAAATAAAGCAATACGGAAGTGAATACAAAATTGGAACAAATTACAATTCTTATTTATTACCTTTAATTTTTGAAAATGATGCTATAACACGAAAAGTTAAAATCGGCTATTTAGTAACAAGCACGTATACGTAACTTATACGTATTTGTTTACTTAAAAACATTTAAAAAATCAAAACAATATTCGAACATTGGAAAAGCCAAAGTAGAGGAAATAAGAATATAAAGAACGAAAAAATGAAGTATTATAAATTGCTGACTTTTTGGATCTTTAGATGATCTGTTTGATACTGCGACTAAATACGCAAAACTTTCATTAAAATATTGGCGTACGTAAAGTCGGGCGCGGACGACTTTGGAATACCCTGTACCACTAGCTTGCAATAAAGTCCGGTTCCTTCACAAAAAACCAAAAACAAAAGAATTTTTAAGCAAAGATTTTTTTTGTGGCGAACGTTCTGATGGGAGCTATATGATATAGTCAACCGATTTCAATAAAATTTGACACAGTGCTTTAATACCTTAAAAAATATCACGAATTTAGCTAAAATATCTTTACAAACAGACGAAACACAAAGAATTTTGTATAAAAAACGTTTTTTGGACCGATTGGTCCTATGGGAGCTATATGATACAGTAAACCGATTTTAATCAATTTTCGTACAGTGCTAGGGAACTATAAAAAACTTACGAATACCAAATTTGATTGCAATATCTTCACAAACAAACGAAACCCAACAAATTTTGTTCAAAAATGATTTTTTGGAAGATCGGCCCTAGTGGGAGTACTATGATATAGTCAACCGATTTTGTTCAAATTTGGCACATTGTTTAAGTGCTCTAAAAAATGTCCAAACGCCAAATCTAGTTACGATATCTTTATTAAAAAACGAATTATAGCGAATTTTGCTTTAAAAAAGTTATTTTGGCCGATCGATCCTATGGGAGCTATATGATATAGTCAAGCGATTTTAATCAAATTCGGTACAGTGCTTGGGAACTATAAAAAACTTTTGAATACCAAATTTGGTTTCGATATCTTCATAAAAAAAAACCAATTATACAAACTAAGACTTTTGTCTTTTTTCGAGGTCCTCCTGAAACACCACTTTGAGGAGTATCCCCGATATCAAAATAAGAAAATAAATAAACTAAGGCATCTAAACGGAAAATTTGGTTGCTCTAGATCTTGCCATCTGTGAGATCTAGGCATTCATACAGACAGACTAACGAATAGGGGTATATCGACTTCTCTAATCATCTCCATCATACTTAAGGTAACTTTGGGAGGTCCCCGACGTCTCCTACTGCATGTTACACACATTTTTGGCTTACACAAGCGAAATATACCCTTTGAACAGATTATGCAAATTTTGCCGAGTACCGACTAGTAGGAAATTATAGAATTGGTGCGCAATATTTTTGGAGATCACTGCGTCACTTTTCGCAGCTGGAACAACATTAAATGCTAGATTTACGTCAAGGCTATTTTTAGTTTGGACATTTTAAAATTCAAACTTAATTCATAGTTGATTCTAGGTATAAGTTTTAATTGTTAAACTTTGTTTTCAGGTTTCTTTCTGCACGCGTAAGGATTTAGGATTTGGTCTTGGGGGGATTCTTCACTACGAAGAGCATTTATATCAAAGCGCGCTAAAGACTTTCAAACCATTTCTACAACTTTTGGTGGTGTCCGTCACGAACTAACGACTTACATTTTTAACGTTTAGCATTCAAATTTTCTGAGGTAGATATGCGAAGAAAAAATTTTAAAATATCTGAGATACTTGACCCTAGAAACAGTAGCTCTTTCATTTTTAAATCCACATGGTCCCATTGATAGAAAAGAATCATGCTATAAATACTCTGAAATACACTACATATCCAAATATTAAAGATTTATTGGAAAACGATTTATCTCATTTTGTATCGTTCAAGACAAAAGAACTTTTCGAAAATTTGTTTATAGACTTCTTTGAGATTGACTCGACCTAATGGAAAGATAATAAAAAATATCTCAACTCAAATTTTTTGCTTCAAAAGCAAAGAAAGAATATAATCAAATTTAACACTTGATGACGTGAGTTCATACTACAAATCGTCGATACATATCGTAAGAAATATCAGTCACATACAAAATTTAAAATGACTAAATTTTGAACAATATTTGAAATGAAAAGGACATTGTTGACGCCTTAAGTATCCAATTTATACCGTATAGTAAGAGAATTGTAATTGAAATAAATATAAATCATTTTGAATTTTAGAAAGTAACGCAATAATGTATGTATAAAATAGCTGAATGCTATAATAATAATAAATTTATATTGTTAATAAAAAAAAAAATTTAGTATTAAGCCAATTTAGTTTTATTATGGAAACATATCGATAAGTAATTATTATTTGAATTAAGCCGATTTGTGACATAATAAAGAGAATTCGGTCTTCGTTCCGATTCTGTAAGATACAGCCAAAGTTACGTTTTTTAGCCAAGGTTTTCGTTTCGGGCTGGTCTTAGGATTTGCGGAAACAGACATATCTCTAATAAAATGTACTAAGTCAAAAATTCCAGTTTATTTAATTGTAGATCTTTACAAATTTAATCAGGTCTACTTTTTATTTTGTTTAAAACTATGTTGATCTAAGCACCACTATCTAGTAAGGAAGCTTTTTGTACCATGACTTATATGATCAGAATTAAATTTATGTAAAACAAAACATTGAAAAAGGCGATCTTTGATATATATCAAAATATTGAATATCGATTGAAAATATTTTCAGGCCCAAAAAATACTTTCGGATGTAGACCATGGTCTTTAAATTTAACAGGTCGTGAAAAATGAATCTATCTAATATACATATATTGCTTAGTACACAGATATAAAGACTTTCCAACGGCTCTCGAGATTTCATTCATATGGTTTCGAAAGTTGTCCACAAGATATTAAAAATGTTCCTGGTTATTGCCCCGGTTGTGTTTTAAATAAATGCTTAATATACGCATTTGATCGTGTGATTCTTTTTGGAATCACGAGTCTTCAGTTTCAAAATAAAAATCAGCAAATAATTTCTTTGTTTTGGCCTACTTACTATATACTTAAATATAATACATATATTTTTGTATCTATATGCGAGGAAAAGCGTTTGCGTAAAAAACAAATAATTAGCTTTTCTTACCATGGCACCCTGTATATGAAATTTATATATGAATGATGAAACAGTGGACCATTCAAGGTTATTCCAATAAAAGTACTTAGTTCAAAAATGAAAAGATAAAACAAATAGATACGATTGTATCTATTTTGAATCTGTTAATGGTAAAATTTCAACAAATTGAACAAGCGGTAAGACAAATGCCCTACAAATATGAAAGATGAAAAATTGTAAGGATTTATACATGAACCAGATTGAGTTAACTATGGAAGCCGAAAGATACCAAACTCCCGATAGATACTAAACGGCCGATAAATATCATCTTTTCAGGTTTATTGCTGGCTAATTAAAACTACGTTTATATGACATGATAGTGATATCCATGTAAATGATAAGAGCGACTTATCTTTATGGCACGAATTAAACGATAAATAGGTACACTTATAATAGTACAAAATTATTGATACAATGGCGGTAGCAGAATTAGCCGATCTAACAGACTAGTGCTGGTAAATACTTGAAAAAAATTTTTAATGGAAATACAGTTTTTTGAACGTTTAAGTTTGAAGTTTAGAGTTATCAGATTACACTAGTTTACACGAAAAATGAACCTTCGTAAAAAATTTGTTTTAATTATATTAATGTCCTCTTTACATTGATATACATATAATTAAGTAAAAATTATTGAAGCTACAAATAAGCAAAGTCGAAAAAATATGTTATTTTCAAAAATTTTTCTTAAAAAAAATCTTTTGTTTGATTTTTATTTAAGTAAAAATGGTTTTTAAACAATATTAGGCTTTAAGCTGAAAAAGAATTCTTTTACGAAAATTTCGAGACCAAAATCTTCTTTAGTTAGTAAGTGTATATGTTATGGAAAAGTGTGATAGAGTGAAGATTGGAACTTCCGTACATGCTTCCATAGTATCTACAATTCTGACTCGATTTTAAAGATCTTAGAAATATTCGTAACAAAATGCTCTTTTAGCTTAAAGCTTAACATAATTTTTGATTCATTTTATCTAGTTTATTTTAGCAGAGAAAGAACTTAGTGGATTTGTCAAAATGGAAAATTTGTTCATCATTGTGGGATACAGTATTTCGATTTGAAGAATGAGTCCATAGAGTAATAAAGTCGATATAGATTCTAGTCTAGTTAAATATTGAGTGGCAGAGCTTAAACATGATAGATTGAGATGATAATCGGAGTGTTTGACCAAAACAGATGACCGCTTCAGAAATTGTAATATCCACAAAATGGTATGGAATCGCCGTCGAATAAAATTTGGTTATCTACAGATTTGAAAAAGTGCTATACTTCGCATAATGATGAAAAAATTTGAGATGAAAAATCATTGCGCAAGATGTCAAAGTATATATAGTAGTCAGGGCCGTAGAAAGAAAGTCCAGGGCAGGACGAAAAATCCGTCCCTCTAATGTCTCTTTTTTGAATCACGACAGTACGGCAATAATTACACCGAGACCCTCTCAATGGACATGATACATAGATAATAATTTAAAAAAATATTTTTTTTTACAGGATGAGCCATCTGTTTGTTTGCTAACTGGGTTTTGTTCGTAGGACCTGGTATTAGATGCACCATTTTAAAAATTGTATATTTTAACAAGGTGGGTCATCTGTTATTTTGTTTGTAAGCTACATTTATTCGTATATATTTCAACAAAAAAAAGGGTCCTGGAAAGATGTAACTCTTTCGAATGATTACGCGTCAATTCTCCATTGGCCGCAAACACTTTAACGTAGAGGTGAAATACTATTGATGGCGGAATCGATAGTATCGATGGTTTTTGTTCGATATATGTATAGATAGTATTCCTTTACATTTTAAAAACTTTTAGAGTAACCAAATCCGATGGAGACCATAATAATTTATGAAAGTCAAATATTTATAAAAATTCTTCTCAAAAAAAAAAAAAAAAAACAATAATCGCCACAGACATCCAGCATTTCCGGATAGTGAGGACCTTGGCTTCCGAAATTCCGAATGTCATAAACTTCGTTTTGCAAAAAAGAGAAAAAAATATCTCTAAAAATTAGGTAGCAGTTTGGCCAGTCAAAATTTAAGCCAAAATGCAAATCCCTTGAGCTTTTGGAGTTTTAGTAAAAACAATTAAACAATTTTTCTTTCAGGGATTCGCCTGTGTTGGACTACAAAACATAGTCGACAAATTTGTATGCACTCCTGTCATTTCTACTGAAAGTCAGAGGATGGATGTTCAGTACAAGTGGACTTATAGTTTTGATTATAAGGACCCGATTGAAACCTGGAAGTTTCAATATGAAGATCTTGTGACACAAAAATACAATTTTATTGTTGAATGAACAGTTTTTGGTTTTTTAAGATGTATTTTTAAAAGGATATCTTTTTTGTCCTTTTTTGTAGGCCAAATTTCACTTTTTCGAAAGTACTACCATTGTTTTGAAGTTTTGAACTTGACAAATGTCAAAGGGAGTCACTTTAGACGGGTGAGTTCCGATTTAAGAGTGTTTAACAACTAAACTAATAGATGGGACACCCTATATTTTGAAAAATATGTAGCTGTTTTTAGGCAAGTTTGGGTTCAAATTAAAAAAACTTAACTTAGCCTAATCTGACAAAATTTTATGCTTGGAGCTTTCTTCTCTGTGTTACTCACCAAATGTTTTTGAACTTGATAAATCCCTTAATCTTTCAAAACAGACGACAAAAGCATGCAAAACGTTTGTGGCTGTCAAATTGTCAGTAAATAATAATTTTTTTAACTTTAATAATATTATAAAGCTGAAGAGTAAAACATATTTGAGAGTTACGCACAGTAAGAGAAGATACACGCTTTTAAAAATGTTGAGCGAATGTAGCCAGTAAAAAGCGGTTTATTTTTGCTATAGTCTTAGTTAACATATTGTTATAATCATTGTAAGATATGGGCAAAAAAAACAATTCAAGGAAACTCCAGACAGAAATCAGTACGCCTAGTTAAGTTAATCAATATGCTCTACAAAAGCAATTTATTTAAGCACTTTTACTAAGTTAAACCATTTAAGTGCTGCGGAATTTCAACACGTGCCCAACTTGTTAAAAACACATAAATAAATATTATTTACACAAGCTAGAAATATTTGCAGTTCGGCACGGCACAAAGTCCCAACAACTAGTTCTTTGGTAAATGCAATTAACAGTGTTGCCAACTCATTCAAAATAATAAATTATATATCGAGAGAAAAACACAAAACGCACAAAAAATATCTCATAAGTTATCTATCACTGATTTTTACTGTTTTTAAAACTCTACAAACACAACAAAAACAAAAAACATATTTTTTTGCTTGTATTTGCCAACAAAACAAAAGACCTTGGAACTTGCCGCGCGGTCAGATAAACGAATCAAATACAAAGGAGAAATAAAACAAAAATATCAAGAAAAGCTGTTTACGCATAGAAAATACTGCGGCGAGGGGTTACCCCTCACCGCATACTAGTCGTCGCATTGAGCAACTAAATTATGCAACTATTTGCAAAAAAATATTTTTTTCTGTAACAATATTTTAAAGCACTTACCCGTTGGCATTCATGTTCCTCAAATTCTTTGCCGGAGTTGTAAAGCTCCGGTAACTGGCCACTGGCTGAGTTTTTTTTCGTCTGAAATTGAGATTTTTTTTTTTTTTAACAAATACTTTTTTCGTTTAGTATTTTTATTTTCTTTTTATCACTGAATGTTTTTTTTTTATTTTGTATTTTATTTTTGCAAATCGAGCGCATGCGATTCGGACGCGATTTTAAACTGTAATGTCGATCGACGCTAAAGTTCCCATGTAAATAAATAGTTTGACGCTCTCTGCGCCAACAACTGGTGACGAAATAAAAAAAACAACAACATGGACACAACACAGACACGACAACAGCAGCCAGAAGCCCCCCGCACCGTTGGCATAATCCACGAACGCGTTTCTCTTTACATTTCGTTTGGATATGCGCGAGCAGCGCTGTTGTTGGTGAGTAACAGAGCAGCGCCGGCAGCGAATGTTGTTGGTGAGTAACAGAGCGGTTTTGGTTATTCTCGGTTATTCTGATAAAAACCAATACCAACAAAATCAAAAAACCTGCGCGCATACATATACACACAGCACACTAACACTCACGCACACCACGAGAAGAAAAACGTGCAGATTGAATATAACCAACAGCAACAAAAAATGTGTACAGACTGTTAGTAGACTGAATGCCCAGTAGGGATCAGTAGGACCAATTTGGATAAAAACAAAACAATTGGTAGTAGTAGAAGGATCTGGTTGCTTTGCAATAATAAAATTAATAAATAAATTTAATCTACTAAAAAATGTTTTGTTCTATTTTACCCATTACTTATTGTTTTGATGAATAATATAATAAATTTACACATTTTTTTCTTCCAATTTTAGTTTACAATCTGCCAAAAACACTTTGTAAATTATATAAAATTATTTAAACAATAACAGGAGCAATATATGAGCACTAGTAGTTACTATAAGTATATAAAACAAAAAAATTATAATAAAATTCAGAATTAAAATCTACTTGAAAGATCAAGGACATGAAATTGTTTATGTCTTATAAGTATGACTATTATCCATTAAAAATCAAATTTTTTTCATCATAAAATCAAGAAGTATGCATTCAAATAAATATTCTACAAAATTGTAACTTTTGACAAAAAATAAAAATAATTTTTTCTTTAATTCTTTAAAAAAAAACATTGACAAATTTTCTTTTTTTTTCACATGTTTCACTAAATCGATTTGTTTCAAATTAACACCATAAAAAAAACGTATAAAAACACTTGTTTAAAAAAATTAGAAAATTGTATTTTTTTTTTTAAGAAAATGTGTCAGTTAACAAAAAATTAAGTATTTTGTTGAAATAGCCCTGTTGCCAACTAAGATTTAAAAAAATTTGATTCCAAAAAGTATTTTTGTGAGTAGTTTACTCACAAATAAATAAAAACGAAAAACACATTTTTTTTAAATTAAGGCATAACAAATTAAGTTTAAAAACTGAAATTTTGCGAAATAAATCTGGCTTGCATTATGCATCGAACTGCACCATTAGTCTCAAAAATCGCTGGGGGCAGTTTCAAGTATCTTATCCAGCTAGACCCTTTATGGCTAGATTATTATTATAGTCTAATAATCTTTCTATGACATTTGATACATACCACGGAGCGTAAACAATATTTCTCAACGTTTTTGATTGGAAGCACTTAATAAATAAATAAAAACAAAAAAAATGATTTTAATCCTTTCAGACTAGTGGAACATCAACTGGATGCAATAGCAAAATTAGAACTTTAAAAGGTAAAACCATTTTTAGACAAATTTTGCTTATAAAGTAAATGAAGAGTTTCGTCGGGAAAAAATACTTAACAAACGAAACTTTCAGGCATTGTTAAGAATCTTGTTCTAATTGAAATTATCTACAAAATGTGTCCTCTATTACTCTTCACGATTAATAGTTTTCCAGCAATCAAAAAGTATTAATGATATAAATATGAAGCGCAAAAATTCATTTTTGGAGTTATTACACTCTTCTTGTAAGTTACCAATATATTGTCAGAGGTTGGTGCCATTCCCCCTACATACAAATATGAAAACTCGGGTTTAAACTTAGAACAGGACCTTGTTCTATTAATTTGTGATAGTTTCATCCTTTAAGTATTTTTTCTGCTATATGCCTTTTTTAAACCTTCGTTTACTATGTACATAGTTGAACCATTTTTGAACTGCTTACTTCTAAAACTTAAAACGTCACATATTTCGAAAACATCATAAGTATATTACTTTTAAAATTTTTTATTTAATAAAAAAAAAGACAACTAAAGGAGTTTCAACTAAATAAAGTTCAGACGAAAAACGGAATTGCTTTAGGTATTTCAATGATCGGAAACGCGACATTCATTGACTTTCATTAGGAAAGCATACTTTTTGTAGGTGTCTGTGTAAACCTGCGATTTAGTAGCGAATACAACTTTCCTATTGGCACTCTGCGCATAAAATCCATGTCGCAGTGAATCTTGTTGACAAAAGGACTCCTTACAAGTTACTCAAAACTTTTTATGCTATAAACCTTTTACACACTATAACAAAAAAAAAATTTGGCAAATTCGTCAAGCCGACTCAGAGTTATACGATCATAAGCGTACAGCATTTCATTTTTATGTATAGGCTTCCTTCCATTTCAAAACCCCGGTCCGCGTAGGACATGATTTTACATTTCAATGAAAAAAATTTTTTTCGTCAAAAAAAAAAATACGTGTCTAATGAAATGGACCAAGAAACAAAATATTTCAGTTTCATTGAAATCTAAAATCATGTCCTGCGCGGACCGGGTGCTTTGAAATGGAAGGGGCCTATATAGATTTTAATGTTTTTTTTTATTAATTTCTGTTTTAACATAATTTTTTAAAATGATAATAACGTCTTAGTACGAAAAGCTGGAAGCCAGAACTTTTTATTATATATCTATTATATCTCGAATTCGTATGTTTAATTTTGAGAATAAATACAAAAAAAAAAAAACTTCTCTGTCTATGGCTTATTCCTAACTACCTAAATGGGTTCACTTTTTCATATAGCTACCGTACAAAAATAGAACCAGTTTTCTACATAACCAAACTAGCGAACTTGTTTGCAGCAACTTTTTTATTGTAGGGTGGAATATCTGTTGATTTAATTTAAAATTTTTATAATTTTTTGTTTAATAAAACACAAGATAAATGAATTTAAACATTTATCAAAAAACCGTACACTGTTCAGTCTGCCTGACTTATTCTTTTTGTTTCTAGACTTTTTATATATAAACATTCATTCTATAAACATTCAACAGTACAAATTCCATTGGGCAATTTTTTTCCAGCTCAAAATAAATATTTCATACGAACAAAGTCACATTTCCAACTGGGTACTCATTTCTGTTAGCGTGTATTGGTTATGTTAGCCGCCTGGACTTGCGTCACGCACGCTCGAAAGTTAACAGACGCTGGCCACATTTTTTTTTTTTGTGGTTGTTGCTGATGCAATTTAGGAGTTGTCAGTTGATAATAATTTTCGAGTTATAGAGAGTGAAGTGTCTCAAGTGACAACCCAAACATACTAATTTCAGCAAAGCGACGTCAAAATAATGAGAACTCGCGAATTTTTGAATGCTCAGCCAAGCGACAATTTGTTTATTTAAAATTTGCACATCTTTCTCATATTTTGAATCAGATTTCCAAGGTGCCCTTGCTCAGAATTGTTCCGTTCTGGCCCTTTGGCATAAGTTCTAGAGAGCAACCGGTTCCAAAATTTATGCAAGCCGTGATGTAAGTAACAAGTTTATTATTACTAAAATAGCTAGTAGGTAGTAGGAATGTTTTTACTAGATACATTTCTGAAATGCCAAAATGAAATAACGCTCACCTTCGGAACTGACCTTTAAACAGCTGTATAAATACAGATACATACATAGAACTTTTGCTGGCTAGTGTAAGTTGGTATCAAATGCGTCATGATGAGTGTTGAGATATGGAAGTATGCCATGTTGGCAAGCCAAATTGTGTTAAGAGTATCTACATATATGAAATATTATATATAGCACATTATCAGTCTATACATTTCTTCGAAATACTTTGTACTTTGCCAAAGCTTTAATTCGAGTCGCCGAAACGTGACGGCCAACCGGTTTAAGCGAAAACTACGTAGATTGTATGTGTGTAAATCTGTGATTATAAAGAGGCTCGTCGCTCACAGATACACACACACAAGTACATACGCCATATAAAAGAGGCCTGCTTTGTGTATGTATATAAAACAGCTTGTTTTGCCAACAACGCTAAAATAAAACAGGGTTGACTAAGTCATGGTGAAATATATAATATAAGGCGAGGAAATGGCTGATAGCGCTCTCTCTTACGGTTGCTTATTTTGCTCAGTCTTGAACTAGGATGGTCTTGAACTGGAGGGTTTCAGTCGCTTTAAAATTTTCCGCGACAACCAACTAAGAACAATTACACAAACAAAATGAGCGATGAGTCTGGACAACTCTGGTATCAAGCATACGCCATGTATACGCCTCTTCTTTATATATTTACTTACAGTTCAAGATATCGTGACCAGCCACACTATCTTCATATACTATAACTATTCAGATATGCGACAGCTCGTAATTGCAATCTTTTTTGCCGGCACTTAAATCTCAATTGAAAAAATGCGTATGCAAGTCGCTACATTTATTCAGTGTCCAGACCAGACGACCATTTTGGAACCCGGACTGGGGTTATGGTTTTTTACGTAAATTGGCGTAAATTGGATGCGGTCATCCACATTGCGCAAACAGCGCGCAGATTTGCTTTTGTCTTATTTTATGCAAGTGTAAATCCAACAAAACTACGACGGATATTTTAATTGAATTGTTTTAAATTCGTTTAGTACTAGTTACTGGTTTGTCTCACTTGGAACAACAATTTTAAGTGCTACTAAAAAACAATTGCACGACATTCTAAATATTTACCTCTTTACTGCGTATAACAAACAAGTTCAATAACAATTTTCACTTGATTTTCCACTATATATATGTTAATTTTTTTGTTTTTCTCTTATTTTATAAACCAAAACAAATATTTATGCAATATGTGTGTATTTTTGTGTAATGCGCATGCGATTAAAAAGTATCCGACATGAAGGAGCCAATAAGGCAACTCCAACTCGTTGGCCAACTCAACAACTACTAAAGTATAACAGCATTTTTGTTAGCCTTGGCTAAAGATAACCAACACTGAGTTTTTAACTTGAAAGTGAATTTATTTGCAAAAGATAGTCATAGTCCATATGGTTTCCCGGGAACTAGCTTATGCTACACATTTTGAAAATGCGCCCTAAAAGTATGCAATGAAAATTTTTCTGTTAAGCTAAGTACACTGAAAATATTTTAAAGGCAGTTCATGCGATGAACTGAGTCATCAACATGAGAAGCGTGGTAAAAATGTTGAGCAAATTTATCGATTTATATTTTTGATTATTTATATTATAAAAGAAACGTAAAAAAATAAGCAAAAAATAATCTACATAAAAAAAATATATATTTTATTTTTATAAAAATGCGCACATTTTATTAAACAATAATACCAAACTAATTTTCTTCTATCTAGAGAAGGCAGCATAATTAACATTACATATATATTTTTTATTTTAATGTTTTAGTTACAGAGGTCTATACCTAATCTCTATTTACATATATAAAATCAAGCTAGCTTTATACAATATAAAGGAAACAAAATAAATATATATTTTTAATTTAATTTTAAAAATAATCAAAAATATGGCTTCAACTACTGGAATCGCGACAATACATATATGTGATAAATGTAATTTAGAAAAATAAATTAGTTTTTGAGAATTTTTGATTTGATATATTCTACAGGGAAATCTATACAATAGTTGGTATCAATTTCGGTTTGGGTTTAATTTAAAAATGTTTTGGTGCATTTGTTTTAGCATTTCATTGATACATTGGCTAAGATTTTTCATTTAAAGCTTTGCTTTGTGTTGAATTTGCTTAAAATTAAATAAACTTAAATAAAGTTATAATTGAGTAAATTGAAATAAAAAGTAAATAAAATTATAATAAGATAAAATATAATATAATAAATAATCAATGAAATAATATTAAATTAAATTAAACAAATTTTCATAAAATTATATAAAAGATATTTTTTTAAAATTTTGTTTTCGAATATTTATTTTGTTGGCAATTAACCGATAAGTCTGAAGGTAATAAACACTTATATAAAAGTAAATCACTACACACTAATAATAAAAGTAAATAAAATTTATTAACACACTAATAATAAAAGTAAATAAAATATATTTATATATTTGCAATTAAATAAATAATTATGAAATAAATTTCAAAAAATTAAACAAAATGAAATAATATTAAATTTAATTTTAAAAGAAATGTTTAAATCAACAAAATTTAATTAAATTTAATTTAATATAATAAAATTAAATAAAAATAAAATACAATTTTTAAAAAATCAACAAAATTAATAAGAATAAAAAAAATCAATAAAAGTAAATAATAGTTAAATCAAATAAAATATAAACAAACAATAAATAATTTAAAAAAAATAAAATTTTTAAAGCTCAATTAATTAATATTATATTGAATTACAAAAATTTTAAAAAATCCATAAAATTAAATAAATGTTAATGAAATATACTTTAAATAAATAAAATAAAATTAAATACAGAAAATAAAATGTATTTTAAATCAACAAACTTAAAAAATATTAATTTAATTTAAAAAAATTTTAAAAAATCTATCAAATTAAATAAAAAAAACTTTAAAAAATTAAAAGGAAATGAATTATCAAAACATCAACCAAATGAAGTAATATTTAATTAAATTTTTAAAAAATTATAAAAATAAATAAAATTTAAATTAGTTGAATAAAATTAAATTTAAAAAAAAAAGATTTTTATTGAAATAAAATTAAAAAAACAACGAAACTAAATATTAATTTAAATTTATAAAATTCTCAAAAAAATTAATAACATTAAATAATATTAATTTTAATTAATCTCATTAAAAAAATCAATAAAAATAAAAAGCATATGATTTGATTAAATTAAATAAAAATTAAAAATTAAATAAATTTAAGTACAATTTTTTAAAAATCAATGTTAAATAATATTAATTTGAATTTAAATCATTTAAATATCAATATTTTGAATTAAGAGTAAATGAAATTAATTTAATTTTAAAAAATTAAATAAAAATAAAAAAAAGAAAAAAATTCAAATCAAATTTTAAAAAAATAAGTAAAGTTTAATAAAATTAAATTTAATTAAAAACGTTTTAAAAATATAAAATTTAATAAAAGTTATGTAATTTATAAAGTAAATCAAAAATTAAATAAATTATTACATGTTTAAAAAATCTATAAAAATGAACAATATTAGTTTCAATTAAAAACTTTCAAAAAATCAATAAGATTAAATAAAAGTAAATAAAATTAATAATAATAAAAATAAAATTTAATTGAACAAAAAATTTTTTTTAATTAAATAAATCTAAATACAATTTTAAAAAAGAGCAGTAAAATTAAACAATATATTATAACTTAAATTTAAAAATGAATAAAGATAAATAAAATTTAATTGAATAAAATTAAATAAAAATAAAAAATTAAATACAATTTTCAAAAATCAATCAAAGTAAATAATATTAAATGGAATTAAAAAAAAATAAAAAATCAATAAAATTTGTTTAATTGAATAAAATTAAATAAAACTACAAGCTAAATAAATTTAAATGAAATTAAAAAAAAAACAATAAAAATAAATAACATTAAATTAAATGAAAATTAAAAAAAATATATAATATCTAATAAAAGTAAATAAATTGAATTAAAAGAAAAAAAATTTAATTGCACTAATAATGAAAATATTTAATGACTTCTAATAGTATATGGAAGTTACTTCCAAAAGTTATCGTCAAGTTCAATATACGAGCATTTAAATAAAATTTTTTAATTTACGACGGGTCTGAATGTCTCGTTTAACAGCCTCATTCCCATACAAAATTATGACATGAAAATAAATTATGACACGAGAAAATTGTATATACTAGAGAGTTAAATAACAAAATATATAAATATAATTACTATTCAACAAAACCAAAGTAAAATATTATTCTGTACCTTTTAACTCCAAAGTATATTATTATTAGTTAGAAAGTTAGTTACAAAAATTATATGTCTTGGAAAAAGAACAAATAAATGTCTTTATAAAATAACGATTTAGACTTTGGCATTTATTCGGGCTGCCTTTATTACTTAAGAAGATTGCGTCTGCGTCCAAGGTCATAGTTAACTATTCAAATTTTTGTAATACCAATATGGAAATTTAATATAAAAGCGCCACCCTTGGCTCGTCTTTTTTCAATTAAAAATTTGACACCTACATTTTCAGAGTATGTCATTAAGTTACATCTTATAGTTCGTAGGCATATCTTATACATGGTTTTGCCCTAAACCTCACAGTTCTCAATATGTGTATGTAATTTGAGCCATGTGTGAGAACTGTGGAGTTTGGGGCAAAAATTTCTTAATATTAACTAACGCTTCAACAAGCTTCACAAACAATCATCTTCTGGTAAATTCTTTCTTTTAAAAATCCAATACCAGTACATAGAGTTACAGAAAAGTTCGTTTTTATGGGAAATTGTACTGTATAAAAGAAATATAAGTATTTCTTCCTGAATCTCTTAAAAGCTCAGTGGATTTGGAAAAAAAATACAAAAATTTGTATAATTTTGATACAGTTGAGGTGGTACCCGACGGGGAATCGCTCTTCAGATGCAAATATTAAACGATGTAGCTAAAAACAGCGTAAATTTTTCACGGGGAGAACTTCATCTTTAGAAGATGGTAAAGTCTCGTTTCCTAGCTCTTATTGTCTTCGAAATCTGGATGTTCTTACAGACGTTACGACGGACAGATAACCGAACGGGCAGACGAAAGAATAGACGAACGGACAGACGACCGGACAGACGAACGGAAAGACGAACGGACAGACGAACGGACAGTTGGATATGGCACAATCGCTGCCCGAGGTTATGATAAGCTTTTTGGTACAAAAACTTGTCGGCTGCCACGCCTTTTTCTGTCCATTACATACACAAATCTAATATACACTTTATACCTATAGGTACAGGGTATAAAAATAGTATGCTTATAGTCGTCGATAGTCACTTCCAATTTTATTCTTCTTATTTTTTCTCTCCCCAAATGTTGAACTTGTACAAAATTTTCATGAACCCAGAAATTTATTATTGTAAAATTTATAAGCCCACTGTACAGCTGTAGCTATTTTTTATAACAAAATCGTAAAAGCCTCTGACAGCGTTTTTTATTTACATTAAAAAATAAAATTATTTAAAGCGTCAGCTGTACTTTTCCGCCACAAGACAACGACAACAGAATTTTAATTATTTCTTAATCTTTTTTATAGTCACATATTTACTTTCGAAGTACACGTCAATGTGTACCAACAAAAGACAGCCAAGAATAACTATTCATGCTCAAAAAATAACTTTTTGTTGACCCAACATTTATGATTCAAAAACAAGTTTAACATAAAAGTTTATTCTAGAACGATTTTTTCTTAGAGTGTCTGTTAATGTTATAGAGCAGCTGCTGAAGGGGCCACTTAACATGTCCATGTTAGCCAAATGACGCATTCTGTTAAAGAGCTTGTTTTTCTTTTAATACGCCATAATAGAGCATTGTTGTTGGTGCCCTGGTTTTCGTCGCATGATACAAAAATTGAAACCGGCATATGACCGCATCAAAACAAAAACAACAACAAACAATAAAGAGAAGCTTTTCTACTCGTCGTCTGCTGACATCAGAAAAACAGCTTTCACCGGCTGTTATAGAAAAACTAAGGTGAACCTGCATAGTAACATGATTAGTGTGACCAACTGGCCCGGAAAAATAGGGCCATAGCCCGGTTTTGGAAACAAGGTTGCAGTGTCCCGATGACTACCTCACGGGGGTTTATTTATTTTATTTCTTATTTATTTTATTTATTTAAGGAGTACAACTAGGCACAGTTCACATTATATATTATAGAAAAAAAAAGGTAAATTTATTTAGAAAAGAAAAATAGAAGGTATAACTAATCCGCTGTATCTAGCAACACGATGGGCGAACTTTTTAATGATATGCACCTTCTCATATCAAAGAACTGGCCAGACACTTGGATTTGACAATATAAAAGTTGAAAAAAGGAAGCAAGATAAAAATTAAACATTATATCAAAAAAAATATAAATAAAAGAAAAAGTGCCAAGGGATCACCGTTGACCAAAAAAAACATTCATAATATAGGATTGGTCAAGGGTGCTCGTAGTGGCAAGTCAAGATAACTGAGGATAGAAGAAGTGATACATTGAATAGACTGTTCGAAAGAGAGGAAATTATAGAAGTTATTATAGTTAGAGCATAAGACACAGAAAGGGTTGTGTAAACAAACTTGATCTACAAATTATGCAAAGGTTGAAAAGTTATGGAGTTACTCTAGAAGGAATGACAAAAGTAACTTTGCTAAAGTACATTAGAATCGATAAGACCGAGTCACAGCTTATGCAAGATTAACACGCCGTTACATGTTCTGCGATGATTTAAAGAAGCGGCAATTTTATAAGGCGAAGTCTATCAGAATATGGCAGCAGTCGAATGTTTGTGGTCCCAGTTTAAGTCACGAAGTGCAAAGAGGAGAACTTGCCTTTTGTACGGACTCAATCATGTCTTGATAAACATGGTATTGAGGACTCCAAGACGCAAGAACAATATTCTAAAATAGGACGGACGAGAGAGTGAAAAATTTAAAATTTAAAATTTTTTGAAAGAACATCCCATATTGTTTATGCAATTATTATCTAAAGAATAATACTATTTTAAACAAAAAGCAACAGATTAATAGATTAAATTTATCTATAACACTGTAATCGTCTAAACAAAACTTTGGGGTAATAAAACTTTTTTCTTACAAAAATTGACCGGTTTTGAGTTGAAGTATTCCGGCTTTAATACTTTTTTCAGAAAATGTCACGGTTTAGCTTAAAGTAGAGTTGGTCACACTAAAAATGATGTTTGATTTGTTGCCAACTGTTACTAACATAAAATGTTATTATATATTAATGAGCTTTAATTTTTTTGTAAGATGAAATTGATTAGTAATTAACTAAAAATAAAGCTAATTAGTCAGAACGGTAAACATGAATCAGGTCCAGTCTAAACAATAGACAATGATCCCCGATCCCCGTAAGCATGTTAGCGTCTGACTTCAACTGTCAGCCAAATAAAAGCTCAAACGCCGCTGCTCTGAAAGCTTTTGCGTAGCGCTCTAACGAACTACGACGTATAGTAGAACAAACTTTCCACTCAGTGCCACTCAGTCTTTAAACGAATCTCGAGGAAGCAGCACGTAAAATTTTTCAGTCCATTTATAAAGAAGCAAATAATTGAAGCAAAGATGACAATTGGTGAGTCTTGAATGTGTTTGTGCTTAAAAAATGTTTGTTTGTGTAAGATATAAGCTTTAGAGAAATTAAAAAAGGAATTCTTTATGGAATTGGTTTAGGTGTGCTAGAAAGCCGGCATGGGGCAATTTCCATCAACGAAGTAACATTTGGCAAAGTTCCAAAGTGAAAATTTCAATAAATTATCTAATTGTGTCAAAGTTGGTATTTCAACTATCTATCAAAGTTTTTTGATTTTGTTGCATGTTGTTGCTATTAAGTAAATTTCTTTTACGGGTGTGGCAGCTGCTCGATCGAAAACTAGAAAAGTAAAATAAATATTGTTGTTTTTCTCAGAAAAAGTGTGTGGTTTGTTGAAAAACATATTTATCATATAGTATATATAAAGACAGGCAGGCAGACGCTTTCTTTAGAATTCTATAAAAAATGAGACGTAGCTATACAGTTGTATATAGATAATATCATTTTACTAGATCACTTAGCTAGAAATGTATATAGAGTGTTATAACTATGTGTTTGACAGCTTTGAAACCTGGCTAAAAGTTGACTCACACTTAGGTAGCTTCACACCCTAGTCAAAATTTATCTCAACCTTGAACTTTCTTATTGATTGAGGGAAAACGAAAAACTACGCACAGGGTTGACCTCGTCTATAGTCATAGACTTGCTATGATGTCACACTGTGAATTTCAATATATTGTAATAAAGCCGTGAGAGTTATTAAAACGACATTTATACCTTGTACCACTTGAAGTTTGTTATGTATTATCTATTTTATATAGTAGTTTGTAGCTGTATGTGTGAGAGTGGGTAGCTTAGAGCAGAGCGCCCAGAACATTTCGGAATGAGCATTGCGACAACAAATGATGTCATCCCAAGTTTATGTGAGGCTGGTTAAAGGTATTCGTCGCTCCCGCCAAAAACAACAATTTCAATTCCAAAACAATCACAAAAATATGTTAATTATAACAAAATGCCAAACATTCTGGTTAATACTCAATATCTAAATCGTTTCTAAAGATACTTTGTTTGCAAATCTTTAGTACAGTTGTACCGCTTTGCTAAGAGCATACAAAGTAGTTTGTTAAACTTTCTTAATGACCTGTTTACACTGCGGTAAAGTCACATGAAGTCACATGCACTGTTTACATTGGCAAATATTTGCGTCAAATAAACAATTAGTCACTTTAGCGCATGGTACTAAAAATGTTTGCAGAAATTTAGATGCTTCTAGATGAAAGTATTATCTATTCCAGTTAATCAGTTAATAAATTTTATTAAATCGTGCTTCCAAACTTAACAAGCTTCGGCTGTTTTGTTGAATTTGGCAAATATTTGCCCAAAATAAACACTTAATCATATTATCTCAAGATAGCTAGAGTTACTCTTAAACAGCTGATCCAACTGAATTTGTTTTGACAAAATTTAATTGCTCTCAAATAGTTGCTCCAATTCTGTGTCTGTGCATTTTTTTTTTTACTATTCAATCTGTGTTTGCTTGAGCAACCTTCTGCCAGTCTGCGCTGACAAATATTTGCCTAAAATAAAAACCTAAACATTTTATTTTAAGGTACTGGAGCTACTTTTAAACAGCTGATCCAACTAAATTTTTTTTTCTAACAAACTTGCTCTTTTACTATTTATTTTTTTACTATTTAATCCTGTTCCTAAGCTTGACCACCTTATGCCGGTCTGCGATAGCAAATATTTGCCATAACTTAATCATATTATCTTAAGATACTAGAGCTACTCTTAAATATTTGATCCAACTGAATTTGTTTGTAAAAATTTACTTGCTCTTAAACAGCTGATAAAATTCTTTGAAATTTTTTTTTGACTGTTCAATTGTGTCTTCAAGCTTGAAAAGCTTCTCCAATGTTAACTTTAGCAAATATTTGCCTAAAATAAACACTTGATCATATTATCTGAAGATTCTAGAGCTTTTGATCCAACTGAATTTGTTTGGTAAAAATTTAATTTAAAATTGATCCAATTTTGTCTTGAAATTTTGTTTTTACTATTTAATCGTGCTTCCAGACTTATCAAGCTTCTGCACTGTTGACTTTGGCAAATATTTGCCTAAAATAAGCAAATAATCATACTATGATCTAAAAATACTAGAAATACTCTTTTAACATTAGAACCAACTGAATTTGTTTTGCAAAAATTTACTTGGTCTTAAGTTGTTGATCCCATTCTGTCTTTAAATTTCTTTTTGATTGCAATCTTGCTATCAAGTTTAAAAAGCTTCTGCCCTGTTGACTGCAGCAAATATTTGCTTAAAATAAACGCTTAATCACATTTTCTTAAGATACTCGAGCTACTCTTAAACAGCTGATCCATCTAAATTTAATTTGTAAAATTTACTTGCAATTAAACAGCTGATCTAATTCTGTCTTTGAATTTTTTTCGACTCTTCAATCGTCTTCCCAAGCTTAAAAACCTTCTGCCGCCGGTCTGCTATGGCAAATATTTGCTTAAAATACACAATTAATCTTCCATCTATCTTCTATCTATCTATACATATAAAAATCAAATAAATTTCGTATGTCCTCTATAGACTCCCAAACAACCAGACCTATTTTAATAAAATACGGTGTGCCGTGTGGAAGGTTCTTAGCATAGTTTGAACATTGTCCGTTAAGGTGGCGCTCTTTAAAAATTACCAAAATGCAGAAATATATGAATTTCAATATATAATGAAGAAAGGAGAATATTCGACACACAAAAAAACATTCACAAACATAGTCCGCGACAGTATGTCAGCTCTACTGTGTGAAATAAAGACACACAAGAATTTTATATATAAGAAGAAACTTATGTTTTGACGTGTTCCGGATGTTCTCATGAGCGCGTAAATAAATTTTAAATCTGATTTTTGAGTATGTTAGATGTTGTCAATACGGAGGTTTTAAACTTATTGCGATGTGTATTGTGATGTATTGGTTCGTGAAATATGCGCATTTTTGTGAATATCGTGAAAATAGCATAGTAGAAAATTATTCAGCACCGGGAATGTGACGTTAAGTGCTGATAGAAGCGTAGTCGCAAACGGGTTGAAATGTAGCTTGTTGTGGGGCATGAATTTAATAGAGATGCGAGCTCTCTTAAGTTCGTCTATACGGCTTTTTAGAGAGTCATGAAAGTCAACTAATCCAAAAATCTTATGATTGTCTAGATAAGCTAACTAGAGAATCTTACGATGTTTATACACTTTAAGACTATTCTAAAAGTTTGGGTAGGACAACGTCTGCTGGGCTCACTAGTCTTATTATAGTAGATACTTTAACTGGTCCAACTCTATTTGTTTTGCAAAAATCTACTTGCTCTTAAACAGTTGATCCAATTCTGTCTTCGAACTTTTTTATTTCTTTTGATCAGTTTAATCGTATTCCCAAGCGAAAACCTTCTGTCTGTGCAAATATTTGCCTAAAATAAACACTTGACCACATCATCATAATGAGTACTCAAAATGTCATTTAAAAAAAAGTTGCTCTTCAACACATAATCCAATCGGAGTCTTCAATCGTGTTTCCCAAGCTGGACAACAAGCTTGTGATTTGTTTATATTAGCAAATATTTGCTCAAAATAAACACTTAGTCAGATCATTTTATGGTACCAAAAATTAAGTTGGCCATAAATGGATAATCGAATTTTGTCATTGATCATTAAAGTGCTCCCAAGCTTCAAAGCTTTTGCCCTGTATCAATTGGTTAAATATTTGTCTAAAATAATACCATATTTTTGTGACACTAAAAAGGTCATTTAAAAATTTAGTTGCTCTCAAAAAGATGATCCAATTCGCTTAGAATATTTTTCCTAGAGTTTCATTAGGGCTTTCCATAAATAGATAATTTTGTTATTGGAAAAAAAAAGCTTCTACCCTGCTTGCATTGTTAAATATTTATCCAAAATAATCCCATATTTTTGTGATACTAAGTGCATTAAAAATTTGGTTGCTCTTGAAAAGATGATCCAATTCTGTTATAATATATTTATGTAGAGTTTCATTTGGATAGATAAATAAATAGATAATCCAAATTTGTTATTGATTATAAAAATAAAAAAGTTCCCAAAACTTGAAAAGCTTCTGCCTAGTTTTGCATTGGTAAATATTTATCCAAAATAATTCCATATTTTTGTGTTACTAAAAAGGGCCATTAAAAATTTATTTGCTCTTAAAAATATGATCTGCAATTCTGTCATAATATTTATTCTAGAGCTTCATTGGGCCTTGCAAAATATTGCGACACCATGTCAGTTATCACAAGCTCTTCTTAAAAATACAATATTTCTATTCAATGGAAGTTGTAAACAAAATTTCGAAGGTTGATGTCCCATTGTGAATATATTGCATATATTCTCACTCTAGATTTTGCAAAAATAAAATAATCTCGAGAATTCCTATTCACACATATTTAAGCCAATAAATTAAGCTTCTCTGTGTTTAAAATAAATACATTCGTAAATATACTATTTAAAATGAAAACCAATTTAAATAATATTTCCGTAGGGAAATTTCTCCAGAGAGCTTTTTTTTCATTTATTTCAAATTATGTTGACATTAATTTTTTAAAAGGCTTTACTTCAAGATTCAATTTTCAGACATCTTTGGGAAATTCATGAGGAAATTTATTTGGTAAATGGTCAAATTTGTACTTTTATAACAGGTATTTGCATCATTATTAAATTCTCAGGCACTTTGGGAAAGTACCTCATTTATTGGGTAAATCAATTGAAACTTTGGCAGTCCTGTTATGTATTAAAACAAAACCAATTTTAATATTTTTCAAAGGAAATTTCTACAGAATGCCAATGAACAATTGGGCAATATTATTTTCATAGTGAATTCAATTTTAAAATATGTAAAATTCCAATTTAAATACCAAGATTAAATGTTTTAGGTATCTTTGGGGAAATTCTTGAGGCACATTTATTCGCTAATTAGTAAAATTTTAGTTTTTAATAAAAGGCATTTGCTTCATTTTTAAATTCTGAAGCATTTTTGAGAATAGCTCTCCAGCACATTTATTGGCTAATTCAGTATAAACTTAAAGTATCTTAATAATATTTCCCAAAGGAAATTTCTTGAGAAATCAAAGGCATTATTAGGCATTATTTTTCCATAATGAATTTGATATGTTAAATTTAATTTTTAATAGCAAGCGTTTGTTTTAAGATTAAACTCTCAGGAAGCTTTAGGTTTAAATTCTTGAGGACATTTTATGCGATAAACCAAAGTAAGTTTGAGAATTTAAAGTTGCTTAAGTAGCATTCTGTAAGTATTTTGTGAATTTATTCCTCAGCACATTCATTGGGTAATTAATTTTAAACTTTTCTAAGCATATAATTATCAACATTGTTGGAATCACTTGACATTTATCGGTAATAGTCAAATTTTGATAATATTTCCCAAAGGAAATTTCTTGGGAACGCAAATGCATTATTTTTTTTCCTTAAGAATTTGATTATGAAATTATGTCAAATTTTATTCTTCAATATAGTAGCAAGCGTTTGCCTTATGATTAAATTCTCAGGTAGCTTTGAGAAAATTCTCGAGGACATTTTTGGGGTCAACCAAAGAAAAATTTTGGAATTCAAAGTCGCTTAAGAAAAGTAAAAACTGAAATTGCGTTGAAAGAGCTATTCTTTATTTAAGCTCTTAGGACATTTAGGGGATAAACCAAAGTACACTTACGAATTCAAAGTCGCTTAACAAAAGTGAGTAAATTCTCAAGTATTTTGCGAACTTATTCCTCAGCACATTTATTGGGTAATTAATTTTAAACTTAGGCATTCCAAATAACTTATTATCTATTGAAACAAAATCAATTTTAGTAATGTTTCCCAAAGGAAATTTCTAGACAGCGCAAATGCAACTCTTTTTTCCACATGAATTCGATTTTAAAATATGTCAAATTTTAATTTAAATATAGTATCAAGCATTTGCCTCACATTAAAATCTCTGGTAGCTTTGAGGATATTCTTGAGGACATTATGGCATAAACTAAAGTAAATTCGGGAATTTAAAGTCGCTTCAGAAAAGTGAGAACAGAAATTGCCTTGATAGCTGCTGGTTTTTTTTTTCAAACTTTTCTTTAACATCGATTCTAAAATAGTTTTGAAAACGCCAAATGTGAGTAGGTTAAGAAAACATTTGAGAAATAAATCTATCATAAAGCTTACCAGCTCCTTTGGACATAATCTGCATCTGCTACTAAAACCAATAAAAAGCTTCGCAATTCCAAAACCAAGCCTATCCAGTCAAAAATGATCTGTGTTATTGCTACCATAAAAGGCATTTTTAATCTAATGCCCTTGCTTTTTTTCTCTCTTATTGCAGAAATCAACACACCCGATAAGTTGGAATACCAATTCCATCCAGCTAGCGGCGGCGTCTTCGTCTTCCAGGTGCGCGCACCTAAAGATGCTCACATTGCGCTTAGCCCCGCTCCACAGGAAACAACACCCATGTTCGAGATCTTCCTGGGTGGCTGGGACAATTCAAAATCTGTCATTCGCCGTGATCACCAAAAACCCGATGTTGTGGAGGTGCCCACACCTGGCATCTTGAGTGATGGTGAATTCCGTGGCTTCTGGGTGCGTTGGTATGACAATGTCATCACCGTCGGCCGTGAGGGCGAGGCTGCCGCTTTTCTGTCATATGATGCAGGTCAACTGTTTCCAGTGAACTATATCGGCATTTGCACTGGTTGGGGTGCTACCGGCTCCTGGCGTCTAGATAGTAGGTGTTTGCATACGCTCTACATATAAAATGGTCTTTAAGAATGATTTTTATTTATAACACAGATTCTGCGCCTTCTGCCCCTTCCATGGGCTTTTCTGAACCCACCTGCCGCGGTCCAGGCTGCTGGGTGGCAGCTGCTAATGGTGAAGTGCCACCCAATGCTTTGCAGGCCGGTTTCGACAGCAATGAGCAGCTGTATGTCGCACGTGCACGCCATGAGGGCGATCTTATTCCCGGCAAGCTGCATCCTAGCCATGGCGTTTGCTATGTTGCCTGGGGCGGTGGCGAACACGGCCATGCCGAATATGATGTGCTCTGCGCCGGCGGTGGCCAATGGGTGCCCGTTAACAATGGCGACATTCCACCAAATGCTGTGCCCGCCGGAGAGACTGCCCAAGGCGAACCACTGTTCATTGGACGCGCTACTCATGATGGCACTATTACTGTGGGCAAGGTGCAGCCTTCCCATGGCGCCTGCTACATCCCATACGGTGGCGAGGAGTTGGCCTATAAGGAGTTCGAGATCTATGTCTCCAACTAAGCCGTTGATGGGCGTCACTTTGAAAAAAAAAATGAAACCAGCTCGCCCTCATAGAGTGAAAATGAGTTGACGCATTGTATTTAAATAGTTGAACTATGCAATCAATCACCAGCTTATATGTATGTATGCAGAAAAGAGCTCCGCACTGAAAAATTTGGAAAACTGATGAAAAATTTATATTTATTCTCAAATAATGCTAAAGAATCTCGAAGAACTAAAAAGAAAATATAATTTGTGTTTTATATATTTTGCAAGTAAATGGCAATAAAACTAATTACATATTATGTATGCATTTAATATATGCAAAAAAAAAAAAAGATTTTTTTTTTTAATTTTTAATAAAATATATTTAGCTTTTAAGAGCTAACCAAAATGTAACTGTTTTAATTAAAAATGTTAACGTTTGAAGTTAGAAACGGTCACACTGCGTTTAGTTGGTTGGGCTTTTGTTAAAGATGGTCACTCTAGGCATAGAGGGACCAATGAACTTTTAACGATCGCGCTAATTAATTCAAATAAAAACCGCGCAAAGTTAGCTTAGCGGAAAGGTTAATGTTTTATGCATAATTAGTAGAGCAAGAGCGTTATTATGTGTTTATTTATATATAAATATGTATATAATGTTAGAAGCAAGAAGTCATTTTTGGCTAATCTTTCAGTTTTTGCACTTTGGTTTTTTTTCTTTTTTTGTTCATCTCAAGATAAGTTAAAAGTTCAGATAAGAAGTTCAATTCTGTGTAAAAGGTTAATTTCAATAGATAATGTATATAATGGAGTTCACTTTTGCTTGAAAGTTCAATTTCAATAGAAAATATATGAAAAAGACTAAATTATGCATAAATTAATAGATCAGTTGTTTTTTGAAAAGATCTTGCACTCTTCCGAGCTTTCGTAACCACTTTGTTAAAGATTTTTTTTTTTTAATGCAATTCTGTCTGATGAGAAAACTGGTTGAAGATGTTGCTTGTTTTGATTTCTTTCGACATTAATAATATTGTTTCAGTTTAGTACAGCCTTTTATAGCAGACTGAAGAAATCTTTCCCAAAAACTATACTGGGAGCCTCTAATTATTATTATTATTGGGTCGTTCACTAAGTATTTTTTTTTTTTAGTGCTTTTTAAACACGATTTTTATACCCTGTACCGTATGGTACCAAGGGTATATTAAGTTTGTGCAAGCCGAAAATGTATGTAACATATAGAAGGAGACGTCGGAGACACCCCAAAGTTACCTAAAATATGATCAGGGTGAATAGAGAAGTCGATATACCCATGTCCGTCTGTCCGTCTGTCCGTCCGTCCGTCTGTCCGTCCGTGTGAACGCCTAGATCTCAGAGATGGTAAGAGCTAGAGTTACCAAACTTTCACATTAGATCCCTTATTATTCCATAGGAGGCAAGTTTATTTTATTTTTTTGATATCGGGGATAAATTATATAGCTCCCATGGGGGTGTTTGAGATGACCTCGACAAAAAAAAAGCGTTTTAGATGAATAATTCGTTTGTTTATGAAGATATCGTAACGAAATTTTGCATTCGAAAGTTTTTTATAGTTCCCAATCACTGTAATAAATTTGATCGAAATCGGTTGACTATATCATATAGCTCCCATAGGACCGATCGGCCAAAATAACTTTTTTAAAGAAAAGTTCGCTATATTTCGTTTTTTAATAAAGATATCGTAACCAGATTTGGCGTTTGGAAATTTTTTAGGTTGACTATATCATATAGCTCCCATAGGTCCGATCTTCCAAAAAATCGATTTTTTAACAAAATTTGTTGTGTTTCGTTTGTTTGTTAAGATATTGGGACCAAATTTGACATTCGTGAGTATTTTATAGTTCCTAAGCACTGTACTAAATTTAATCCAAATCGTTTGACTAGATCATACAGTTCTCATAGGACCAATCGGTCCAAAAACACGTTTTTTATACAAAATTCGATGTGTTTTGTTTGTTTGTAAAGATATTTGAAATAAATTTGGCATTCAGATCTTTTTTAAGGTATTTAAGCACTGTGTCAAATTTTATTGACATCGGTTGACTATATCATATAGCTCCCATAGGAACGATTGGTCAAAAAAAAATGTTTTCTTAAAAACTCTTCTGTTTTTGGTTTTTTGTGAAGAAATCGGACTTTATTACAAGCTAGTGGTACAGGGTATCCTAAAGTCGTCCGCGCCCGATTTTACGTCCGCCATTTTTTTATTGTGTAAAACATTTTATGAAATTATATATTCCCCATTTTGATCCAATACCTTTTGCCATATTTCGGACAAGAGATTGATTTCACGATCATAAAATTTTTGATCCTTGCAGGCAAAAAACTGTACAAGTGGTTTTTGACGTCCTGATTTGAAAAAATTCAAAAAATTTTGAAGAGACCGGAACAAGTATTAGTCCGAAGGTGCTAAGTCTGGAGAATATGGTGGGTGTGGCAGCTAATCCCATTCAAGCTGCAAAAGCTTTTGGTGAGTCATCAAACTTGTATGAGGTCTCGCATCCTGGTGAAACACTACACCTTTTCTATTGATTAATTCTGGCCTCTTCAGTTTGAGTGCATCACTGAATTTGTCCAGCTGATCATAATACACTTTAGAATTAATGTTGTCGAGCAAAAGCTCAAAATAAACGATCCTTTTGAAATCCCACCAAACAGACAAGATAACCTTTTTTTTTGTGACTATCGGTCTTCGAAGTGGTTTGAGCTGGTTCATCCTTTGTGACTATGATCTCATGCGATTTACATTCTCGTAAACAACCCACTTTAAGTCGTCAGTAACAATGTGCTTCTAAAATTTATCACTTCTTTGACGTTTGATATGCAAATCACAGTCGTTAATATGACGAAGCAAATTTCGTTCTGTAAGAAGATGAGGAACCCATATGTCAAGCTTCGAAATTAATTCTAGACGTTTCAGACGGTCGCGTTAGACAAATTTCACCTTTCAGCAATCTCTCGAGTTGTTATTCGACGATTTGCATCGACCAACTACTTTATTTTATCCACATCGGCTTTAAGTGGTCTTCTAGGACGTGGTGCATCCTTAAGATCGAAATTGCGGGTACGAAATCGGACTTATGGAAGAACGTACATGCCCAGGAGCTATCCTTTATGCCAATTTTGATTAAGTGGCTGCGGAGCCTACAACGTCCCGTCAGGACTCTTCTTCCCGTGAGTTTCCATGACTTTGAATCTCTTACGGTTGTAGTTGGAGAGGAGGGTTTTTGACTGTTTAAGCCCTGGTATCTGTGCCCAGTGAAGCAGTCGTTTGTTATTCTCTTTTATTCTCAGTAGGTCCGGTACCACGTGGTTACCAATCCCACTGTGTGGTTCTGGACCGATTAGCGGTGATGTTGCACCGGTCCTTGCAAGTTTATCTGCCAGCTCATTTCCAGGAATGTTGTTATGTCCTAGAACTCATCTAATCGTGAGCTTACTCCTGGATCCTAAATTTTCTAGTGACGTTCTCACTCCTTTAACCAGCGTTGATGTGATCTTGGCTTTGCTTAATGTCTTTATTGCTGCTTGACTATCAGACAGGATAGAAATATCATTGTCATGGTAGTTCATTTGCAGATTGAATTCTGCACGTCTTCCAATAGCACAAACTTCAGCTAGGAAAATTGTGGTGTGTCTACCTAGAGGTTCGTAATATTCGGTCCTGGGTCCTACTACCCCCAGGCCACTTCCTTGATCAGTGAGTGATCCGTCTGTGTACCATTTTATTGTATGTGGCTTAATAGGGTGAACTGCCGCCAGAGAGGTCCAAGCCTCTTTTGTGCTGAGTTTGGTAGTCTCTTACTAATTAAAGCAATCACTTCCAAAAACTATCCTGGCAGCCTTTTATTTATTTTGATGAAATTACGTGATTTCATCTATTTTTCAAAGTTGAATGCACTTTGTTGGTTTATCAAGTTTAGAGCTCTAAAAACCCATTTTTGATAAGAATAATAAATTCTCCATAAATCAAGTATTCCTTGACACAATTTTCCTGTAGGTTTGATTTTCGTTTGATTTAAATAAAAATATTTTCACTCCACATACAAAACTAAATACTTACGAAAACTAAAGAGAAACACGTAATTAGACTACTCTCCATGAGCACAAGTTCTTGTTTAAATTTAAAGTACATTTTCGAACCAAGTTCGTCCTTACAACCCGAAAATGAGGTTCCTTTTATACATTTTTCTTTTATTACCAATCTACGTGCACGCTAACGATCGTAAGATATATTTTTGGGTAGTTAAAAATCCATCCAACCATCTGCCTATATTCCAGATAAGATATTTTGCTATTGGAACGTTGACTCCTTTTATCGCGCTTCCCCATTTATGACCTTGTACTTACCATTGGATCTTTGCACACATTTGGGATATGCTCATATTGGTATCAAAAAAAATGGCGCCTTAAATATTAATGGCACAACTCGCGTGGAACAGCTAAGTAAAAAGTAATTTACAATTTTTGTTTTCTTAAAATTTACATTTTCTGGATATTTATTCCGCAGACTTCCTAGAGACGGCTTCCAGGTTGAAGCGTCATAATGATATACAACTCATGTTATCTGTTGGCGGCTGGAAGGAGAATTCTGCTTTGTTTTCCAACATGGTCGCAGACATGCGCAAAAGAGATCGTTTTTTTATGTCCGTACTAGAATTTCTAAAGAAATATAAATTCGATGGCATTGATATAGATTGGGAATATCCCACACAACTTGGTGGCCGAAAGGAGGATCGCCAGAATTTTGTAATTTTCCTGGAGGAATTAAATACAATGTAAGCTTGTATACTAAATTCAGCTATTATAACTATACTCAACTACTCTTAGGTTAAAGGAGTCCAACTATTTGCTCTCCGTAGCAGTTGCAGCCAAAATGGATGCCAACACTTTGCAGTCCTACGATATACCAAAAATTTCCAAATATGTGGATCTTATAAATATGATTACATATGATTTAAGAAGTTCGCACAGCACAAAATTGTTCTATAACTCTCCGCTCTACGGCAGCAGTGACGGCGTGGAGCCCGCCTTGCGTCATTGGATAGCCGAGGGCGCTGAACCCGCCAAAATTTTGCTGGGCATACCATTCTTCGGACGCACTTTTATTATGGGCAATAGAAATATGACAGCTATGGGGTCGTCTTGTAAAAAACCCGGCTTGTCGGGTACCACTTTAAAACAACCCGGTTTTATGGCATATAAGGACTTTTGTAAGCTAGCTGGTAAATGGACAAAAAAATATGATCAAAAAGCTGTGTCACATTATGCCTACAGAGGCAACCAGTGGATAAGCTATGACGAGGCGCGCAGCATCAATAGGAAATTGCGAGTTATCAAGGAACTAGGACTTGGTGGTGCTATGGTTTGGTCCGTTGATTTGGATGATTATGTGGGCAATTGTGGCCAAGCCTTTGCACTGTTGAATGTTATTAATGTCGGCTTTGATAGGGCAGTAACAACTGAGTCGACTGTTACGGAAGCCATCGGCTTTTGCAACAAAAACGGATTTTATCCTGATAACTGGTACTGCGAGTATTATTATGAGTGTCGTGATGGTCAGCGATATGAGTATGAATGCTTGAAAGGATACTTTTTCGATCCGAAGTTGGGCTACTGCAATTTGAAAGAACTAGTGCCGTGTAAACAAGACTTTGTAACCTGGAGACCAGGCATGACGCCCTTTACTTTCGAAAATTTTCCAGTTAATTTGAAAATTGTTAGTTAAGTTAAGGATAGTTTGTTGACTGTTCTTTAGAAAGTTGGCTTAATAAAATTAAAATATGAGTGTAGCGCATAAAAAACATTTTTTCGAATCAGTTTATAAACTTATGTTTGATTTTTGAAGATACAAAACCTACTGGGGAATACATAAAAGTAGAAACTTCTTCAGTTGGGAAGATACAAAACGTTCTAGGGAATATATTAAGATAGAAACTTTTTCAGTTGCTTATTTTTCCTGACGTTTATTGTGGGCTGTGTTTAGCTTAAAGTTTGCAGTTCAGTTCTGCTAAGCCTCCTTCCAAATGTCGTTACAGGAATAAGAGCATTTTGATTTATTGTTCAAATATGTTCCTATTTTAACGTAGCGCAAACTCCATGTAAGATTTAACACTTAATTATAATACAAATTAAAACTTTTTCAGCTTGGAAAGCTGATTATTGCGTCTTAATGCCTGTTTGCGTAGACGCCTCCAATATTGTTTTGTATTAGGATCTAGTTCCTCGAGCGGTATAATACGATCCACGTTTAGTTCCCAAAGCCACTCGGGATACTCGGAATCTGGCTTCAACTGTAAGAAAACAAAAGTTGGTATTAAAGTTTCAATATATTAATTATGTATATTTGATTGGAGTTTCAGCAGGAGAATCAAAGGTTATTTTAAAAGTAGCGTCTTTTTTAGGATCAATTAGTCAGTACGAGTTTTCTAGAAAAGAATTGTTATATGGGCTAAATAAGTCAACATAATTATGAATTTTTTCAAATTTTCAAAGATGGATGACTAAACGAACACGGAGGTAAACACTCAGCAGAATTCAATCAAAATGGGAGAATATATAAGATACCCCTTAAATTTTACCTTTTGAGAGGCTACAGCCATGTAGGTTAATGCTGACGATAGCTGTTTCCTGGTACAGTACCAACAGCAGGATGAACGAGTTGTGTCAATCACTGCAAGTCAGTGGAGAGATATACTGGTCTTAGGATCAACTGCAGTCGAAATTACTAAAATAATGTACTACCGGCAGCTCAGCAGTCATCTGGCCTCATTACTTCTGAGAGCAGCTACGTCCAATTGATGGTCGTCAAACAGTTTATCTATGCTAGGATCAACTGGATCGTCAGACGGAGGAACGGATCTAGATGTTGAAAGCAGAATAAGTAAAGCCCATAGCGCACAGTACAAAATGTTGTCTCCGGTACGTAGCGGTAGTCAAATTTTCCTACGCACCAAGTTAAGGCTCTTCGAATCCAATGTCGAAATCTATACTGCTGTGTGCCTGCGAAATCTGGAGTGTCTCACACGTACGTTCTCAAGCAGTTGCAGGCATCTCTGTAAACGTCGCTGCCTTTGATACATTCTTAAGATCCGATGGCCTGCAGCATTATATCGAATCAAAAATTGTGACGCATAACGAGTCAAAAGCCGTTTGGACTGCTCGAAATGTAGTACAGTCGTGAAGTGGCGCTGGATTGGATCACACGTTGAAGAGAGTCACGCGATGGCATCGTGAAATCAGTCCTTCAACGATGGAAGCCTCAATGGTACTTCGGCAAGTTGATAGACCAAGAACTACTGTGAAATCAACAGTATTGGCCGAAGCAGCAATTCACAGCGTAAAACGTGAGTCACCATTGCAGCCTGAAAAAAATACGGTCTGGTGCTGCAGATCGGGCCGGATGGAGGAAGTTTGTCGCCGCCCTATGCCCCAACCGTAGGAAGGACTTGAAGAACGAAACGATACTATTACATAAGAACCGGTACCGAACAATGAGTATCTAATATTCTTGGTCCGACTTTTAGTCAAATTGATACGGACTTTGACTATATGCAGTTTCAGCAGACCGGCAACCACAATTGCTGAAGACTCAAGATCTGCCAATTCATTAGAGTTATTAAATGTTAGTCCTCCACAGCTTTACTTTGCCAACATCTCTGAAATAAAAACAATTACCAAATATCTCAAAGCCACAAAATCTCCAGGATTGGACAGCATTGAAAATATTTGTCTTAAAGTACTTCCCCGAAATGGAGTCAAATACTTAAGTCAGTTTATCAATGAATGCCCTCGACTTTGTTACTTTCCCAAATTATGGAAAATATCTAAGGTCATTCCTATAACACCAATAAGCCATCAGAACTCCCTGTTTCCTATCGGCTATAAGTTTGCTGAGAGCTGTAAGCAAGATTCTTGAAAGGGTAATTAAAAGAAGGCTTGCCAGTTTTATTGATGAAAAAGATGTCCTACCGCAGCAGCAATTCGGCTTTCGACGAGGTCATACCACACTACATCCCCTACTCGGAATTAATAATATTATTGCATCCAATCTAGCTATCTTCTGGATATAAAAGCAGCATTAGATTCTGTTGGACACGAAGGGCTTGTACATAAAATTAATCTGTTGGAATTTCCCTAGAGCTGACAAAAATTATTCAGAGTTTCCTTGCAAAGCGGTCTTTCGCCGTTCATTTGGATGAAGTGCAATCTCAAAAGTACGTCATCTGCGCAGGTTGCCCCCAGGTGTCATGTATATTCCCAATTTTGTACAACATTTACACTTCCGATTTTCCACATCTCATAGAGTGCACATCATTCATTTTTCCCGATGATACAGCAATTATTTGCCTTGGAACTAATGACCTTCAAGAGCTTTTGACATCCTTGTTCGTTATTCTAACAAATGGAAAATTCTTGTTAATGCTGACAAAACCCAAGCTACATTCTTTTCAAGAAAATGCAAAAATATTTACCTCCCGACTAGCCATATCAAGTTGAATCTAGTTCATTTTAACAGGTATATTTTAGTCAGAATTCTGAATTTTAAAAATTTAACTTCACATGTATTCATCACGTCTAAGTTTTTTGTGTGAATAAATTGAATTTAATAGAATATAAGAACAATCCTAATATGATAATGAAGATAAGACTTTTCAGATAGTCTGGTCAACAGGTGGTCACTAAATTTTAGTAGATTTGTTGACTATATTCTATTGAAGCTGACTTTTCGATATTCAAATGTCAAAATATTTCTAAAAATTGTAACTTGGCAATGATTTTACATGCATCATATGCACCAGCTCTGGTCCGAAATATCTACAATCTCTTTGAAGAAGAGGCTTCTGGATCAACAAAATAAAAGTGGCGAAAGAAGTTTTATAAGAGGATATTTCTTCGCACGTTTGTTGCATGATTATTAATTGATCGATTGGCACATGGACGATTACTTGTCGCTACGTATTCGAGTTACTTTTATATTCAAATCGTCATCTATTTGGTGACAAGGTTGGTAGTAACTTAAGAATCGATCATTCGAAGTTTAAAGAGCATGCGCCTAGGTATAGTTTAGTCCAGTGTCCTCAGATTATCTTTAAGGCTAGAGCTCCAAGCTCCGAACTATGGTTCGCGCAATTAAAATCTCTTTGACAAAAGACAAGTTCTGGATCAACAAACCAAAGTTGCCGAAAGAAGTTGTATATAAGGACATTGTTTTGGACGTTTCTTGCATGGTTATTAATAGGTCGATTGGCACATGGATGATTCTTGTCTACAGACGAGATACTTTTATATTCGTAGCGTTATCTGTTGGTCTATGGTTGGTAGTAACTAAAAATGTCATTGAACTAACGAGCAGTGCGTAGGCGTAGTTTACTTAGTCTACCAGATTTGGCTCCTAGTCCACGGCGAGTGCCTCAGCTTAACCCCTAGTTAACGCAGTTAAAATATTTCCCTTTTCGCTACTTTAAATTCTTCTGTTGATACTCCTTGTTTTTCCATACCTTAACATCTTGTCCAGTCTTCAGATAATTGCTACCGCAAACGTAGCTCACCAATTTGTTGGCATCCTCTTCCACGGGTATTATTTTCTTTTCCATGATGGGACCCAATTTGCCCAGCTTCTTTTTCTTTGTAGCTGCAAAAATGGAACAAATAAAGCTGCATCTTGTCTGTGCTGCACCACAATATATTCACCTGCCGCCGCGGGCTTTGCGGCATAAGAACGTGTTGCACTCGGCGTGACTGAAACTAAGCTCCGCCTGAGCAAATTCAAAGCCGCCAGCAAGTTGCTCATATTTTAAATCTTTTTAAAAGTAAGCCAATGAATTAATTGTCAGCACCTGATTATTCAGTTAAAACATTTACTTTAACAAATAAAATTTAAGAGCTGCAGGGTTGTTGTATAACCTTAAAATTAGGCAAATGTCAAAATCAGCTGTTCGGTAAATCAGCTGTGCGTCAATTTAAATTTTCACATACATATACAAAACATATGTATAGGCTGCCGGCAGTCTAACAAAATTATAACAAAATATAAACAATATGCCTTTAATTAAATTAAAGTTTCCTTCGAATAGCACTTTGGGCAATATATGTGTCTATGGTGCAGTGCTTTCCGTATCAGCGGTTATGTACATGCGCTGGAGGCTGGAGGATCGTGTAAAAAACACAGAGTATTATAGGCTGGCCATGCAAACACTGCGGCAGCATAAAGGTGAGCTAAAAAAATGCTATATTAAGTAGCTATTAACTAGTTGCTGTTCACAGGTGCTAAAAATTTACTGGGTGAACCTATTAGGGATTCTGGTTTTGACTTATCCAATGAGTACAACAACTGCAATGCAGAAAAGGCACAGTTTGAAATTAAGGTGCATGGCAGCAAGGACAAAGGTTAGTTAGCTTGCATAACTTGACTAAATAGTCACTAATTGGAGCTACTTATTTTATTTTACAGGCAAAGTATTCTTTTGGGCTTCCAACAATGAAGACCAGGGCTGGCTTATAGATCGCTTAGAGCTGGAAACCAAACTGCAGCCAGATAAACGCTTTTTGCTTAAGAAATCCGATAAAAGCATAGACATGGCTGTCAACCCGCATACGCCAGCAGGACAATTGCCGCCAGGCGCCATAGAGCCTCAAACAGACGCACCCTTTCAGCAACCACAATCTGTGCCCATAAACCAGCCCCTACAGCCCGATGCGGAACCAGAACCCTATGTGCACACCGCCGAAGGAGGACGCATGCAAAACTAAAACGTTAGCCCAACTTGCTTTCTTTTGTTCAATAATTTATATACAAAATTGTCAAGTGTTTAATTACTTTATTCTCATTAAATTTGACTATTCAATTTGATCTTTAGTTACAAATTTCAATTAAAAATTGTGCCTTTTTTTTAAGGCGCTTTCCAAAAAACGTTATTGCCATTGTAGATAATACATTTTTAAGTTAAGCAGGCCATTACTTGTTGTGTTGTTTTTTTGTTATTATATTTATAAATATAGAAAATTTTAATATGCAGTTTTATTTTAAGTTAATTTCAAACAGTCATTTATGTTTTTGTTGCATTAGAAATGTCTTTGAAAAAACTAAACTAGAGAGCTTTAAAAATTGCGCCCGAAACAAAACGACAAACTTAGACACAGTTTACTTAATTCAAAGTGCTTTAAAAGTATATAAAAAACTGTTTGCCAACTGCTATTAACTTTTTTAAGCGATTTTAGTTATATGTTTAGAGCCGTACGTACACCTTGTGTTATATGCTGCTAAAAACTAACCATAATACATGTTTTATTTAAACAATTTTGTTAGTTTATCTCTCTTTTCATATGCTATATATGAGCTATGCGGCAATTGTGACTGATAGAAATTCTTTTATGCTTCTTAACAATGTCACATAAATGTTATTTATGATAGATATCCATTTTAATCATATGTAGTAGTACAACAGAATATAATTATAGTATGTATGCATATGGTTTAATCCAATTTACAGACAATTGTGTATAATAAAAGCGTCGATTTGACGTTCGAAATTTTTTATATGCCAGTTTTTGCTGCGATTTTACTTATATAAAGTTTTTGCTCTCTGTTTATTATCGCTTAGCTAATGCAAGTGGAAGACTATTGGGTCTTTTGCTCAACTGCGCTTGCACTGATATTGCAGTCGTGGTTGCTTCCGCTTGCTGCTCTTGCCCTTATTGCGTCTTCAGCTCCTTGCCAATACTGTAAGAAACGATTTTACCCCAATCGATCTTGGTTCTGGTTATGGGCAGTTGTCGACGCATCGCCTTGAATGTAGTGTCCGACATGGTTTGATAGTTATCTGATATAGCCAGCTGGTATTCGTTTTCGGCCTCCTCAATCAGACGTATGACTTCTTTGGCCAGTTGTTGTTCGTTGGTAACAATAACGCTTTCGCGGCACTCTTTAGAAGACACTAATTGCACATTGCCATCTTCGTAATAGTGTACCTGCACTTTTAATACGCCCTTTAGCTCTGCACTGCCCGTACCTGCTTGGAAGCTAACATGCCATTGAGAGCGCCACCGGCCGTTCCAATAGTTTTTAGGCTGGAACTGATGATCCTCAATGCATATAGTTAATGTTATTTGATTACCTTGCGATTTGCCGAATACAGACGAAACCTGCGTTGTAATATAGCAGTTAGTGAATCATATTTTTATCAGTAAACGTAAATCTATCTACTTACGCCATGCCTATAATGATTGGCCGTATAGGCAAGCGTTTCCAGATCCAAAGCAGCGCGCCAGGGCTCAGCTATAGCATCTGCATCTACATCCTGATATTCGGTGGCTTCTTTTCGTAGATGATCGTATTTGAAGGTTTGCTTTGTGCGCGGATCGTAAAAACGTCCGTTTCCTATGGTACACCATAATAACATTATATCATTTTGCTAATGTATGTCCCGACTCTACTCACCCAAATCGTTGTATTCCGAAATAATTGCATTATGCTCACTGCCCTCAATACGCACTGGTGTCAACTGATCCTTGTTGTATTGTGAGAAGGCGTGGCTGGCTCCATCCTTAAGCAAGGCATCGTTTTTAAGCAGCTCACGTACATCGTTGAACACTTCGTTAAATTCACCGGGCGGAGCGTGCAATATAAAATCGGATACAATGCGCACCTTTTCTGCGTCCGTAATCTGTGTTTGTTCCATTGTAATAGGCTGATGATTCACAAATTTAAGGCAGTTGTTTGTATTTGTTGTTTTTATCAACTAAGCGCTGACTTTTTCAATATGCAAGGGTGGGGATGGCTGTGTGTTTGGTGAATGCAACAGAGTTAACATATATGTACTATGTAAAATATAATACCGCGCGTCTTATAATGTTTATTATGTAAATATAATCTAGTTATTTTAATTGATGCACAAGTTAAAATAAATTAAACGAATGTTGAGTGCTATGATGACGGAGTTTTTCGCTCTACACAAGGCTTTTCCAACATTCACAGCGAAACACTAAAGTGAATTGTGCAACACTGGTGGAGGGCATAGTGATACTGTGTCTGACAGTATTTTAAGGAAAAGCAGTATTTTTTTGTATGCAAAGCTACGGTCACACTGCTTTAGTCGGCTTTAACAGCTGTAATAGTGCAAAATTTAATTTTAAATGCGTTAAAAAAGCTAAAGCGCTTGTATTTGGCGCGTTTTACAATTTAATAAAAGCGCGCAATTGTTTAAAAAACATTTAACAGTTTTAATATAGCTTTAAGCTAAAATATATGTTTAAATTTTACTAAAAGTTATGTCTGCGTCGGAGTTAACTGAATCAACTGCGGACATTGAAGTGCCGGCAGAGCAATCAATGCCCACAGAGGAAGGTGTTCATGATTACATAGATTTGAAAGATATGAAACATGTGGAAAACCTTGAAAGAGCCCAAATGTTGCAATACATAGAAAAACTGCACATCATAATAAGAAAATATGACAAAAAAATTTGCAAATATAAACAGAAATTGCAGATTTTGGTAAGCGGCAAAGTTCAAAGTAATAAAGAGATTTTAATAAATTTGCTTTGTTTAATATTAGTTAAACAAGGAAATCAAATCATATAGTGATAAGTGCACACAAGCTGGAAATGTGCATGTGGATATACAAGACCAAGCCATTGCCCAAAGCGAGCAAACAGAAAACAAGGAAGGTAAGTTGGGCTTGCGATAGAAATAGCTAATTCTAATTGGTTCTAACTTTTCTTATTTAGAAGCGGTCGACACAGATGCCTTCAGTTTTGTAAACGAAATGCGTCAGGCAGCTAAGCATGCAGAGAACATAAGTAACTTTGTCTATGAGCCCACCTCGGGCATGTATTATGATCCCAAAACTGGATATTACTATAATGCGGTAGCTAAAGAGCAAGCATTTTTTTTGTAGTTTCTACTAAATATTTTATTTATAGGAATATGGACTGTACTACGATGGCAACACAGGCTGCTATTATCGCCATGATCAGGAGAAGGACTCGTATGAGTTTCACTCTCAGGCTGCAGTACAGGTGACTAGTGTGTTTAATGGGTTTTATTGCTGCTACACTTTTTATTAACTATAATTCTTGTGTTTCTCGATTCAAGCTAGCTAATGTGCGCAGAGTGTCGATCATTACATAAATAGTAAGCTTAAACCCACGAATGTGCGATAAAAACGTGGATTTTCTTTTCTTAAATGGTTACAGGCAAATCCAGAAGATGGCAAGGCGGCAGAAAACGCCGAGGCTGCTGTGGATCTAGATGAGGTGGAGTTTGATGAATTTGGTGGCGTTATAACAGATGAGGCCAAGCTTAAGCAAATAAAAGCCGAAAAACAAAAGCTCAAAAAGCGTGAAGCTAAAAGTAAACGCAAATCCAAGAAAAAACATAAGAAAAAGTCCAAAACACATAAGGAGCGTCGCCATAAAAGCAAGTCCAAGAAACGTGATGAGTCTGCTAAAGGCACGGCAGCCAAGCATAGAAAACGACACGATGCAGAGGATGGTGAACTGTCGGAGTCCAGCAGCAAAGATAGCTCCAGCGATAGTGAGAGCGCTAGCGGCTCTGATAGTGACCCTGAGCCAGCGGCCAAGACTGTAGAACGCTTTCATGGTAAGGCCAAAAAGTATCCACCGCCACTGCGCATTATGGTGCAGGAGACAAATGTAAAGGGCCTTACTGTGGGTAGTCTATTCTTGATCACATACGATGGCGGCACTTTGGGTCGTGAGGGTGCGCATGATGTTATAATAGCGGATATAAATGTATCCAAGGTGAGTAAGCTGCTTAAAATGCTTATAAAATGTTCTAACTTTTGTTCTGCTTTTAGTCGCATTTGAAGTTCGAGTATGACTTTAGCGGTGGCAACTACAAATGCTATGACTTGGGCTCTCGCAATGGCACTACGCTGAATGGCAGCCGCATGTCCGAAACTAAGGAGCCCAGTGAACGCTTTGATATACCGCATGGCAGCATTATACAAATAGGACAAACCAAGTTGTTTGTTTGCACCTGCGGCTTTTGTGAGCCTGGCTTGCTGATCGATATGAAAACGCCGAAAAGCACGGCTAGTGTAGCCAGTAATGAGCCCATGCTGTCGCACAAGGAACAATTGAAGCTGCTACAAAAGAAGTATGGCTTGCAAAATGAGAGTGAGTTTAAGGTTGCAGCAGCCGTTTGTCTGTAAACTAAGCAACATGAGTTTTAGGAAGTGTACCTACTCCTTGAGATTGTCAGCATTTATACAACTTTTGTGTGTTTTAGAATTTGTGGAATCCAAGGGCGTGCCACATCATAGCTACAATGATCGCGCTGCTACACGTCGCAACAAGGTGGGCAGCAGCACGGAGAATGAAAAAACTCAAGTTGCCTGCGTTAATACGTAAGTTGAATAGAATATATATGTAATATGAAACTAATGTTTTTGTTTTCTTTTAGAGAAATTGCCAGCTCCAATAAAGGCTTCAAAATGCTCAGCAAACTGGGCTGGCAAAAGGGTGAAACTTTGGGTAAAACAAATGCTAGTTCGGGCCTCTTAACGCCGGTAGGTTACAACTGCTATAAAACAGTCGGAGCACGTACAAGCTGCTGTTTGGCTTCTGATGACAAAGTTCCAAAATATTTTAAATAAAAATGTATCACATACTATGTCCATTAAGAAACGCATCGCTAGCTACCAGTTCCGACTGTTAAACGCGTATCTAAAAATTCATCAATCTTATTAACGCTTTTGTAAACCCACAGATAAATGTTGTAGGCAACGAGGGCCACGCAGGTTTGGGCAGTGAGCAAGTCTTTACCAGTTCCAGTTCATTACCATCAAATGAGCGAAAGTTGGCCAATTTAAAGATTACACAAGCGCGTTATAAACGCGCCACAGACATATTTGGTGATTCAGATGATAGTGATAAAAATTAGCTGAATCCTTCTCCGCAAGATGAAACATCAAAACTTACTCAACGTCAAGTACAAAATTGTTTTATCTATATAGTTAAGATATCAGTCAATTTATTCAGTTTCGAACATTAAAAAAAAAAATAATTGTGTATGTAAATTTAAATAATAAATAAATAATATATTTATATTGTGTATGTATATATATATTGGTAACTACAAACTACTACAGACAAACATTTTCAAACCAATTAATAACTTTACGTTTAATACAAAAGCCTCTGAAGATATGTTTTATTTTTGTTTTGTCTTGCAAATTGGTTTACGACGTTTACGCCAATATATATTAAATATTATTGTAATTATGTAAATGTGAATTGTTTATATACTAAGTGGCAGTAGCCAAAAATGTGCTAATACTTTGCTATATGCTTATTACATAGATTTATTAGTAAACGAAGGTGACAGTTGAATTTCGTCAAACAGTCTTGCATATAGGCTGATGATGATTATTTTATGTATTTATTTAAAGATATTTTTGATACTTTTGGATACTAGGTATTTTTTTGTTTTGTTCTAATTAGCACAACTGCCGGTTGTTTTTAGGCCTATAAAATAGCCCGTAGCGCAGGAGTCCTTTAACATTTCGCACCAGGAATTGTATGTATGATTATTAAAACCGCAAATCTTGTCCGGATGAAAACGCTATATAAAATAAAATACAAATAAAAAACAAGTGAGCAGTTGGTAATGTAATAAAACTAACCGCATGATGCTGCTTGCGTGGACATTTGTAGCGGCAGGCAACGCATCTGGGCATATGAGTTTGCAAGTCGACCAGGCAAGTGTTCTTTGGCCCACAGTTAATATCCTCACAAGTGACATGATCCGCTGCAAAAGCAATAGTAATAAAAATGTTTTAACAATTAGTCTTATGAGCTGAACTTTTCTGTTAGGCAGATGCAAACATTTTAATGACATTTCGTTGGCCATATTATAACCTGTTGGTCATAAACGTGCGCCCGGCAAGTTATATAAACTTAAGCAGAAGCAGACAACAGCTGAGTAGGGGGGAAAAGGCTACAAAGACGGAGCGCAGTTTGAAGATACATTTGGACAGACAATATTCGGCAGACACATTTAAGCTAATTAAAGATAGCTGCGGCTATTAACAGATATTAAGCTTTAAGATGGTTATCTTTATTGTTGTCGAGTTAAAAAAGGATTATTTTGCATATTTAAAAAAAGGCGGGTTTCGTTAACCTTTCCTTATGTAAATTATATATTCTAGAAAATTTCATAATACTTCTTTCGCCCTATTTACATTTCTACGCTGCTGTATTTCTTTATGTCACACTAAAAAGATTGACGCATACCCCTTCAATCCAGCTAGAGGGAGTTACCCTGGAGCAGCCGTCACAAGCAAAATACCTCGGCATTACTTTGGACAAGCGCCTTACTTTTTGGGCACACCTCAAAGAGACGGCTAAAAGATGTCGTCATAGGCTGGTACAACTACGGTGGCTCTACAATAAGAGGAGCACCTTGCAGCTTAGATGTAAAAGAGCTGATTATGCGCACTGTATTCTTCCGATATGGCTCTATGGAGTGCAGATTTGGGGGATTGCTGCCAAATCGATTGCTGCCACTCCATAGAGACCTCAACCTGCATACAGTTGAAGAGCAGATTGGTAGGCACACAGATTGCAACGACACCGCAGCCTGCTAGCGAGAGGACTGCTTCCTGCACGCCCTTATACGACAAGGTTTTGCTAAGACATTGGGTCATTACGACTACTTTCAATTAAAATCCTCATAAGGCTTTATGGGGTTTGGCTGTTTTTTATTTACCTTCCATGCGCTGTTATGGTACAAAATTGTTTTACTGATTCCAACTCATAAGTATTGCAAATGGGACAACATCAATCAATAGTTCCTTGTTGTTCGTATAAATCTCTCATATTTTTTCTGCAAGCATATTTTATATCCCCCGCTCTGCTGAAGTCAAGTGTCTAACACCTTTGTTCCCCCCTCCCTGTGGTAAACAATGGAAATACGACTTTCCTGGTCCCTGTTCCTGCTTCGGCAACGTTCTTTACTCATCGCGATCTTATTTTGGAGCTAACACCAAAGCTACGGCATACTACTGTAAGCTTGATATTTAAATGTTTAATAACATTAAAAATACGTACAAAAGTATATACAAAAAAATTTGTTAAATTACTTGAGATACATTTGTTTGCGCCGTGCAAAAAAGTGTTATAACGTTTAAAAAATTTTAGTAAAATAATCATCGGACCTCAACTTTAGCAACACTGTTTGCTTATTATCGATAGTTAGTTATCGAAGAGTACACGGATCTCGACAAACGTTTTAGTTGCCGCGTATTTTTAGCTTTGCAAAATAACGGTGTTTTGCAAACAAAAAATTGATAAATTTATTAAAGTTCGTTGCTTTATAAGTTCGCTTTATTGTTGGCGCTGCTATAATCATTAAATTAATCAATTAATTAGTAAAATTAAAGCATGTGCAAAAGTGTTTAGTTTGCGCTGCCAGCTACGTGTTGCGTGCGTGGGTGGGGGTGCTCCTTTAGACAAACGTCGCGTCGTGAAAACCGAATGACGTCGCGAAGTGTCCGGTGAAGCCGAAGTTAGCGTTCGTGCAAGCCGAGTGACTTAGTTTGTTGTTACGAGTGAAATCTTATTTGCAGTTAAATTAAGAGCAGCTTGATCTGCTTTAGTGTGTGTGTTTTTTTTAGCTGTTTTTTAAGTGTGTGTGTTTTGTTTACTATTTTTTTTAAATGCGTGTAATCAGTGTGTTTTTGTTGTTATGATGCCCTGTAGCCGCCATATTAGTTATTGGTAAAGTGCAAGAGCAAAGTGAAAAGTAAAGTGCAATTGATAATTTAAGAAAATAATTATGAACTTTACAATAGAATAATTTATGCAGGTAAGTCGGCATTTTATTTTTTAGCTAAAAGCATTATATTTACGCTTTTAATCTAAAATTAAATAAAATAAACGTCCATGTAATGTAAAAAGTGTCAGTAAACATTAACATACAAATTAAAAAGAATTTCATTACTTGAGGCTATAGTTTTTACGGATGATAATTGATATTCAAATATTTAATCAGATTGAAAATATTATTAAATTATTGAAAGGAAACCGTTTTTTTTAATTATTTTAAATAAAGATAACTCCGAAGAACTTTGTTTTAGCCTATAATTAGTTAGTTTGTTTTACTTTTATAATTTTTAAGTTTTGCTTAACCCTCCGTATGACGAATGTATAGGGTCCAGCCAGGCACCATTTGTCGATCCGAGTTTTACCGTCCTTTTCTCGTCATTTGAGAACTTTTTATAATTGTCGTAGTGATAGAAAGATAGCCAATAAAATTTTAGGAAGGTACGTGGGAGCTCAAGTCTGGTAAAAATATACAATATTAACGTCGAAAAATGAAAAATGTCTATCCAGACCCGTTTCTCAGACGGAGGGTTAAAGCTAGCTATTGTAATTTACAGAGTTACAATTAAAATCTTTTCAACTGAAGCATAGTACGGAATAGTATGAATAATTATGTTAAGTGTACTCGTATCATCGTTAAATAGCCGAAGGAAAGTTACAAAATTCTTGGACCAAAGAAAAAAAGTTGCATAAATTTACTGAAAACTATTTGTAAGGTCTTAATTTTCATTGGTTTGTAGAATAAATTTTCTTATTGTTCGAGATATGAGTTTATCAATCATGTTTGGGGCATAATAATTAGGAAGGTTCAATATCATTTTCAATATTTTGTTTTGCTTTGTTTGTTGTTTTTTTTAAATGAAATTTGGAACTGCTTCCTCATACTTCACACCCATATAAAATTAACGGAAAGCAAATTGTTATATATGTTAATAATAAGTTTGTTATCCATCCATAATAAACTACAAAATCAAACGAAAGAAAAATTTTTAAATTACCCGGCTATTTTTTTTTTGACATAGATAGCTAATTTAAGCCAAATTGGAATATTAAAGTAAGGAATAAAAAATGGCGTACGTAAAGTCGGGCGCGGACGACTTTAGGATACCCTGTACCACTAGCTTGAAATTAAGTCTAATTTCTTCACAAAAAACCAAAAACAGAAGAATTTTTAAGCAACAATTTTTTTTTGACCGATCGTTCCTATGGGACCTATATGATATAGTCAACCGATTTCAATAAAATTTGACATAGTGCTTAAATACCTTAAAAAAGATCTGAATGCCGAATTTATTTCAAATATCTTAACAAACAAAACACATCGAATTTTGTATAAAAAACGTGTTTTTGGATCGATTGGTCCTATGGGAGCTATATGATCTAGTCAAACGATTTGGATTAAATTTAGTACAGTGCTTAGGAAGTAAAAAATACTCACGAATGTCAAATTTGGTCCCAATATCTTAACAAACAAACGAAACACAACAAATTTTGTTAAAAAATCGATTTTTTGGAAATCGGACCTATGGGATCTATATGATATATTCAACCGATTTTGTTCAAATTTGGCATATTGCTTAAGCGCCTTAAAAAATATCTAAACGCAAAATCTGGTTACGATATCTTTATTAAAAAACGAAATATAGCGAATTTTGCTTTAAAAATGTGATTTTGGCCGATCGGTCCTATGGGAGCTATATGATATAGTCAACAGATTTTGATCAAATTTGGTACAGTGATTGGGAACTATAAAAAACTTTCGAATACCAAATTTGGTTACGATATCTTCATAAACAAACGAATTATTCATCTAAAACGCTTTTTTTTGTCGAGTTCGTCTCAAACACCCCTATGGGAGCTATATAAGTTATCCCCGATATCAAAAAAATAAAATAAACTTGTCTCCTATGGAATAATATGGGATCTAATGTGAAAGTTTGGTAACTCTAGCTCTTACCATCTCAGAGATCTAGGCATTCAAACGGACAGACGGACGGACGGACAGACGGACATGGGTATATCGTTTTTTCTATTCACCCTGATCATATTTTAGGTAACTTTGGGGTGTCTCCGACGTCTCCTTCTATATGTTACATACATTTTCGGCTTGCACAAACTTAATATACCCTTTGTACCATACGGTACAGGGTATAAAAACATTAACTAACTTGCGAAAAATATTCGACGGCATATAGGGGTCTGGCCAGGTCCCTATGCGTGAAGTGGTCAATTTTTCATTTTTTGTTTTTGCCGTGTTTAAAAGACTTTTTTCCAATTTTAATATGTATATCGAAAGCCAATATAACTTTAGCAGGCTACCTTGAGGCACGTTTTTATATCTAAATTATAAGCCTGACTAGGCCCATTTGCCTTGAAAGGGGGTTCAAAAAAACTTGTAAATGATTTCCGACCAGTACTTTTTAAGAGGCTTTAAGCCAAAATTACTACTACTACTACTACGAATTCTGAACTCCTAAGTGGAGCATAGAGCCTCAGAGCCGAAATAAAGAATAATAAATATATTTTACTTTAAAATCTTTCTATTTCGAGTATCTTAAAACAGAGCATAAAAAATGCAGTCTGCCAATGCCAGTACGACGAAAGACAAGAATGTGTCTTAATAATAAATTGATCTGTTTTTGGGAAAATTACGCTTGACGTTGGTTCTCCAGTTAGAGTTCATTATTCTGAATATCTTTAAGGTGGATAGTAAAGATAAAGCCTTGCCGCTAAAGATGAAAAAGATTTTAGTCAAAAATATCCCATTGTTGAAAGTGAAATTTTAATTTTCGAGGATCTAAAATCAGATCATATCATACCAGTGGCGGATCCACGGGGGGGTTTTCGGGCTCGGACCTCCCCCCCTTCGGGATCAGAAAACCTTAATAAAAATATTTTTCACAATTTTTTTTTTGCTTTACACTTACAATTAATTCTCTGGACCCCCCCTTACCAAAATCCTATATCCACTCCTGTATCATACCAAGATTTCTTACAACGGATAAAATCATAAGAAATCAAAAGTTTTTCTCAAAAATCGACTTTATCTGTTGAAAAGAGGATAACAGATTATGTTAGACAGTGAAAGATGTCACTATGGGAAGCCAGCTATGACTATTACTTTGGACAGGGTAAAATATCATTATGGGAAGCCAGCTATCGCGGATAGTCATAAAAATCTCATCTGGAAAGTCTTTAAGAATGCGATTTTGTGGAGCAAGAGTTGGACTTAGCAAGAAATCACGGATATATAAAGATCTGAGCTCCTTTTTTTTCTAAGCCCAGGAGTCTTCATAATGGAGTTTTCGCACTGCTCCCAAAACCATAGCATATAATACCACGACAACATTGCTTTTATCGGATAACATAGGGTTAGATTAAAAACTGTTTCCCAAAAATGTACTATACCGGTTCAAAAGAGGATGACTGGGTAAGATATCTTTATGGGAAGCCATCTATCGCGGATAGTCATAAAAGTAACATCAGGAAAGTCTTTAATAATGCGATTTGGTGTAGCAAGAGTTGGACTTGGCAAGAAATCAGGAATATATAAAGTTCTGAGCTCCTTTTTTTTAAGCCTAATGCATAATGGAGTTTCCGCACTGCTCCCAAAACCAGATTATATAATACCACTACAACATTTCTTTTATCGGGAAACATCGGGTTAAATTTAAAACTGTTTCCCAAAAATGTACTATATCTGTTTAAAAGAGAATGACAGGATATCTTTATGGGAAGCCTGCTATCGCGGATAGTCATAAAAGTCTTATCTGGAAAGTCTTTAAGAATGAAATTTGGTGAAGTAAGAGCTTGACTTATCAAGAAAGCAGGGATATATAAAGATTTATATTTTAAGCCCACGAGTCCTTATAAAGGAGTTTTCGCACTGCTCCTAAAATCAGATCAACGATTCAACGGGTTTTGAACCCATTTAAGCCATTCATTTAAGGATTCGTCAGATTAAATTCTGTTTCAATTATACTGCCTCTCAGCACTGCCTTGACTGTTTGTTTAAGATCCTAAAAGATTCTTTTTTTACTGTCCGCTAATCAGGTAAACATTTCAGCTGGCTTTTTTTCGATGTGTTTTTGCTGCCTTCACTTTGACAGCCGCTGAAAAAACAATCTTTTTAATCAACATGATCTTCTGCAGCGCCTTGTGCTTCGAAAATTAACAAATTTTCCATGCTGCATATTGGCTGCAACAGACCATGCCAAAAGTTGGCATTAGTGCCACGCCCACTGCCAACACAGCAGTCAAGGCTAAAAGACAGCTACGCATGCGCGCAAGACAGTAGCCCAAGGGTTGTCCAGTCTACAGAGATACAATCAAAGAAGGGACGTCCAGTATATCAATACAATCTGGAAAGGGCAAAACGACGCATGTTTACTAATGCATGCACTTATCGTTAACACAATCTGCTATATTGCAACATTGTTTGCAACTTGCAACGTGTCTGCAACTATGTTGTATCCAATTGCCTCGGGGCTCAGACAGCACGAGTAGAGAACTGGATGAGGCTGCTGAAGGTGCCTATAGTTTCCTGACCGAACGAGCCTTTTGCACATGTCCGCCTACCAATTTGTAACAGTTAAGCTTATTAATTTTTTTTACTGGGCTTATTTTTTTAAGTTGGCTTCAGGCTTGGCGCGTCTTCAAGTCTGCTAGGTTGTAGGACCAGACCGGTGTGAGGGAGCACCATGTCGGGAGCTTGTGAGTTTGATGAATTGAGTGCCTGCTACGTGACGGATGTTGATTGAGAATATTGGCGTACAACTTCTAGGGTGGGAATTGCTTTATGATCAAATTAATGTACACCTAGCGTAACATGTAATCAATTCCAGGCAGACACCCACCCGTAATATCTAAGATTTGCACTACCTTGATCTTACGCAATTACTTATACCCTCGAGGGAGAGTGCATCAGCTACGTGATGTATAGAGCACTAAATGCATATTTCTGATCAATTTGGTAGATTTAATCATTTCCTGTGGAATGTGGGACTGACTAGGATTTGTTTTATAGGATTTTTTGTGCCAATGATGATGGTTTAGATTAACGCTTGCATAAGGTTTTAGACAAAGTTTCTTGATGAAATTCCTGCTTACAACTTTATTGAACTCCCCGAAATGTACATTTACTAAAAAATTTTAAAAATTATTAATTAACAAAAATGCTCCAAATTGGGTTTCTGGCGCGCCGACTTTAAGATACTTTTCACCATCTCAAAAAAAACAAAAACTATTTTGTTCCAATTAGAAATAGTTCTAAATGATCAAAAAAATTATTGATGGTCGAATTATTATATTGCATACGATCTGATTTTATGGGACTTATATGATGTAGTCAACCGATTATGATATGCACCAAATTTGGTTTCGATATCTTAATAAATAATTAAATTATGGTCTTAAAACTTTTGGTTTTTATCGAAGTTGCTATATCCCTATGAGATACTTTTTTGAGAAAAAAATACCTTTTTTCACATGGTAAGGGATCTAGTACAGTAAACGAAGGCTCAAAAAAAAAAATGTATTGTCAAAAAATACTTAACGGATCGAAACTATTAGGGATCTTTAGGGATCTTGTTCTAAGTCTTAAACCCGAGTTTTCGTATTTGTGGATAGGGGCCTGAGCTACCGCTCCGCTGACAATATATATTGGTACGGTTTTCGCCGATATCTTTTTTGCCATCAAACTTCAAGTCAGGATTCAAAAAAGCGTTACTTCATCGATGAGCCCTATGGGAGCTCTTTAATATAACTCCACCGGTTTTTATAAAATTTGGGACAGTGCGTAACTCCAATACAACTTCTAACATCGTCTTAGTTAAGATATGATATGGTCATATTTAATCAAATTGTACCCCTTAACAACTCTTGGTTTTTTTAAGTTGCCACTATCTCCCTATAGGAACAAAATACTGCATATCTGATATCGAAAAATTACTATAAACCAGCTCCACGCGATAAGGTCTCTTGTTTGCATAGTTTGGCTATCGTAGCTCTTATGGAGTCGTCCATGAGCTAAGCGCTCGGACAAACAAACGGACTTGTCTAAATCAATTATCTTGTGTCTTCCTGATCATATTGGAGTTTATTTTTGGGTGTTTCTGATGTCTCACTTAATCATTAATGAAATTACGCGTATGGGACCTATATACTATATTATCCGATATCGAAAAAAGCTATTCAGACTTGTTTCACGCGATAAGGGAACTATTCTGAGACTTTGGCCTTATCGTAGCATCTTATAGTCTCTATGAGCTTATGTGTTCAGACAAAACGAATGGAGTTGCCTAGATCAAATTTTATTTGTTTTCTTGACCATATCTGCGAGTTAACTCTCACTTAATAAACTCCTATATGTAAATGTACGCGATTTTAAAATTGATCAAAATTCTTCTTCTACAGTGGAGGATTTCAGAATTAGGGTGCTATTTGGGCCAGTCCTTACGGAATATATAAGTTTCTAACAAACTGATGAACATATTCATTGATTCACTGTAAGGATAGGGAACGAAATTTGGGAACCCCATATATATGTTTTTTTAGGAATCCGCCCGTGACTTTTATTCTTGAAATCGCCTTTTTAATAGGAGTTCAGTTTCCTTCACATTCCCAAGTTAATTTCCGAGTGCTATAACGTGACCAAGTGTATCTAAACTTTGTTGCCACCTAGCAAAACTTTGCTCTCCGTTTCTTAATTAACTTGGCTTAATTACAGGTATGGGGCTTGTAATGGGCAACAAAACATAGCAATTAGCACGTGCATATCTCGCAGGGGGCAGCTATTGCCAATATTGGCTGACAACGAAACAAGTTTTGGACACAACTGTCAAATTGGACAGAAAACATTACCTGGTGGTGTGTCAAGACAGCTTAGAATCGGAATTGCCAGCACTGGGCTAATCGTGTACTGGTAGCTCTGAGTAGTACTATAGACTATATTTGCTGACGGCTTTGCTGACTTTGGTATGTAATTAATTGGAAATTTAAGTCGATCAACCACATTGTCTTAGGCGGCGGCGGCTCCTAACCACAAAATGAATAAGCACGACTTATGCGGAGGCGATGAGCGCTAGTTAAACTGGAGCAAGACTGACAGCTGCGGCTATTTTTATAAGTAGACAGAGACGCAGTGCAGCAGGGGTTATGGGTGTGGTGGCCGAAGGGGGATGGAGGCTAATTCAATAGCCTGCAATCATGGAGCCGTATAAGCAAATGTAGCAATATCAGCTAAACACCGAGCAACATGATATTGCTGGCTGCCGTTTGTTGCAATTGCAACAACAATGACAGCCAACAGTGAAAACATCTTGTGGCTTCGCACACACAGACATGCATAGATATGAACGAGGGCGGTTTGAAAGGTTATTGGTCTAGTGAAAAAGGTATCACATTCTTTGGCAGCAAATTTGAATATGTACAATGAAGCCAGCGGAACAGTAGTTCTTTAAAAATCAAGTCATCCATTCTATCGATTTTATTAAGTTAGGAACGATATATACGGAATGAATTTTTCCAAAGTGTCAAACTCTTTGAATCCAGTGGAACTGCAGTTTGGGTTCTTAAAAAACCAAGTCATCCATTCTATAGATGTCCATACCATTTTAAGGTAATCCACCGATTTCTTCTGGTTAGGAGCGATATAATCGACGTTCTTAAAAATTTTATTGAAATCGTCTGGAAACTTTCGGAGTAATAGATTATGTGAATTTTTTTCAACATTTCTGGAGTGGTCAGCCAATTTTTCCTAGGTGTTAAATTCTATGAATTCAGCGGAAATGCAGTTTTAGGTTCCTATAACAAACCAAGACTTTTTTCTTTCTTTAAAAGACCATATTAATTAGAGTTTATCCACTGATTTCTTCTAGTTAAGAACAATTTAATCAGAGCTTATCAAAATTTTATTAAAATCGTTGTAGAATTTTCGGAATTGTAGATTTTGTGATTTTTTCGACATTTCTGGAATGGTCAATAAATTTTCCCAAGGTGTCATATTCTTTGAATCCAACGGAACTGCAATTTAGGTTCTTAAAAAACCAAATGATTCATTCTATTTATAACCATATCATTTAAAAGGAATCGGTTTTCTAGTTAGGAACCATATAATAGGGGCTTACATTTCTGGAGTGATTAAAAAATTTTCCAATCTGGCAAATTCACTCAAAGTTCGAGGATGGCTCATTTATTTCCGACTTTAAAGCGATATGTTGAAACACATTTCGTGATCGTTACTGAATATTTAATGACTATAATTTGATGCTCTATAAATCGTCGATCCAATTCCTATATGATCGTTATCGTAATCTGGCAAAATCTGGCATTTCCAATTATTTTAGAGTGATCAAATTTTACATACGTGTTCGTAATGGACTGAACTATTTTTGTGGGAAGTTTAAGACTCCTCATATTTTTTTTAAGATATAGATAATCCAAAAAAAAATTAAAAAAATTAAAAAAAAAAAAATTCGTGTTCGTAAAGGATTAAACTAATTTTGAGGGAAGTGTAAGACACCTCAAATTTTTTTAAAGATTTAGTTAATCAAGAATAAAATTGCCAAAAATTAAAAAAAAAAATATTTACTTAATTAAAAAAAGTCTTCTGGATGACTTTTGACGATTTTTTCCTACGCGGGAACATTGTGCATCCTGAAAAACTGATATATCCCTTGGTCTTCGTTCTTCTTACTCTTGGTTTTTGGTAAGTTGGATTGGTTATCCACGACTGAAAATCTACAATCGACGATCCATTGATATGATTGCACGATCATTTTTTTTGTTGACAGTGGGCTTTCATCCACAGCTTTACTTTATATTGAAATAAAGTTGGAATAGGATTTCCACTGTTTTGGGTTCCATGCCCATGGTTTCAGAAATCTTAATCACTTCAACAAGTCGGTCGCCCATGACCATTTTGAGAATTTACTCAACCGCCTAGGCTAGGTGGTTCGCATCAAAAATTTCTCTTAAATCCTTGTCGAATTCAGTATTATTCAATTTAACTTTTTTTTTTTTGAAATACTCAGCATTATACAAGGCGTAAAAAAGTCAATCAGAATAGTACAATTTTCGAAAAAAAAAGTACAAAAGAAGCCAAAAAGTTGCCAACATGTTTAGCCTTAGCAACGCAACTTTTCAGTCAACCCTCGCGCACATACACTCATAGATATTCCGTCAAGTCAATCAAATGCAAAACTTGCAAATTTATGTTTGCCGCCGTCAACAGAAGCAGCCAAGAGAGTGGCCCGAGTTGCTATTGCCATTGTCATTGCTGGTGCGGTTCTTTGACAGAAACAATTTGCCAACAACAACAGCAACAACAACGAAACTTTAAGGAGGAGCGTGCCCAGAAGCTACTCCTGTGCTCAAGACTTTCATTACAATTAATTTAATAGACTCAAGTCTCTCATCAGCAATTTGCATTCAAATGCATATGCAGTAAGTAAGTAGTATAGTAAGTAGTATGTACGTACCAAGACAGGGTCCCGGATATGCTACGGCAATCGAGCGACCAATTTTGCAAATCATACGATTTATATCACATGTGCTTCGATATGTTTTACCATCCACACCGCAGACAGCACGCTCAGCATCAATGAGTGTCTGGGGATCAGCGGGCTGTCCATTGCTATCGACATCATCCGGCCAGGGACAATCAATTTTGCATGCGATGCAATGCGGCATCATATATTGATCCTCAACGCACATTCCATTCAGACATTTGACACCGTTGCAACTGGCTGAAAAATAATGTTAAAGTTAAAGGCTGTTTAGTAGGGTTAGGGTAGAAGATTTTGTTAAGCTATGACGTAGATGAAGCAGGCAGTTGGAGAGATAAAGAAGCTTGGAGACGGGAAGAGGTAACCTAGTTAAGTTAGTTAGGTAATACATTAACTAAATCATATTTAAAATTAAGATTAGAGCTTCTAAGCCTGACATTAGTCTAAGGTTCCATCACTGTTTAACAACCTACAGCATCTGATTTTAGCTTATCTGCCGATAGTTATCAATGAAAGAGAGAATTAAAGTTAACTGCAGGTAATTAGATTGATAGCCTATCACTTACTCTAAACATGCTTGTACACAGTACTTAGGATGTATCTCGAGAAGCACCTCCTCCTATAAAGTATGCAAAGTAGAAGTTTAGAGACGAATGCCATTTAAGATAATTGCATTAACTTGAACCCATTTATTGTCATCTTAAAAAAATTTTTAAATTCTTTCTAAGCTTGTAATTCGTGAAATCGTCGTTTATTCAGATAGATATGTGCTTCCACAAATTATCTAAATATGTGACTCAAGACCGTAGGCATAAAAATTCGGACCCGGGGACAAAATGTTCCGAGCCCTCTATTACACTTGTATCTTCAATTTTTATTAGAACACAAAAATCGCTGAGCCCTTGAGAAAACGCCGATCCCGGAGAGGACCCCTACCGGGTCGGGAACGGTGTGAACCCCCTCACCAACTTTCACCCGTCGGCCCTAATAAAGATAAAGTGTTGGGTACTTTTGGTACATATGAGAGGGTTATCCTTGTCCCACCATCCTAGATTTATAGAATAACCACCAAAAGCTCCATAAATTTTGTTTGCCGAATTATGGAGTTCAATGATAATTTTTAACTGTTTTCGCAGTCGCTAAATCTGAATCTTTCTTTCTATTCTCTTTCTATTGTCTGACGATATTCCTAATCGGAATCCGAGGTTCAAAAAACTAAGGTACTTGTTCTAAAGTAAAGCTCTACAATATCACGCTAAATGAACGTTTTTGAGTCTATGTCGGAACCCTGAGGACCTATGGATTTTTGAGCATTTGGATTCAGCGTATCAAAATCCTTACGAATAATTCCGTCATAAGACAAGATCTATAGGAACAGAAGAATTAAAAATAATTGAATTCTGCTTAGAAACATTCTATTAAAAACAAAAATGGTGGCCTCCTCCGCCTTGTATTTTCAAAGTTCCTCACTAGAGAAATTACTATAACCAAGAATTTAAGGAGTTTGGATATTTGCTAACTAGTTAAAAGAAAATGGCAGCCCTTTCTTTCCTTTCTTTTCAATTCTCCTTAGGGAAATAGTATAAGAAAGAATTTGGATATTTGCAAATTAGTTACAGGAACCCTCGCGATTGTGATTTAGATTTTTTTCACTTCAGATGCGTATTTTACCATGGTGTGGTGATACGGAGCCCCCGAAGCCAAAATCCTAGATCCGTCCTTGGGTACAAAGATCTCCAGTGGGTGTTAGCCCGTCACTGATTTCTTAGAGATAAACAACTAGAGTTTTCCTAACAATTTTTAGAAATTGTGATTCAAATCGAATGAAAGCTATAAGACCCAACAAAATTTTTAATGACTTATGAGAGTCTGAGCACAAAAGTATGTTCACATGTTGGACCATAATCTACCTAGAATAATTTAGCTAAAACCAATAGTTTTCTGGTTTTATGAATAAATCTTACAACGTTCGAAGTCTAAAATACGACATTGTATTATGCTAACCAGTGTTTGGAACTCAATGATCTTGAGAGTAAATCCAATTAGTCTTTCACAAACAACGGAAAAGTTTGGCGCCTTCTGTGACATTTACAAATGATTCGATTCATTTTTTGCTCCAAATAAATGCAATGTTGTTGAGTGCAAGTTAGTTTGCATATAATTTAGGCGTAGAACTGAAGTCAACAGTTGCCTTCATACAGGAGCGGATTTACGGTGAAAATATTTGGGCGCCTTTTAGTTTCCCATTACTTGCCACATTCTCTATGTCTCTCAGCATTATTTATGCCACACCCCTTATGAAATCCAGCTTGTAATTCACTTGAACCCCACAACATTTTTTCTAGATCCGCCCCTGGAGCTTCTGCAACACTGTAGGCTTGGTTTTGCTGTTGTTGATATTAAAAGTCTGAGACCAAAACAACAAGTGGCCTTATGTTGGCTTCTTGTCCCACCCGCTTGCGGCGAATTTAACAAGTTTTGGCCAACAAACAGTTTGATAGCCAAAGCGACTTAGTCTTAGCCAAAGTACTAGTTGTGAGTGTTGCTGCTTTTTATTTTATTGATCAGTTGAGCAAGTTTTCTAGTGTTTCCTGTATCATTAAATTATTAACCAAGATTTCCATGGCGCATAAACTCATATTACGAGTAGTTGGTATTTTTATTTCTTTGGTTTTATCATTGCGTCGATTGCATCAATTTGCCTTATAATCTAATTACAAGTCGACGGAGATATTCAAGTTTTTGGCACGCGACGTGGCGCCAATAGATATGTATTGAGATTACAGATGACATAAACCCAGCGAGCATTCTCAAAGAAACTGGAAATTGGAGTCGGCACGAAAGCACCAAAATTATTTTATTTTCATACTGAATTTTGAAGCCATCGTGACGTCATGGATTTCTGAGAAGGCAGAATGAGTGAGAGAACTGAAAAGCAAACTTTCAGTGTAGCTATTTAGTGTGACCAGATGCAATTTAAAAGTTGTTAATGTGTTGATTAAAATTCGTGCCGATTTTTAAAACCATCGTGACGTCATAGATATGTGAGAATCCAAAATTGAGCGCGAGAAATGAAGAGCGAACTTTCAGAGCAGCTATTTAGTGTGACCAAGTGCAATTTAAAAGTGTGTTAAGCTTATTGTCATATTGTCATATTGTCATATTGTCATATTGTCATATTGTCATATCGTCATATCTTCATATCGTCATATCGCCATATCGTCACATAGTCACATCGTCACATCGTCATATCGTCATAATGTCATATTGTCATGTCGTACTGGGCCACGTATCTTACAGCCTATTATGTCCACGTTAAATAACTCTTATTAGCTACAACTTACTCTTGCAATGTCCCCGATAGGCCACCTTCAGCTGGGAGTTATTGATGCGGCAGGCACGCTTGCGCAATTGGCATTCCGTATTATAAGTGCGTCCATCCGAGCCACAAACAGGATTCGTGTGCGACTAAACATAATGATTATAATAAATGATGTAGTAGTGCCCTGAAGTATGCTAAAGAAACCAAAAAACAAAAAAAAAATGATTGCTTCTATACCTACCAATAAGCCAGTCGCTGAGCTGAAGCTGTAGGAGGAGTGGCCAGGTGTATTATGCTCATAAATTCCATTGAGAACTGCTAAATCATGGGAGCTAGAGCTCGAGCTGGAGCTGAGACTGTAGCTGCCACCAACATGGCCAGACATGGACAATGACGCAGCGTTTTTTTCACTTCCGTGTTCAACGTCATACATACGATGTTCAGAGTTAAGGCCCAACTCGGAGTCAGAGTCAGACATTGTGGTGTTGCTGGGAGTGCTTAGCTCTGTCAGCAATGTTGTTGTTTTGGTTGTTGTTGTTGTTGTTGCTTTTGCTGTCGCTGCTACCGTTTGGTTAAAGCCTCCTCTGTGATCCTTCTGCTGAATCTGCGGGTTTTTACGCTTACGTTGGCTTTTATGGGCGCTGTTGTTTTTATTGTTGTTGTTCTTGTGTTGCCGGCGATCAGCGTGTTGTTGTTGTTGTTGTTGCTGTTGCAACTCGTGATTTGGAGCGTGCTCAGGCCGTCTGGCATACTGATGCATGTGTCTGACTCGAGTCTTGGCCATGCCAGCATTGTTTGGCTGTCTCGAGTTATAGCCATGAATGTCGTTGGTGGGTTCATTAGCATTTCCAGACTCGCTTGTTACCTCGTGCATTGGCGCCATTGTCGTCGTAGACGTCGTCATCGTCATCGTTGGCGTTGTTGTTGTTGTTGTTGACGAGTCATTGGCTCCTGTCGTTAATGTTGCCGTTAACGCTGGCATTGATCTTGTTAAATGGTTGCCATTCTGACCATTCTGGCCATTACTGTTCATATTTCTATGTCTGGGCCAGTCTGGACTCAACACACTTGGCCATACTCCCACATGACTCTGCAACGGCGACACGTGTAGGCGTCTGGCTGCCTCGGTTTTTATTACTGGTTCTGGTTCTGGCGCGTCTGACGCTTCAGTCGCATCTTGAAAATTGCTGCTGTCTATGATCAAAAGTCTTCGGTGCTTAGTTTCGCCCTTGTTACGTCTAAAGTGTTGCCTTTGATTGGCTCCACCACTTGCTGCTGGCTGTCTTCTTTGGTTATCAGAGCTCTGCTGGTGCTTCTTCTTATGGCGCTGCTGATGGCTTCCGCTCTTAGTGCTACTACCACCACCACCACCAGCCACAACATGGTCACCATATTTATGATTGCGCCTGGCGCCGTCTAAACCTAAATTTATGTTTGTAATTTCGCTACCTAGACTACGTGTATCGCGTGGCGATTTTTCATACACATTCATTTGACTATGTGCCTGCTGCAGCTCCTCTCTCGACCGATCATGTTGTGGTTGCTGCTGCTGCTGCTGGTGTTGGTGCTGCTTCCTTACCCGCAAGGCGGCTCCACATTCTGGTGCACACACACACTTGGGTCTTCCCTTGCGCTTGACGCACTTTTTATTTGCTCCACACTTGAAGTTCTCGCAACTTTCTTGAATGTTCAGAAGAATTGGTCAAAATTATTGCAATTTAAGTTAATGATAATTATGACTTTAAAATGCATATTAGCAGTTTGCTTACGAACTGCACTTACCTTTACAAGGCGCACATTCGACACCGCCTCCTATGGCTGTGGCAAAAAAGAACTCCACTTTACTCAGCTCCCGATCGGTGTAGGAGAAAGCTTGGTGGGCGTTGCAGCATTCCGACTTGGTGATGTTTGGCGCGTAGATTTGAGTGCATTTTCCACTGCCCAGTGCTGTTTGCCAACAGGTGCCAGCTGCAAAGGAATTAGAAGAATTCGAGATCAGCAAACTGTTAAAGCGCATTCTAATTAATTGAGTTATAGATGGCGCCAGAAAATATGACCTAACTGTGCATCGAATTTTTGGCTGTACAAAAGTAAGAAGAAATTCTGAATAACAAATTCTTATGGGAACTGTAAGTGGGCTGTAGAAGATTAACAAATATGATGGTAGTAGAAGAATTAGAAGAGTTATTGAACTGTACATTTTTATAAGCATTATATGGCTTCCAGCTTCTTCTCCGCAACGTACGTCCAATTACATTGAGTGACATCATCACTCCAGAAAAATATACTCGAGACTACCACTATTTGAGTACGAATTCCCTCTTTACCCGACCAAGTTTATATCTCACTTTGTCTACTCCATCAGACTTTGAAGTTAATAAGACTTATAAAACTTACGAAGAAAGAAACTTCACCACCTTACCTTTAAAAGTAAGTTCACAACAAATTTTTTTACTTGTGGTCAGGGCTATAGAGGCAAAATCCGTGCTAGGGAGATATTGTACAAGTCCCTCTTTGCCTCTTAGCTTGAATCACGACAGTTATTATACCGGGCTCCTAAGATAATTTCGGGCCCGGGGGATTGTTCCCTTTCAACCCCTTTCTTGTCGGCCCTGCTTGTGATTATCAGATGGTAAAAAGGAAGCAAGACATAGTAAGGTATCTGGAGGAGATAGAATCCCTATGAGGAAGGTATGCCATTTAACAAAGATTCTTGAGCCTTTGAGACAACTCTATCTCCAGCGAAGGGGATCATAAAGTTGAAACGCCCTAAGAGTAGCTGGCATTGGACGACGTGACAGATAACTGAGAGTTAAAGCTGGTGATGAAAATTGGAATGGGGAACCGGTGCCAAGGAGCAGCACTGACCTTAATGAGAGCGACTATTTAATCGATGAAGCATTACAATTCACTCTCTCTTAATAAGTTTAGAGTATTGCGAAGTATTTAAGTAAAAAGGTCAAAGCTGTAGTCTATATTAGAATAAGAGGCGAGCCCTAATGTCAAGAGTTTCAGAACGGCCTGAAAGTTTAAAGTGTTCGATGAAAAAGACTGAATCCTGTCAAAGCTTACAACAGGTCAGTCAAATTTTTGTTGCACTGCCTTGAAGTCAAGGCTAGTAAGGAATTACCAGCATAGTTAGTAATGGTCACTATAGAATACAAGAATCTATAATCTTCACGTGTTTGCCTAGAACATGGTTTCTTTGGGAGTCGAAGAAGCAGCGCATCTTGTATGCTCCCAAAATGAAAATTTTGGATATAGTTGGATTCAGAGCTATTGTGATGAAGTTTACGCAAGGGCAAGCTGGTAAACTGATCAACGGTGAAGATGACATAGACAGTTCATTTGAGTATTTCCAATTGTCACAAAGTTAAGGGTAGTCGGAAATCTTAATTTTTATACCTTGAATAAAAACAGATGAACTAATCATTCTGAATAACTTCTTTGAATAGAAGGTTAGGCTAAAGTGGTTGCTTGGCATGAAACAGTCCATGCCACTGGTGGTTTTGGCGGAGAACAATCTCTTCAAATATGTGGGATCATCCACAAATTACGTCACGATGATTTTCGTAAAAACAGACCCCCTTCCTCTTGTGTCGCAGTAACAGAATATTTTTGAAATTTTGCAATCCGATTTTTTTTGTCTCGCGACGCTTTGCCAGAGTACCCTTTCCATATGGAGCGTCACGTAATTTAAGAATGATCCCTAACGAGGTATTCATCTCAATCCAACTGGGGAAAAAGTAATTCGTTATAAAGTAAGTTTTGTGGAATTTTGGTAAGGTCATTTAATCAGTTTTTGTATGGGACTACATACATGGGACTAGATACATTATTTATCTTAAATTTTTTTAACTTTGTGCTTTGGGTTCAAAAAGGTTTTCTATTTTACAGCTAAAAGAAAAGGATTAAAACATCACAACCTCATTACCGTAATGTGAAGGACGAAAAGAGACATCGATTTAGACTTCCATATGTTTCTATGTATGTTTTGCTGGAGATCCAAAAAAACACGGATTAGCCAAAATTGAAACAAGTTGCTTTTGCGTTCTAGTTCTTCACTTGCATAATGACCCTACTTTTCATCCAATAGAACCACGAAGGTTTACCCAACCACACTCTTTTTGAAAATGCCGCACTATTATTAAAATTGATAGGCAACTTCGGGAATTAGAGTGAAAAATTAGAAGCCTCTCAATTAGCAGAGAAGAATCCGAATTTTGAACAAGGTACTTTTTATGGTCTAGTTCTTCATTTGCATAATGACCCCACTTTCCACCCGACATATTGTCGCGGATTGTTTCCACATTTTTTACCCAAGAATATTGAAACCCGACCCTTCTTTTTTTAAAAACTCATCCGTTCGTATTATTATTAACTTCAGGAGTTAGAGTCAATGGCCGTCGGTGGCGTAAGTGGGCGTATTCGCCTCTAAAACCGAAGGTCGGTGGTTCGATTCCTTCAAGGGGTCTAACAGGGAATTATTTAATTAGAGTCAAAAATGAGATGACCACTACAAAAATTAAGCTAAGTACAAGGTTTAGTCGGGAAATCCGGAGTACCACCGTCTTACCCGGTTGTAGAGGCAGGGAGCGAAGCCCTCTACTTTGAACATCACAATGTCCTCGCGAAGATGCTCTTTCCATTGCCGTATTATACAATGTTAATCCAATCTACTTACTAATGTTCTCCTATTCGATTTTTCAAAGGAAGCTTTCTCCAAGATTTTACTACCCTAACAAAAATTGCCATATATAGAATCTTAGAATGCAATTTTAATAGCTTCCTACTTTTCTATTATTATATAAATATTTCACTAAAATAAATCTCTATTTTTAGTTGTTATCTCTATTTTTAGCTGCATCTACTCTATAAGGAAGTCGTCTTAATTACTCACCCTCTACTAAATGCCATCTCAGCATCAAAGCAATTATCAAAGTCATCAAAGAGTACCAGCTATGGCCATGACTGGTCGTCGGCGGAACTCCAAACTTGGTGCCGTTGGTGCTAGTAGTGGCCACCGCCACTTCCACTGCGTCTTTAAGTCGTGCTGAAGTCGTGGTGCTCCTCCTTCTGCTCCTCGTCGTTGTCGTCCCCTTCCAGTAGCTTCTGATGCCTTCTCGACTAGAACTAGATGAATGTTGTCGGCATTTCTGCTGTTTCTGTTGGTCACAAGCCATTGACACATTGTGATTATTGACTGCATTGCGTGTTGCCGCTGCAGTGACTGCTCCTACGGCTCCAACTGCTCCTGGTGTTGCTGTGGCTGTTGCACGTTGTTGCTGTTGATGTCTCAGTTCGGTCTCGTCCAGATTGCTGTCATGTTTAATAGTAGTAGTTGGTGTCGCTGTTGTAGTAGTGCTGCTAGTAGTATTGGTAATAGTACTAGCCAAGTTAGTGGCAATTTGGTAGGCAGCATATCTTAAACGTTGTGGCTGTTCTTGCAGATACTTCCACACGATTACTATAAATAAACTTAGAATTGTGCTAAACTTGCGACGTTCTTGGCCAGTTGGTACTGATGATGGTGTCGCTGCCGTTGTTCTTATTCTTGTTGCCATTACCATTTGTGTTGCCTTTGATGATGTGGATGATGTGGACGACGACGACGACGATGACGCCGACGATGATGATGATGATGGCATTGGCAATATTGCCGCTAATTGGTTTGCAGTTGTACGTACTTCCGCAGGAAGTGTGTTTATTGTGTTCATGTATCTGCGCTTGTATTTGTAATTTGATTTTAGAAATGTCAAATTGTTCTGACTGTTTGTTTGATGCATGACAGGACGACATTCATTTATTGGCAACAGCATGCCACACGTTCGCTAGCAGTCTGTTCGAAAAAAAAGAAAGAAAAAGAGTTTTTCAAATAATTAAATCTTATATACATACATTTACTACTATACATATAGTATGTGTTGCTTTTTTTTGTGTATGACAGAGAGTAGCTGCCTCTTGAATGAAGCACATGCTCTGCTCAAGCTCTCAAGTGGCAGCTACATGATGCAACAACAAGTACAACAAATGCACAGCAAAGAGGCAACAATTAAATCTCAAATGTTAAGTTGACATTGAGCAGGCGGCATTCAAAATGCGAATTCTACCAACTGAAGAACCTGTTGCTGTCAGCGTCGCTCGACGCTGATGTGCGCACAGTGGAACAGATTTGGTTTTTGGGGCAGCAAAATATGAAAAGCTTGGAGGGGCAGTAAATATGGAATTATGTGCTTGATAGGTGATTCTGTGCGCTTAGAGGATGATCAGTGCCGAAAAACTTGAACTAATATCTGTACATGCGATAAAAAAGTTTTGAGTTTAAACGGTAGATTCTTCAAAAACTAGCTAAAACCACGTTTTTCAACTTTACTAAAAATAAATTTTGATTAAAATAAATAGTGTAAAAAATTAAAAATTGTCTTGTTTACAAATAAATTTTTTTTGAATATTTTCTAATTTTTTTACCTAAAGAACAATGGTGATTTTTTATATTTCAAAATTGCAAAGCTACAATGACCGGAAAAAACATAAAAAAATCATTCTTAGGTCCGCCATTAATTTAATTTAATCTAGAAAATCTAGCCCCAAACAATTTTAATCCCAAAAACGTTGTTTTATGTTCAAAATTGAAGTGTGAGGAGGGCGTAGCTAGTTTGACATAGAATGACAATATAGTAAAAAACTGCTTTTTTACGTAGTTTTGAAATAACATATTTCTGTATTTTTAAGGTTTTTTTTACACTTCTTTTTCTTGAACGTATCTAACTTGTAAAAACAGAATTAGGCAGTATTTTAAAAAGACAACAAAACTGAGAGTAAATCGAATAAAATACATTTTGTAGAAAGTTCTCTCGCCAAATTTTTGGCTTAAACCAATTTATCATTTAAAATATAGCTACATTCCAGAAACGTAATTTGTTCCAGAAGTTAATTGTAAAATTTAGCTATGACTTCATAAATGTAATATTTTAAATAACATTTTTTTATATTGACAATTAATAATAAATTAAAAACATTCAATGTTTATTTAAAACATAATTTGATCTACTGTGACCCGTGACTTAGAAAAAATAAATAACTAATACATAACTCATATTCGTTTGGAAATTTTTAACACTATTTCCAACTCTTAAGTTTTTTTAAATTTTTTAGTACATATAATAAAAATTAGCAATATCTGAAATAAAAACGAAAAACAAAGTTTTTTCAAAGAGACTAAAAGATTTTTGATTTTTTCTGTAAGATTAAACATTTTTGTATTAAAATATCAATAATAATTTAGCTTAAAAATCGCTATAATTTCTTTTGATTATTATTTTTTTTTAATGTTTAACGAAATTGTTGCTTGAATTTAAAGTTTGTTCTGTAAAACTACTCCTATTATTTTTTGAGATTTTTATACCCTGTACCGTATAGGTACCAAGGGTATATTAAGTGTTGTGCAAACCGAAAATGTATGTAACATAATAGAAGGAGACGTCGGAGACACTCCAAAGTTACCTAATATATGATCAGGGTGAATAGAGAATGTCGATATACCCAAGTGATCCGTTTGTCCGTCTGTCCGTCCGTCCGTGTGAACGCCTAGATCTCAGAGATGGTAAGAGCTAGAGTTACCAAACTTTCACATTAGATCCGCATATTATTCTCATAGAGAGGCAAGTTTATTTATAATTTTTTTGATATCGGGGATAAATTATATAGCTCCCATAGGGGGTGTTTCGAGACTGACTTCGACAAAAAAAAAGCGTTTTAGATAAATAATTCATTTGATTTATGAAGATATCGTAACGTAATTTGGTATTCGAAAGTTTTTTATAGTTCCCAATCACTGAACCAAAAATTTGATCGAAAATCGGTTGACTACTATCGATATAGTTCACCATTAGGACCGATCGGCCAAGAATAACTTTTTAAAGAATAATTCGCTATATTTCGTTTTTTAATAAAGATATCGTAACCAGATCTTGCGACTCTTTGGGAATTTTATTAATAGACCACTTAAAGCAATGTGCCAAATTTGAACAAATATTCGGTTGCCTATCATCTATAAATAGCTCCCATAGAGTCCGATCTTCCAAACAGAATCGAATTTTTTAACAACAAAGTTTGTTGTGTTTCGTTTGTTTGTTAAGATATTGGGACCAAATTTGACATTCGTGAGTATTTTATAGTTCCTAAGCACTGTATTAAATTTAATCCAAATCGTTTGACTAGATCATATAGCTCCCATAGGACCAATCGGTCCAAAAACACGTTTTTCATACAAAATTCGATGTGTTTTGTTTGTTTGTAAAGATATTTGAAATAAATTTGGCATTCAGATCTTTTTTAAGGTATTTAAGCATTGTGTCAAATTTTATTGAAATCGGTTGACTATATCATATAGCTCCCATAGGAATGATCGGTCAAAAAAAAAATGTTTGCTTAAAAATTCTTCTGTTTTTGGTTTTTTGTGAAGAAATCGCATTTTATTACAAGCTAGTGGTACAGGGTATCCTAAAGTCGTCCGCGCCCGACTTTACGTCCGCCATTTTTGAGATTACTCTGATTAAAAAAATTCTTTTAAATTTAAAAGAATCAGATTTCGTTTTCGGGTGGAGTTCACTGATTTTTTAAAATTCTATAATAGAAAACAAATCGAGAATTACGGGCTTGAAAGCAGTCGTTTCTGGCCGTAGAAATATGAATTAAATTCAGTGTTTGTGACTCTTAAATTCTAATTTCTTATTAAATTCCTTATTTGAGAGAATTTGAAACAACTTAGGTATAATTGCTAAAGTAGCTCGAGATAACTTCTAAAACAAAAATTCTTAATTTGATAATGTTAGGAACAAATTCTAGAAGAATTTAAACTCAATTTAAATTTGGTACGATTCAAAGAATAATTAAGGAGAAAACTCGAGATAACTTCTTAGGAAGGAATTCTTAATTTGAAAATGTTAGAAATAAATTCAAGAGGAATTGTTATTAATGAACTTTCATACTCATTTTAAGAGTGTTTAAATCTTAATAATAATCCTCGTCTACAGTCCAGTTCTAAAACCTTCGTCTACAGTCCTGTTTTTTTTTTACAATCCAAATTACTTTTAGGTATTTTAGATATTTAGATATTTCTTTTTAATTCTTAATTTTCAGAAAATTTAATTTTTAATCAAATTTAAATCTCAAAAGAAGATAGGCGCTTTTTTCTGAGCCTACGCTCATTATTAATCCAACAAAATATTTTTGCTAATCTTTTTTGCACACTTGCACCACTGTGCGTTGTACAAAATTTTTCGTTGTTGTTATTGTTGTTGCGCTGGCAAAGACGCGTCTAAAGGCAGATAAAGATGACAGCAGGCTTGGGCTTGGTGGGTTTGGCACATTATGCAGACTTGCCTTGCATGTCTGGGCGTCTGTTTGTCTGTCTGTCTGTCTGCCCGTCTGTCTGTATGTCTGTCCGTCCCACCGTCCCTCTGTCTGTCGCATATGTATATATCTGTGAGTATGCGTGTGTGACTTTGCTTGCCACTCTGGCGTTTGTTATGGCCAAATAGAAGCAATAAACAGGTAGATTGTGCGCGTTCATAGACAGCGCCAGGCAGAGTGACGTACCGCATATGTATGTGTGTGTGTGTGTGTGTGTGTGTATCTATGTAGGCTCCAAACGTGACTCAAGTTGGAGCGCACAATTTTGCATTTGGGGAGAGCTCTAATTTGACTAACATGCAACGTCCTTGAGCGACGCACACACACACACACAAAAACGAGTCTCGTTAGCTGCTCCTATCATATATACGGATACGTCATATATAAGAGCATACTCTACAAAACTCTGAAGAACCCACAAACGAAACGTTACATATAACGATTGTCAACTATTAATGACCCAGTGTTTTTTTTTGGAATTGCAACGAAAATTATTGCGTTAACATGGGTTGTGATATTTTACTACTATATGACAGTCGTCGTCGACGTCGTCGTCGTCGGAGTTGCCACAATCCCCAATGTTGTTTGCTAAGCGGCACTCGCTTTCCAGGTTAACTGGCAAACCGGCCAGCTGTCCAGTTGGCCAACAGACGCCAATGTCTGCGTGCCCGTGGCCGTGCTAAAGCAGCCAACATGCCAACACACACATACTGAGAGACACACAGATACACTCACACACACATACAGCTTTATACACACGCATTGTTGGTGCATTTACATTGGAGCTGCATTCCTGTCGTGCCTCGTGCAAGACGGTTGTGGCTATTTTTAGAATTGCACCGTCAGTGTGGTTCAATTTTTTTTTTTTCTGGCGGTTTCCACGTTTTTCCTCTTTGGCCCTGGCTATTATTATTGATTTGGTTTTTCCGTGTCATATATCGAAGTTATGACTTTGTTGCACACTTATTCCTTTTATACTTTATCGTATTCGATTACAAGTGATACAACATTGTTGCAACATATCCCAAGCCGTAGTAATCTGCTTTATTTTCAATTTCAATTTTCGCTTCAGTGTTATTCTTGTTATTTGGGTTATTACTGGAGCTGGCTGACTGGAGCTGGAGCAACCAACATACCTTAACTTTAAGTTGCAATCACTTTGTCTGTTGAAAATTCTTAAAATTCTGAAATTTCTACTTTTAGTTTTTGGGGCTTGGGTTTTGTTTTTTTTTTCGCTGAGTTTGGCCTTAAGCAAGCCAGCAACAACAACAAGAATAAAAACAACAAGCATAATAATAATAATAACAACGAGAAATCCAAGGAGCAGCAGCAGCAACAACAACCACAACAACACAAAAACAAAAACGCTTTAAAATGCATTTACCGCTGCAGCAAACTTTTGTAACTGCATTGCCAAACCCAAACACACACACACATGGATACTCAAAGCACACACAGATACTCACATATACACACACATGCACACATGAACCTTATGCAGTGGCATTGTGTATACAAAGTTTTTGCCAAAGACCTGTTTTTATGTTTTTTGGGCATTTGTTCTGGAATAATTTTTTGATTTAAACTGTATTAAGTTGCAACTTCTGTTGCATATTTGAAATTTTAATTGAAATTGCAACAATAGCAACAAGTAAATTGTTACATGTTTTATGTTAGAAAAGAATTTGAAAAAAATAAATACATTTCTTGATGCTGCAGGAGGTTCGAATACCTGGAAATTATTAGAATTTCTTCTAGAATGTTCTATGAAGTTGTAACTCAGAAATTTTGATAGGTTGGGTTAGGTTAGGGCAGCATGGTGGGACCTGGCGACTTAACCCACATAGGTAAAACAATAGGCCTGTTGTGAAACCCGCAATGGCGGACTTTCCTCCACCCTTCCCCACTAGTAGGTTCTGATCTAGAAGTTCCCAGTCGCCGCCTCGTGACTCTTGGACTTTGTTTTGAGAGCTGGGAATAAGTCATTTTGAAATTGTAAGTTGAGAAAGTGGAACTTTATCCGGGACTTTTGGACTCTGTTCCGTGAGCTGGGATAAGTCAGAAAGTAGATAGTGTGACTTTAGGAAGCGACACCTTATCCGGGGCTTTTGGAACTTTGTTCTTGGAACTGGGATAAGTCATTTAGAGAGTGTGACTTGTGGAACGTGGATCCTTGGTTTACCCAGTTTAGGGCAGTGACAGAAAAGGATCTCCAGAGTCTCCAGCTCTTCCTCATTGCAAGTGCAAAGTGTGAGTTGAGTAAGCGGAACCTTATCCGGGACTTTTTGGACTTTGTTATTGAGAGCTGGGAAAAGTCATTTTGAAATTGTAAGTTGAGAAAGTGGAACTTTATCCGGGACTTTTGGACTCTGTTCCGTGAGCTGGGATAAGTCAGAAAGTAGCTATTGTGACTTTATAAAGCGGCACCTTATCCGGGGCTTTTAGACTTTGTTCTTGGAGCTGGGATAAGTCATTTGGAGAGTGTGACTTAAGGAACGTGGATCCTTGGCCTACCCAGTTCAGGGCAGTAACAGAAAAGGATATCCAGAGTAAAGCTCTTCCTCATCGCAACAGCTTCTTTACAATTCATGGTGAGGAGCATTAAGTTGGTTCCCACCAGCCAATGTCCCGTGATTGCTCGAAAAAATTTCGAGAATTAAGCTCGATTTTGAGAGCAATAGTTCATTAGTTCTTTTCCTGTTGAATACCTGGTTAAGTTTGCCGTAAGATCTTGCACGGATTGGATATTCGATTCCACGTTTGGTTTGTAGTGTGTGGGAAATGGGTCTTCATGCCTAATTTGCAGCTGGCCATAGGAACTCCCGAGGCGGTCCCATTGATCCGAAGGAGGATGCTTGTAGTTCCTTGTCTTGTCAGTTCGTCTGTAACGCAATTGCCCTCAATATCCCTTTTTCCTGGGAACCAGATGAGGTGTATTGAAAACTGTTCTGCCATGCTACTCCAGACGACGAGCGAGCAGTTGTTCACTGACTTCATGATGTCAGAGAGGCGACGGACTTAATAGCCGCCTGGCTACCCGAGTATATACAGATGTTGGTTAGTTTTTTTATTGTATGTAAGAGCCTCCTTAATTGCCGTGACTTCAGCTCTGAAAAGCACTGCAGTAATCTGGGGAGTCGAAACAGATATTCTAATGTTGAGTTCCTCAATGTAGACGCCTCCAATGCGGTATGTTCAACTTGAAACCGTCTGTATGAAGATCTTAGCTGATCCAGTCGGGCTCGGTTTACATCAACATAGCACACATCACTGGTTGAAATGTGGGATTTGAATTTTGTTATAGAGTGATCCGGTTTGATGCAGTAGTCCGTAATCTTAGGAGTATGGTAGAAAGCTTTCATAAATCCTTGAGTGAGCCGAAGTCTAGATCATTCCAGAAATTGATGGTTCATTATGTTGAGATTTGGGCTACAGAAAAATTTTTGTATAGATACATAGATTGCTTTGCTTACGAAATTTTTGGAATTCTGATGAATCGTTAAAGTCATTTAGGAGCCGAATGTGAAAAAGGCCTGTGTCATATAATTATCTTTAGGACTCCTGACCAAAAATTAACTTTGGATGCGATCTGATTATGATTATCAATATACATTTGCTCAACAAATCCTAATACAACACTTTACCGTTTGATAGAGTGCATAAAAGCTGTTCTTAATGAGGGATTGAAGTTCTAGGACACGATTCTGAACGTGATCATTTCGAAAAACAGGCTTTCAACGTCTATGATTAAGCACTCATATACTGCTGAGTTATCGTCCATCATTTATTGTCTAAATATAATGACATTTACAATCGGTTGCAGAAAATCGAGTTTTTTACCTTAATTGTTAGGCTAAATATATTAAATACTAATCTTTTGCGCCTGAAACATTAAAAACATGTCAAATTATATCCAGAAACGAATTAAGCAACTCCAAAGACAAGAAACTGAACATGCTTTTACCTCCGAACCCGAAAATTCGATTTATTTTTTTTTTTAGCTACGGTATTCAAAACACTCCATAAAAGATGATTTCAGAGACGCGGCTGGTCAGACAACGCCTTTTATTTGTTCTTGAAAATAACATTTGAATATTCGGATAAAAGCTCAAAAGCAGTTCCTTAAGAAATATGAAAATTATGTCGAGACACGAATTAAGCGAGTTTCAAATACAAGAAGTCCTGACCTTCGAACTCGTAAATCGATTGATTTTTGATGTAACTGTGTTATTCAAAAATCTTAAAATATTTTCTTGTGGTCAAGTAACGATCCTACCATCAGCATATTTTCTTTGCACTTGTATGGAATCTAGTCTAAAATATTTTTTTAAATATTATTTTAAAGAATTGCGAAATCTTGAAACTTCCATTCGTCCATTCAAATAAACGCCTGTTTCTCCGAGACAATAATAGTTAGGTCCTCCAAAATATATTACTAGATTCATAAAATGGTAACTGATCAATGCTGTAAAATCCATCATTCCCAGTTATATGAATATATTCTTTTACACATACTACTAATATATAATATATAAGAAGACGAGGGTGGCCATTTTTGCAACATCTCAAGATTTTATTAACGTTACCGCCTAAAAATTTTCCTTATTACCTACATATAGAGGCTTATAAAACTTAAAGATGATTCGAAAGTATTTGGTGGACCCGAAAATAGGTTAAGGGTCAAAATTTTTACTTTTTCCGTTTTTGGCCGTATGGTTCTATATAAACTCTAAAATGTTATTTCCAATCAAACAAATGGTAGTTTAAAAAATCTCACATTTATTCGGCATGAATAAATTTGGTAAGCTCTAAAATTAATAAAATTGTTTAGACTAAGTTACAATTTGCAATAAATTTTGGTACACTTTAGTCGTTTCCGTAGTAAAATGACGAAGTTTTTTTTTTTAGTGGATTTCGAGATAATTTGAAAAAGCATTTTTCGAAACTAGAAAAAAATTGCCTCTACTTAACAGCTGATATCTCTGGTTGTACCAACCAGATTCCGATAATATTTTATGTGAGTGTAGATAATTGGATTACTCATTGATTGTATTTGGTACATGATTTTATCAAACTTTCGATTTGGTTGCTGTTTAAATTCTCTAAATCTTGCAATATTTATTTCTCTTAAATAGGCCCATAATCCATAAGTTATCAGTATACAATACTTGCTTATAAAAGCTTTTTTTTTCTTTTATAAAAATTTCTGCATGATATACCATTATCAGGCACCGAGCTGGCTTATTCCAATTTGGAAGGTTTAATGGAAGGCTTCACAGTAAGGGATCACTGAAGAAAGTAGAAAACTCTTTTGAGATACACCGTACTTTAAGGTTTTGATCAGCTTTATGGCTTAAAGTCCATTTTACAAATTCTTTAACTGCAGAGCGATTATGGTGGAAGCTAGAGAACTCTTTTGAGATACATCGTACTGTACGCATTGACTAAGATCATCTTTAAAAGATAATTAATTTAACGCTAAAAGGAAATCACATTTAATATAAAATTTACAATCGTGTGAATCATAAATCGTATGACAGTACTTTGTTCAAGAAATATTTGGGTCACCAGGCACTTCAAAAACAGCATAAAAACTATTTTGCTTTTAAGATAAAAAGTGTAATTTGATTTTGTTTTTAAAAGACAGGAAGTCGCTATCATCAAAATTACTTATCACGGGGCAGCAGCACACGCCTTCAAAAGAAATTCATTTGGCGATTAATGACATCTGGCCAGGCCAAAAGCGTCAACAGCAGCCACTAAACACACACAATCATGGATTCACATACTCATCTACGCATTCTTGATGCCATTAGCGTCATCAGCATCAACACAGCAGCACCATCGTCATCTTCATCATTAACAACAACTAACTTGATGATTATCAACATTTAACATCAACAACATCATCATCATCATCTGCTGTATAGACGCCGACGTCGACGTCGTCGTCATCGTCGTCGTCTGAAGCAGGCAGTAAATTTTCAATAAATATAAATAACAAACAAAACAAATCAAATTTCTCGCGGAACTTGGGATAACCAATCAAAGCTGTTGAGTTAGGGGCGACAAACATCAATAACCGGGTAAAAACTTGGACGCTGCCGGACCAGATTCACACACAGACTACTATATAATAATTCATCAATATATCACAGATACACACACACACACACACAGATACACAGATACATAGATACTTATTTGTTATCTATGCGCGCGGCTGTTTGTTTTTCTTGTACGTCAGCGTCAGCGTCGACGTCAACGTTCGTTTACGTTGCGCATACGCAACGTTGGCCAAAAACAATAAAAACAACATTTTTTAACACATACTCTATAACGTTCGTTTCTCGTTATTTACGGGGGCCCGACCGACTTCCTGGCCCAGAGCATTTGAATACTCTGCCCAGTCTAAGATAAAATATTAACTTCAAATTGCATATTTGTTTGTCTAACGAAGCAAAGATATTGCGTGAAAAGTTTTGTTTTTGTTTTTGTTTTTCTTTGATATGTTTTTATGGTTTATGTCGTCTCACAAGGAACTAGGAAGAAAAATAACAGCAGAATAATAAAGTTCCAGCAAATCAAAATAAGAAATCCGAGCTTTTATTTTGTCTATCGATTATATTAGGTTGACAACAGATGCAAGCATTTTTTGTTATTGTCTGACACTGGACTGGGTTATTTGTTTGTTTGTTATTTAAATTGGCTAGAACTAGTTTAGAAGTTGTAGAAGGCGTAAGAGAATTATAAATGAAAATTAATAAAAGCAAAAAATGTGAAATAAACAATGCTAGACTGGTAGAAATGTGTTTACTACATCGAATAAACTATGACTATATATTTTTTTCTATGCGTAATATGCGTATTGGCGAATAAATTTCGCATGGTATATATAAATATATATATTTTTATAAATAATAGAAGCATTTTGTTTTGAAACGTATACATAATTTGCATAGTTTGGGAAATTATTTTAAATACATTGTTTAGTTTGAAAAATTGGCAAAAGGTTTCCCACCGAATGCAAATTTGTTTGCTTTTATTACTGAATTGAGGAGAGCTTTTCAACCCAGATTTTGTTCCGAACTTTAACTAGAACTGGATCAGGAACAAAAAACTGCTCCTAAGGATTTAAAAAACTAAGAGAGCCGATCAATATAAAGGTAAAGACTAATTTTTTCACATTGTAACTAGTTAACTTTGATAAATTTATTGCCATCCAAACATTTTTATCGAAAATAATGGCAAACAAAATCCTATGATAATTTTCTTATAGTTAACTACAAAATTGTAAAATTTTTGTCATGACAAAAAAGATAAATTTTTATTATATTAAAATTATGATTCCATAGATTTATGCTATAGAAATTATTATTTATTTATCTTTTGATAAAGATAATGTATACATATGTACAAGAAAAACTATAAAAAATGTATTAAAAAATATTCGTTTACTTATTTTGAAATATTAACAAGCAAGGGCTTATTTTTTTTTAATTTTGAAATTTTACGTTTTATTTTTTTTTTAATTATTATCGAATTTTTGTTTTATTTTTTTTATATATTAAAAAAATTGTGTTTTATTTTTAAGACATTCTCGCAAGTCAATTTGATACGATCCATTTTAGAAGAAGGGACAAAAAGGCGGGAATAAAAAAAATATATGCGATTGACGCACTTAAAATAATAAAATACTTTACATAAAGCGAATAAAAAAAGATTTTCTTCTATTTTTTAAAGCAACTTATTTTCTTTAGGGTTGATTTTTCTTTAGTTTCAAAACTTTACCGAATTTTTTATTTTATCTTTGTATATACTATATATAAAAAATTATAGTGTGTTCTAATTTTTTAAGAGACCAATCTTGTTCAAGTCAATTTGAAGAAGGGAAAATAATAAAAACTTTATATGAGGCAAATAACAATAGATCTTCTATTTTTTCAAGCAACACGTTTTTTTTTTAAATATAGGAAAATTGTTTTTTACTATTTTTCACATTTTATTACAAAAAAATATATTTTTTTACATTAAATTATTTTTTTTTTAAGAAAATCGAATACTCTTTTGTAAGCAAATGTGCTGATTAAAATAAGAAAACAAAGTTTTTAAAATTGCCTTATATCCGATTTAGGTAAAAAAAATAACTTCAAAAATATTGAGAAGCTTGAGTCACAACCTAAATTAAAAGCTTTAAAACACTTTCTTTTTAATATCTGTTTGTTATATCTTGTAATAGTTTAAGATATCAAATTTTGGGAAAATCGTCCGAGCAGCTTCGTTAGTTTTTAAAACATCATTGGGGAACAGTTTTGAATATCTTATCCAGGTCTAGACCCTTTCTTGTATTTAAACTAGTTGTATGGACTAGTTGAGGATATCCGGATCGTTACTTGAAGGCAAATGGCTCTCAAATAAAATTCCCAGGTATCTTATCTGAAAATACTCTCTAGTTTTCAACTAGTCGCTCTCAATAAAAATTCCTAGCAATTCTATCACAAAATATTTTCCTCAAAATATTCTTCTTTTTTTTTTTAAATGAGCCGTAACTGGAATAGTTTCAAGATATCAAATTTTGGGAAAACGTCCGAGCATTGCTTCGTTAGTTTTTAAAAATCATTGGGGAACAGTTTTTGATACCCTATCCAGGCTAGACCCTTTCTTGTTATTTAACTAGTTGTATGGACTAGTTGAGGCCTATCGGATATTTACTGAATGTTAATTGCTCCCAATACAAAGTTCCTAGCTATCTTATCTTGTAAATATTTTATTTTTATTTAGCTAATTGCTCTCAATAAAATGTTCTAGGTTTCTTATCCGAAAATATTCTCCAGAGAAAATTCTTCATGTTCTTTTTTAAATAGTAAATATGAAAACGAAATTTTGAAAGTATTATTCGAATATCGGAAAAGGAAATCCTTTTTTGAATTCTGAAAAATTATACATATTTTTACGGAATTTCAAAGTCATATTAATATTATTATGATTAGCTTTACAAAATTTTTAAATTTCATACTTAAATTATTTTGTGCAACTTATAAAATTATTTCTTCAAAAAAAATGTATATTTTCCGAACATCTTGGGACTCAAAGCTAAATTATGAAAAAATTTAAAACTGGTTATATTTTATAATCAAAAAGTCTGGATTTGATTTGTCAGATTCCAATAGCGTTAAAATTTGAGTTTTTTACTATTCCATACATTTTTAAAATATTTTTTAACAAATTTTTTTATTGTATATTTGAAATTTTCACTTTTGTCGAATAAATCAGGAGTTGGTCCTACAATCATCTACAATATGTAATAATGGCTAGACACATTCGTGTACTTTTGATATCTTCGATAAATGTTTTCTGAAGTATTATGATTATTATCAATTATTCTACGAAACATATTTTTCGATTCATATTCAAGGATTTTGATTTCGATACGTTGGAATCGAAATCTGATATCCGAGATAGTCATATGTTTTTTAAAGATAAGAATAGTATTCTGACAAAGTACAAAAATTATGTATATGCTCCTGTAAAAAAGTTAGAGATGGGATTAATTTAATAACTTTTTGAAGACTATTAAATGCGACGTCGATATACATTCCACAAATGTTGTTACCAGCTAATCGATGGGATATACTTTTTTGAATCATATTTTCGATTGCGATTTCGATTCATTCTCATTCTACATATTTTCGACTAGCTGAAATCGAAAACGTTCAGAAGCCCGACTATTACTTCAAAATTTGTACACAGTCCGGCAGGTTATAAGAAATCTTAAGTACTGTGACAAATAAAATATTTATACATTAGGAGCCTTGGAGATGAAGAGCTTTAAAACAATTACAGTCCTGGTTGGAGGCCTGGACTTTGATATCTCTGCTTTAGCATTTTTATAGTCCTTAAAAAATCGATTAAAAGATATAAGGAAAAAAAGGCATGACGTTGAATGAAATAGCAATAGGCTTTGATATGAAATACCAAATCTCTAGGTGCAAATTGGTACATTTTTTAAAATATTATTATTCAATTTTTCTATGGTATGCATATAATTATTGACCTCTATTTCCTATTTTAATTTCGATACAAGAATTTTGAATAAATTCTTTTAGTTGGAAACAAAATCACCTAGAAGTCAAATTATTACAACTAAGCAGAGTTCTAATTACTTAAATAAACTAATCCCAAAATAGTAAAAATTTAACTTTAATACTAAGTTGAGTTTTAATTGTTTAAATAAAGTAAGACCCAAAAAGAAAATTGTCAACTTTTTTGGAGAACCTCAAAATTGTATCAGCATATGCCATAAAGATTATTACAAATATATTTTACCAGCTCACAAATTTAAAAAAAAACTTTTCTTAAAAAAACTTTAAAATTAAAAAAAAATATGATCTCACTCTGACTTGCCGTTTGCTTCCTTTTAAATCATTTTTCTGTTTCAGCTTCACAATATCTCATTATTATTAATTGTTATAAAAATTATATAAATTAGAGATTTGCTAGCAAGCATAATAAAAAATAAAACGTAAGATTTTAAAAACAAGAACTTAACAAAAACAACAACAAAACACAGACATGCACGCACAAAAATTGCAACGATTTGCAAAAATTAGCCCAAGCTTTTTTTTTTTATTTTTATTTTATTTCTTTTTTTTTTGCGCTCACTTTTGCCGATTTGTCAATTTTTTAATTAAACAAGTAAATAATTATTTTTCTGATCATGCCACATTTTTGCACTCACATAAATGACGTCTGGAATTTTTTCTAAGAATTGTCTTTTGGCCGCAATCTTAACGAAAGAATTTATTTGGTTAAAAAACTTTATAGTTTGGAATTGGGTTTTGGGCCACTTGACTGACGAAAGACGTAAGAAACCAAAACACGTGCGCCACAACTGACGGTCGAACTTGTTGTGACGACGGCTCGCTGACTGCCTGGATGGTTGGCTGCCTTTCTGGCTGCCAGTTGCAGCTGCTGCTCTCGCCAGTGTCTGTGTGAGCCGCACGAGGCACAGTGGATCGACGAGCGAAAATTGGCAGTGAAAAATTAAATGTTGGTAGAGAAAAATTTAATGTGAAAAATTGGTTGGATACTGACATTTTGGGCTGAGGAATTTCAAATATAGTGTGACGTTAGGTTTAAAAAAAAAATGTGAATAAAACAAAAAAGTTTTTAGATATTTTTTTATTTTACGCCAAAGTGCGAATATATAGTAAAATGTTGGTAGAGAAAAACTAAATAAGAAAAATTGGTTAGATACTGATATTGTAAGCTAAATTATTTCTATATGGCGTGACGTTACGTTTGTAGAAAAAAATGTGCCAAAAAAAGAACAAGGTTTCTATATATTTCTTTTCACTTTGAAGTGCATTAAACTTTCAATCAATTTCTACACTTTTGAAGGGTCTGGACTCGAAAACCCCCACTGAACCCGATACTATTTGACGTGACGTTACATAAATTTGAAATGCGCTTTGAAATAAAATACAAAATCTCAAAGATTTGCGAATTAGGCAAGTCACAAGCCACTGACAACGATTTAGAGATGTAAGCAAAAAAAAAAATGCTTGGCGTGACGTTACATACAATAGAAATGCGCTTGGACATGAAAATACAAAATCTTTAAGCTTTTGCAAATTGGGCAAGCCAAGAAAACTTTTTTAAAGTGCTTCGAGATAATGGACGTATTTTTTTCAAGCTATATATAAAAATTTTAAAAATCGTTTTATATGCAACAAAAGACATTTTTACCTTCATATAATTTTTCAAATAATGAATATGAATAATGTACACAAATTAATTATAGAGATTTAAGAAGTGGATCTATAAAAATAAGTTTTTATAAGAATTTATTTTTTTTTCATAATTTTTTTTCATTAATAAGCTTTAAATAAAATTAAATAATCTATTTTTTTTTTTTTAATTTCATTTTATTATTAATAATGTATGCAACTGTTTTGTTTATTAACAAATTTATGCTTAATAGTATTTTATTTGTTTATGCAAATAACCGTTTATATGCAAAAATATCATTTGATTGTTGCATAAGTTATTTAAATATTATAGATTTAAATATATAGTTTACCTGTATTTCAAAATAATAATTCATAAATTTTATTTTGTTTCATTTTATGTTGTTTAATAATTTTTTCCTTAAAATTGCATCGTCCATTTCTTTGCAAAATAAATATTAATTTTATCTTTAAAAATTTATGCAAATAACCTTTTTGTATATAAAAACGGTAGTGTTAAACAGCTTTTCATTTGTTTATGCAAATAACCGTTTATATGCAAAAACTATATTTTATATCTTAATTCTTGCGTATAAATACTTTCGTTATGCAATTTATTTAAATGTTATAGATATCTATTAAGATTGCGAATGACCTATTAAAAATAACTTTTTATAAACACACTTTTTTTTATAAATAATTTTAAAATTTGATTGTAAATGTAATTTTGTTAAGTATAAAATTTGTATATAAGTGTATGTAAATAATCATTTTTAGTATGATATTACTATTATTACTCATTTTAACCATATTTTGCAAATAATATTTCATATTCTTGAATGCAAATTAAGCCTTAAGATAGAGCTAGCTATTAGATCTAAAGAAATAATTATTTAATGAAAAATATTTTTCTTATAGTAATTCTTGCACTCATACATTCTTGAAAAATATATTTTTAAATCATATTATTACGTTTTCGTTTTATATGTATAAAAACACATACCCAAGTTTACCCAAATTTATGCAAGCACTATTTTATATTCTTGTATTGATATGGATGCCAATGGAACTAAACTAAGCTCTATTTAATCTATAGAAATAATTATTTATAAATCATAATATTTTTTTGTGGTAGTTTCACTTATTATTTTAAAGCTAAATTGAATAATTGTTAAATAATTTTTACAAAGGTAAAATATAATATATTTTTATATTATTTATCGTTTTATATGCAATCGCTTTTTTAATAATATTTTTCATAACTACATATTTATATTCTTGAGCACAGGAAAAAATTATTTATAGAAATTATGTCTTTAGAACTATATAAATATACTATATAAATGTATAAAAATAATTATTTGTACAAAATATTTTATTGTAGTAGTTTTACTTATAATTAAAAACATAAATTGAATAGTCGTTATTTTTTTTTTTTAAATATCATATATTTTTATAATTTTAATGTTAATAATCGTTTTATATGCAAAAAAAGGGCTTTTTTTTACAATATTTTCGATAGAAACATTTTATATTCTTGCACACAAAAAAAAATTTGCTTATACAAATTATGTCTATTAGATCTTAATAAGGCCATAAGATGTGTACAAACAAATATTTTGCAATAATAATTTTTTTTAGATTTTTTCCATTAAAAGGCTTTTTAACACGTAATTATTTCAAATTTTTAGTTAAACCCTCACATAATGCTCTTCTTATTTATTATAAAATTACATTAAACTGTCGTTCAACTTTTTTTGCCTTGAATTAAATCACAAAAGTCCCACTGTACTTCGTAACACGCTGAAAATGTTTACTGCATATGCAAAATACTTATGCAGCTGGCAGAGCAACTTGTTAGCAACATGTTGCCGGAAATGCATTTCCGGCCATGTTGCAGCAACATTTTCATAAGCAAAAAAAAAAATCAAAGCGCCTGCAAAACATTATTGGACTTGACTTGTGGCACATAAATCCAACTCATTAGCATACCGAATGGCAAAAATCAAATTCTCTCAATGGAACTCAATCGTATATGGCTACGACTATGTCGTATCTTTGCCAAACTGCCCATTGTTTTGTGGATGTTGAACGCTCTTGGGGCATTTCTATTATATACTCATCTAGCACGGCACAAAAAAAAACCACAAATATATAGAAGGAGTACAACAGCGATTTCTTTATGGCACAAACAGCGTCATAATTTAGATCTTATTGCAAGATATTTGTAAAAATAAAAATAAAAGAAAACAAACTGCACAACGTCATAGCATAGTCCACGTTGTTGCTGCTACTGGGCAAAAGATGCATGCAACAAAAATCTTGTAAGTAGTAGACGCTGCTGACAAAGTCGTGGAAGAAATGTAGTTTTTGTTGTTGCTGTTTTAGGTTTTGATGTGGCAAGCAGCAAGCATTGGCGCGCTTTGTGCCACCGTCAATTACTGCAAATATTTTATTGGGCTATAGCGTGCCACGTGTGTATTAAGCATTGTTGCAATACCTTTGCTTGCTTGCAACTTGCTGCATTGTGGCACATTGTAGTTGTTGCTGTTGTTGTTGTTGCAGTATGTTGCAGCAACGCTTTAGCTTAAACTAATGATGCCCACTGTTATGTATGTGTATGCATGTAAGCGAATCATTTGGTGGCAAGGCAAGCGAGTATTTATTGAAAATGCATCTAATGAGGCGTTGAATTTCGGTGAAAGATTTGGAAGATTCTTCTTCTTAGTGGAAGCGATTCCATGTAGCCTTAATTAAGTTGTTGTCAGACTGTGTGGGCAAGTAATTAGTAACGTTAAGTTAATTACTTTGCTTTAGTTGAGTATTTAGAAGTGGAGCATTGAGATTTTTGCTACAGTGGTTAGATGGTGATATTGCTAGGAGTCAATCTAGGTGATTGGATAGCTTAGTATTTTTTCCCCCTTTTTTGTATAATGATTAAACTAGTTGACACGATTAAAGTTATTCTTCCCGTACGTTAGATGGCCTCCTTTTAGCGTAATTATGCCAAAATTTCTGATATTCAATTTTTCCACAAACTATAAACTAAATGAACTTGACATTGATCACAAATTTTTCCCAAGAATAATTTAATTTCAGGTGTGGTAGTAGATTATATTATATGGAATAGTTAAACGATGAATTCAAATAAAGCGACGTTGACACAAGCATCGGCTACTACTACTCTGAGAGCAACTGGTTTTTGAGTGGTTCATAAAAGGACAGTCGCGTGAAAGCAAATTTTGGTAATGCAGAGCGCTAACACTATTAAATTTGTGTTGTTTAAGGTAAATGCTCTCTCAGAAAGCAATCATGTTATTGCTTGGGAAATGTGAACAAATTGAGATATAGACAATAGATCCCTTTTTTGGTCGATCTTTTTGATTAATACCATTTTTACTAGCAAAATTACACAGCTTTACACGAAAAATTAACCATCGTAAAATGTGTCTTTTCAATTCAATTTTATTCACTAATTCTTAGGAAACTGTGAATTTCCTTAAAGTCCAGAGTTCAGACTTATTAACCTTTTTTTTTCTTTGTTAATAAATTATTGAAGTTACATGCAAGCAAAGTGAAAAAATTGTAATTATCGACAAATTTTTTTCAAAATTACAAATTTTTTTTTAAATTAAATTAAGCTAAGCTTTGAGCTGAAAGAGAATTCTTTCACGAAAACAACAATTTTGGCTTAATCTATACATATTATATATAATTTTAATACCTTTCGATATAATCGTCTTTCGTGTCGCTATAAAATTTTGTTCACAAGATATTAACAAATAACTGAAAAAAGTTCCCAAAAACATGTTTTTCGAAAAAATCGCGAAAACGGTGCTTAAGAAACAAAAAAAGGTTGTCATTTTTGTGTTTCTCTATCCAAAATGAACCTTGAAAACACTTCTATAGTATATGAAGGTTCACTCGAGGAATTTTGTACTGGTATTATTTATGGAGTTCGACTTTTCCTTGACAAGCCATAGCTTCTAAGTGAAAAAATATTTACGCAATTTCTTTTTCCAATAAAATTTATTTTGTAAAAATAAGTTTAAAAATTCAAAAGTTAGATCAACTTCCCAAAAAATGGATCAATTATTTTTTAGACGCTTAAATTCACATCAAAAAACAAAATATTTGGAAAAACTGCTATAATTGACATTATAAATTTGTTTTTCAATAAAAGATAATATTACGAATTTGAGAAAAATGTTTTTTAAAAAAATCATTTTTTTTTTAATTTTTTACAATATTTTTTTTTTAATTAAATAAATTTAAATCAACTTCGTTTGAAAGTGGAATCAGTTAATTTTTATAAAAACTAGTGAATCCATCTACTTAAAATTTTGAGGTATATTTATACATGTTTTGAGAATACACAGTAAAATTTTTTAAATAAAATATTAAATATTTTTGAAACGACACGCGATCTCCGGCGGCGCCAAAAAAAAGGTCCTCCACTGCTGGAGTGATTGCATCCTTCTCCGTTGATAAAACGTAAAAAAATAAAATTCTCGTTAAACTAAAACATATTGTCTGTACGATGACCCTCAGAGGAACAAAAATCAAAAATTGACAAAATGGCGCATGTTGAAAAAAGTAAAATTTTCCCAAAATTTCGGTCGTTTTTGGCCTGCCTGGAGGGTCATCGTATGGAGAACTATATAAAGGAGATGCAAAAAAAATTTGATAGCGATCGGATCATTTGTCTCCGAGTAATCACTCCAGCAAATTCGAAAAATGCTGTTTCGAGAAAAACGCGTTTAAGAGGCACACCTAGTGAGACAACCTAAAAAAATTCCATTTTTGGGAATTAAAAAAAAAAAACTAATGAATCCATCTATTTTAAATTTTGATGGTATATTTATACATGTTTTGAGAATACACAGTAAAATTTTTGAAATAAAATATTAAATATTTTTGAAATGACACGCGATCTCAGGTATATACCAACTATCTAACTGCCGATCGGCTACTCTTTTAAATGGCTGTAACTCAAAAACTATTTAAGATATCGATTTAAAATTTTAGTATGTTATTTTTAAAGGTATAACCTATCGAAAATTTCACACTAGGTGTGTGGTTAAGGAAAGAAAAAAGAAAATTATTATAATTACTATTAGTAATTTAAAAAGTAAAACCCGAAAATTTTAGTTGACAATCTATGACAGCCCCATGTAAAACATACTAGTTAAGCAGTAGGTAATTATGTTAGTTGCACACCAGTTACCCTTTCGGGGTGGTTTGATATAGTTCTAAATTGTTATTTGTTTTCCTGTGAGGTAAAATACGCCGCTGCCTTTTAACAGAGACAGGACCGTAATAGATAGATAAATAGATTTTAAATAGATAGATAATATATACATAGATGGATTCTGCAATAATTTAGGATTAATTTGCTGAGCCAATTCGGGGTCACAAAAAAATCGTCCTTAGCACTTAAAGGCAAAACTTTTTTTTTTACAATTTTTGGCACCAGAATGTACAACTAACTATAAGATGATCTTATATTCTGGTTCATATCTCGGGTTACACCTATCCTATTGAGACAAAAAAAAAATAAAAGAAATAAATTGATTTTTGATCTTTGAATTTAATAATTGTTCTTTTTTGACTAATGCGCACTTATATACTATACATTTTTTCCCTGACTGACCCCTTAAAGGGGCATGGGGATCTCTATTAATAACTGTTCGAACAGAAGAGGGACCTACAGCTTATAGCCGAATCCGAACGGCGGTGTCTTTAATTAGTAGAGACTTAGATTATATAATATAGATTAAGTTTAATACATTTCACAAAAATGTGCAAATATTTTTTTGGCTTAATTTTATATTTTTTAAAATTAATATTATTTACAAAAAAAATTGTCGGTTATGCTCCAAATCACGAATCTAAATACTTGAATTTGCTTTGAAACCACATTTTTGATGCTTCAAATTTCACAAAAACTTCAAGAGGAAATTCGGTTGAACCCTTATTTATCATAATCGAAAAATTATACTCAGAGAAGATCTATAAAATAATCTTAAAAAACACTTAAAACGATGGATAAAAGCTATGCTTAAGCTACTTTAGCAAGCTTATGGGCCAGGTATAAGTTTTAGTCACCCGATTTCAGTTCTTTTTTTGTTTTCAAATAGTTTTGGTAATTAGGACCACGCCGTTATCGTCAACTGAGATATAATTAATTATTTAAGGTATTTAAGGTATTTAAGATTTGCTGCATAATTATTTAGTAAGCACAATAATTACTTACAATCTGAAATCCTAGATCTACCATTGTTCAAATGGGATTTCCAGTGGGCCGACAAATTTACTTTAACAGATCATTAGAATGAAGCTGAACTGGGAAGCTACACTTAAAACCAAATTGACTGATTTTAGGAGATTATCTTTAAATAGGATTTTGGTAGGAGGCACAATTTTATTATAAATATTATCTAATATATATTAAATGAGGCTGAGACGAAGTGTTCCAGCTCTGCGAACAAGTTTTTGCTGGGACGCACAGTTTAATACAATATAATTTCTGGCATACATAAAATGAGCCCTGCACAATGCCTTGCAGTTGCCCAGAATCCTACCTGCATACCTCCCACTAGATGTTCAATCAATGCAAAATTTCTCCTAATTTAAAATTATTTTTTTTTTTACCAAGCGCCCAGCAATATTTGTCTTCCTCCTCATCCTAGTAAGTTGCAATTTTGAACCTCAATTTCTAATTAAAAGCCTAATATATGGCAATAGAACTAGCAACAAAATTGCAACCAACTAAAATTTGATTTTGATTTAACGCTACAAAAGCAATATAGGTATTATATGATTACTATATATGTATCGAATACTCGCACGACTATTCATAAATAAAGGAGACCTACGATTTGTGCATTTATTTGCATGCATCAATTTTATTTTATGAATGAAATTTCAAATTTGCGTGATTCATGATTTGGCAAATTTAAATTCGAATATGTCGAGTTTTGTTGTTTGGTTTCCGTGCACGGACATGACTTGATTTGAATGGACGGCGAATCACTTCAAAGGCAAAAACTATTGCAAATTTTGATTGAAATGAGTCCCTGACATTTATAATGAAATGATTTTGTAGCTACAGGAAATGATTTATTAATATAGAATGTGCTGTTAATAATATTGACTTAAAAATAGCGAGAGAAATGTCGAGGCAAAGGTTGTTTATTTTTGGATAGTTTTGGATTAGCTCAGGGTCAACAAAAGGTAAATAAGATTTTAAAATTTCTTCAAAAAAGTGACATATGTGTTCAGGATGTATACATTTTTTTGGTTATTTTTGGAAAATCCCAACCCAAATTTAGTTATTGCTGTGAAAATTTTGAATTGCTGTATGATTGATTTTTAATTATTATACCAGTATACAGTGGATTTCATAGCTATAGGACAGTCTGAAAATTTTGTGTTCAAATGTAAATATTTCGGTTCATAAGCACGATCCAGCAAAACTTCCTTTTACAAAAACAACTGCCTAATATTGGAGCTTTTAATTTACCGTAAGGTTATTGCACTATTGCTTCACACGGTGCTTCGCAATAGCTTAAGTCGTTTTTGATGCAATTTTGGTCGTTTCATTACTATAGGACAGTAGTCTATTATAAGGAAATTAAGTGTAAGGATGGCATTAATACATTTTATTTTAATTCGAAATCACTTTTTGGTAATTTTATGACAAATCAAGGCAATATGTGAATATTAGTTTATGGTAGAGAGACCATATAATTGCGAAAAACGACATGGAACAGAGAATGGTGTATATTTATGGAAAATCATATAAACCGATAACATAATTAGATTTGGAATTTATTTAGAATCATTGAGAAATAAGTAAAAAATAAAGTAGATGAAAATTAGCAGGCTTTCTGACCGTAAGAGTCGCCCTAAAAATGGTATTCGCGAGTTTATCTACTTGAATTTAGACGTTGTCCTGTTAAAAAAATAGCATTTCGCTGAAGTTTCAAATCGGAATGGTATCAAAACGCTTAGACAGACATGTCAGTAATCCCCACTGCTCATTTCAGATGAGTTTAATAGGGGGTCGACGTTTAACTGGCTTTAAACGCGCACCGCACAAAAACCAAGCCGCTTCTAAAATTTCGCCAAGAAAAATTTCATTTTATTCTTTGCAAATCCCTCCAATTGTAATTATATTCACCCGGACTACTCGAACTCAATGATTTCTAATTGGAAAATATAAAAACAATCAACCTTATAAGAATAATCTTTAAAAAACATGCACAAAAAATTACGCAAAAGCGAGCCTATTAAAAATTAGTTACAACAGTGAATTCAAAGCGGGCATATCTTTAGTGGTTCAAGATTTGGACATCCTGACATGCGTCTTTCGTGGGCACTTCTGGACGATTTGCTAAATTGTAGTTTTGGACACTTTATGGTCCACTATTGGCATCAACTCTGATCAATGAACTGAAGAAAATTATGAATTTTTTAAGATTATTCGTTTTTACCACTCCGAAATCTTACCAATAATCTTTTAAATATATTTTTTTTACTTTCGATGTTTCCAAAGAAATTAAAAATTCCAAGTTCCAAATAATTATGTATCGGTTCATATGTTTTTCCATAAAATATACATCATCCTCTGCCCACGTCGTTTTTCGCAATTATATGGTCTCTCCACCATAAACTAATATTCACATATTGCGTCGATTTGTCATAAAATTACCAAAAAGTGATTTCAAATTGAAATAAAATGTATTTAAGTCATCCTTACAGGTAATTTCCTTATAATAGATCACTGTCCTATAGTAATGAAACACCAAAATTTCATCAAAAATGACTTATCGATGCAAAAGCTATTGCGAAGCACCGTGTGAAGCAACAGTGCAATAACCTTACGGTAAATTAAAAGCTCCAATATTAGGCAGTTCTTTTTGTAAAAGGAAGCTTTGCTGGATCGTGCTTATGAACCGAAATATTTACATTTGAACACAAAATTTTCAGACTGTCCTATAGCTATGAAATCCACTGTATAGGCAATACTGAGCGTATGCTTAATATTAGTTGAAGGGGATGTTCTTTCAAATTTGATCGCGAAAATCGATTTTTATTAAAAAAAAAAATGGCGTACGTAAAGTCGGGCGCGGACGACTTTGGGATACACTGTACCACTAGCTTGCAATCAAATCCGGGTCCTTCATAAAAAACAAAAAACAAGAATTTTTAAGCAAACATTTTTTTTGACCTATCGTTCCTATGGGAGCTATATGATAGAGTCAACCGATTTCGATCAAATTTGACACAGGGCTTTAATATCTTAAAAAAAGATCTGAATGCCGAATTTAGTTCAAATATCTTTACAAACAGACGAAACACAACGAATTTTGTATAAAAAACGTGTTTTTGGACCGATTGGTCCTATGGGAGCTATATGATCTAGTCAACCGATTTGGAATAAATTTAGTACAGTGCTTAGGAACTATAAAATACTTACCAATGTCAAATTTGGTCCCAATATCTTAACAAACAAACTAAACACAACAAATTTGGTTAAAAAATCGATTTTTTGGAAGATCGGACCTATAGGAGCTATATGATATAGTCAACCGAGATTGTTCAAATTTGGCACATTGCTTAAGTGCTCTAAAAAATTTCCAAACGCCAAATCTGGTTACGATATCTTTATAAAAAATCGAAATATAGCGAATTTTTCTTTAAAAAAGTTATTTTGGCCGATCGGTCCTATGGGAGCTATATGATATATGTAGTCAACCGATTTTGATGAAATTTGGTACAGTGATTGGGAATCTTTATAAACAAACAACAAACAAATTATCCATCTAAAACCTTTTTTTTTTGTCGAGGTCGTCTCAAACACCCATATGGGAACTATATAATTTATCCCCGATATCAAAAAAATAAAATAAACTCGTCTCCTATGGAATAATAGTCTAATGTGAAAGTTTGGTAACTCTAGCTCTTACCATCTCTGAGATTCTAGGCGTTCAAACGGACAGATAGACGGACGGATGGACAGACGGACATGGGTATATCGACTTCTCTAGTCACCCTGATCATATTTAAGGGAACTTTGGGGTGTTTCCAACGTCTCCTTCAATATGTTACATACATTTTCAGCTTGCACAAACTTAATATACTCTTTGTACCATATGGTATAGGGTACTCGTAAATAATTTTTTCTCAATGCGTTCGATATTTATAGAAATAGAGCGGCTTGAACGCATCTAAGTCGCGTGAGTTAAGGGAATTCCTAAAAAATTTTACGCGCGTTTTTCTCCGAGCCGTATTTTTTATCAGAATTTAAAGCAGTTAAGTTCTGTTCTTTCGATTTCCTTCATTTGAAGCGTATTTGAAAGGATATAATTTTGTAAGGCTTATGCTAAAAAATTACTACAAAAATTTTTAAATTGAAACAAAAAAATAGTCTTGGCTGCAATAAGCGCTGAAATTAAGAATGCACAAACTGACTTTTTAAATTCGATAGTTTTATCGATAGTTTAAGTCAGTCGAAAATCATCGTTTCTAACAACTCTGTTCTCCTCGCTTCTCAAACGTGGAACTTAAGAAGCAAATAATTTGTGTTTTTACTTACTTTTTTAGATTATTTTTATTATTGTCTCGTGCTTTATTTTTTTAAGTTTATTATAACATATTTTTACATGCTAGATTGGGGCTCTGCTAGTAGTACCTATAGCTTTTATGTCTGTATTGGCCTTGCGAACAACGCCCTTGAGAGCTTTTGCTGCCTGGGGTACGCTTAATATTAGTTTTTTTTGTATTCGATGGCTGCCTTCAGTAAGCAGCTCAAAATGTTGTCATACAAACCGATTTTAATTTTTTCCCTGATGCATCTATTTTTAAAAGTATTTTTTGGGCAATTACATATTACCAGCTTTCAGAAATTTTGCATAGTTGAAAAATAATCACATTTAACTATAATACTGTGCGTATGCGTAATATTAGACTCTATTTGGTAAGCCTTAACAAGGAAGTGGGATACTATCGATAGTTTAGTCCAAAATTCCCTAAATGATTTTAATAAAATTTTGATAAATAGAATCTGGATTATCTTTTAAATATGTTGTCAATTATAAAGAGGATGACTTGGTTTTTTAAGAACTTAATGTGCAGTTCCGCGAAATTTAACGAATTTGACACTTTGGAAAAAATTTATTGACCACTGCAGAAAACCGAAAAAAATGACAAAATCTAGAATTCAGAAATTACACAAACTATTTTAATACAATTTTTTATACTCTGTTCATTTCTAAGTAAAAGAGATCAGTTGATTGCGTCAAAATGATATAGTGATCTATAGAATGGAGGACTTGGATTTTTAAGAATCTAAAACTGTAGTTCTGCTGGCTTGAAAGAATATAAGCCATAAAAAAAATGTGTGACCACTCCAGAAAAGTTTAAAAAAAAATGTGTGAAATTTTTCTACATATTCCTATTAAGAACTTTCCAATTGGTATTAATTTTGGTGAAATTTGATATTTATACCTATAAGTTCCGCATATTTTTACCGCCTGTGATGAAACTCGAAAGTTACGTCAAAGAATGTCCGATTTTGTTTGACACACAGATGCGTGGGCATCCATAAATCATCACTCTGTTAAATCTCAGATGAAAATATTAAAAGGTATGGCCAAAAACCGCGAAAATATACTAAGGGAATCGGGGAAAGATATTAACATGATTCAACATACTTCATCTTCTGAGGAAATATGCGCACCAACTGATAAAGTTTGGTGTTTCTAGCTCTTCTAGTTGCCAAGATCTAGGCGTTCATTCGGACGGACGGACGGTCTGAAGGACGGACGGACGGGCATGGCTCAATCGCTGCCCGAGGATATGATAAGCATTTTGGTATATAGGAGTTGGGGCCTGCCACGCCTCCTTCTGACCTTTTCTCCTATAAAAATTATAAAAAAATTGTCTTTCAAGTAATATCTAGTTTTTAAAAGCTCAATAGATTTGCATTTTGTCCGGCCAAATTATGTCGATTGCTGCCTCCTAATTTTAAGAGATATCTTCTTAATAATTTTTTCCAATACGAATTTTAAGAAAATCAAAATTTCTGAAGCCAAAGTCTTCTACTATCCGGACGTGCTAATCGACTGTGGCAATCATTAAGGATAATGCGGCTTCGATTTTTGTGTTTTTTCAGATTTTGCATTTATTACTCCATGACAGCAATAGGGAGAAAAAAAATTGCTCTGCTATTGCTCCTGTTGAATGCTCCTCACCCTGACTTCTGTAGAAGCTTTAGCGATTAGGAGGAGCTGGAGACAGTGGAACACTTTTCTGTCATTGCCCACGGTTGGGCAGTAAAAGATTCCGGTTCCTAAAGTCACATTTTCTTGATGAATTATCTCAGCTCTCCGAACAGAGTCCAAATTGCCTTTTCAGGTTTATTCAGGCTGCCGAATGGCTGTGTCACCTCATATAGGGACCCCTTAAGTCAGGAAGAGTGCTGAAATGGCTCACTGTAGCAGTAACGCAACGGGCCTATTCTTGGGATGTCAGTCCCAACTGCCGGTCTAACCTACCCGAACCTATCCTATGAGACAGAACCATCGATACTATCGATAGTGCCATCGCTAGTATCCCATCTCTACCCTAAATGACTATTTTTATTTTTTTCCCCGAAAGGGTTCCTCACAAAGAGGTGGACCAGAAGGTCTTTTGTACCATTCCCATAAATTATGGAAAATAGCAATTGGTCATTTGTTGGTATTGACCTAAGATGGAAGGGACTAACCCGTTCCAGGCCTGGGCTGGGCAGTCACAGAGAATATGTTTCATGGTTTCATCGTCTTCTAGACAGAGCCTGCACTCTGAAAAATCCGATAGGCCAATTTTCTGTAGATGGTATCTAACAGTGTGGTGGCCAGATAAGTAAACTACCAGGAGCTTTAGGTCCGCTCTGCCAAGTCCTTTTGTCTTGATCGCATCCAGAGGTTTGACAAGCACTTTTGCTTGACGAAGCCCCGGAAGGGAGAACCAGTATCTCCTATGTTTTCCTGCAGTCCATTTTTTTATGGCTTTCATTGTGGAAAAACAAATACCAAAAAAACGGCGGAGGAGATGTAGTCATGGTGAAGGCACCCTGTCGTGCTAGATCGTCAGCAATCATGTTACCATCCACTCCTGAGTGTCCTGGTAACCAACATAGCACGACTTTGTTCTGGGCGGACAGGGTTTGCAGGTAGTTGTGGCATTCTTTAACCTTCCTGGAGGAGATGGTATAGGATGATAATGCCCTAATAGCAGCTGGGCTATTTGAAAAAATGCATATGTTTGCTCCCCTAGTTCCCTTGAGAAGGATACTAAGGCCGCAGATCTCTATGGCATGAATCTCCACTTGAAAGACCCTGGGCCAGATGCCCATTGTAGTAGAGATTCTGGTGTTGTGTCCAACGACTCCAACACCTACACCTTGCTCAGTTTTGGATCCATCCGTGAACCATTTTTGCCACCGGAGGTTTCCACAGCGGCTGCCATCATTCCAACTCTCACGACTTGGGAGAAGAGATCTAAATTTCTTGTTATGAAATAATTCCATGATCATAAGATCGGATCTAGAGCAGATTGATGCCTTAGGAAGAGAATATGTAAGTGCGGCATGACCAGTGTCACTTGGTAAGAGTACAGATGTGATCTGGAAACGTAGTAGACTCTGCATGGCTGACTTTTGGATGAAAATGTGCAGTGGTGTGAGTCCAAGCACTGACTCCATGACAGCTATCAGGCAGGTACGCATAGCTCCTGAGTGAGATATGCATACTAGTCTTTGAAATTTGCTGCATTTATTGATGGCCACATTTTGCTCCGTCTTGGGCCACCACACAATGGCTGCATATGTGACGATAGGCCGTACCATCATAGGGTCCATTCCATCCATTCTATAATATGAGGGCTGAAGCCCCATGTGCTGCCAAAGAATTTTCTACAAGCCCACATGGCTCGAGCAGCTTTGAAGAGCGCTAGTTCTAAGTGGGAGTTCCTGTTGAGTCGTTTGTCTAGGAGCACACCTAGATATTTGACCTGGTCTGAATACTCCACCTCAGTGTTATTTATAACAATAGATGCTAAGCCCTTCGCTTAGACACCAGTTTAGGGTTATTTGTAGAGCATTATCCATCATCTCTCTGATGATGCTTTCGTATTTCATCTTACCCAATTGCTACAACAATTTTGATTAGCTCCCATTTTCCCATCACACACTGCGTATGCGTAATATTATTATTAAGTGTATCAATTGCTTGCCTTCATTGGCCAATTCCATCGCTTTAGACCATCAATATATCTTTCACTCTGCTGTGCTGTGCCACATCCAGCCAGCCAGATATTTCTGAATCTATTCTTTGGAGTGCAGCAGCTACTCAAGTCAAGTCATGTGGGGCATATCGAATATCAAATGAAATGGATGACCAAACAAAACCGATTATTGGCAAACATCAAAGCGGGGCTAACAAGTTGTTGACATTTAAGTGCGGCTGGGTCTTATGTTTAAGTGCTGATTTGTGGGGTTATACATATGTACACATCCACTATACATATATACATACATATATAGTATATATAATGCCCACAGTTATGAGCAATTTGGCAAGATCTAGTCATACATATACATATAAACACATATCTATTTGCAATTTGTTTATATTGTAGATTGTATCTTAGTGCGGTTAGGTCGCTAATTGTTAACCCACTTGTGGGTTGGGGTAGGTTGGGTTAGGCCAAGTTGGTGGCTTGGTGGGAAGGTGGCTTAAATGTGCGGCAATTGCCGCCTTTTGTCGGCTGATGAATACTTTTCAAGGGTATTCGATGACAAAAAGGAATTGCATCGACTTAAGCTGTTTAGTTTTTGTTTCGTCTAGACTGATTTATGTATGTATGTGTGTGTGGACGTCTGGACGTGTGTATGTGTGTGTGTTTGTGTGAGTATTTTTTACATCAAAGTAAAAGGCATTTGCTAGACAGTTTGTTGCATTAAATCCTCTTTACTTCGAAATTCCATATGCTTAAAAATATGTTTTGTTGTTATTCTTTTTTTTTTATAACAAAAATGTGTTTATTATTTATAAGTATTGAGTATAGTTTTTCCATAGTGCATTAGATTACCTGGAGAGACATTGTTGGTTTTGTGTTAATTTCAGTTTTCATTGGAACAGTAGACACATTTTTGTTTGTCTACGGGTGGTTTTAATAGATGAATGAAAATTTTATTTGTTTACGAAATAGTATTTTTGGTTCTTTGTAGGAATATTTATTTTTGAATTTTTATTTTTAAATTAAATCTTTAACTTAATTTTATTTAACGTTTTATGTTTGGAACTCCAAATTTTTATAATAACTGAAGAGTTTCAGGTTAATTGTTTTTTTTTAGCTTATTATTTAATAAAAAAAGTTTTTGATACTTTTTTAAGATTTCGCAAACTTTTTCGTATGACACACTGCATTATAATAATAATAAAATATTACTAATATCTATTGCTAATGAGAGAACAATCCACTATTCATAACATTTTTAAAAGGATTATCTGTAAAAAGGATTATTTTTAATATTTAAAAAATTTTTTTTTTTATATTTAAAAAACCAAAAACTAAAGTTATGAAATAAAAGTTAAATAATCATTATTATATAAAAAACATTTCTAAAAAATCTGTACTACGCTACCAAAAAAAAAAAATGGCGGACGTAAAGTCGGGCGCGGACGACTTTAGGATACCCTGTACCACTAGCTTGTAGTAAAGTCCGATTTCTTCACAAAAAACCAAAAACAGAAGAATTTTTAAGCAAAAATTTTTTTTTGACCGATCGTTCCTATGGGAGCTATATGATATAGTCAACCGATTTCAATAAAATTTGACACGGTGCTTAAATACCTTAAAAAAGATATGAACGCCAAAGTTATTTCAAATATCTTTACAAACAAACAAAACACATCGAATTTTGTATAAAAAACGTGTTTTTGGACCGATTGGTCCTATGGGAGCTATATGATCTAGTCAAACGATTTGGATTAAATTTGGTACAGTGCTTAGGAACTATAAAATACTCACGAATGGCAAATTTGGTCCCAATATCTTAACAAACAAACGAAACACAACAAATTTTGTTAAAAAATCGATGTTTTGGAAGATCGGACCTATGGGAGCTATATGATATAGTCCACCGATTTTGTTCAAATTTGGCACATTGCTTAAGTGGTCTAACAAATTTCCAAACGCCAAATCTGGTGAGGATATCTTTATTAAAAAACGAAATATAGCGAATTTTTCTTTAAAAAAGTTATTTTGGCCGATCGGTCCTATGGGAGCTATATGATATAGTCAACCGATTTCGATCAAATTTGGTACAGTGATTGGGAACTATAAAATACCGAATACCAAATTTCGTTACGATATCTTCATAAACAAACGAATTATTCATCTAAAACGCTTTTTTTTTCGAGGTCGTCTCAAACACCCCCATGGGAGCTATATAATTTATCCCGATATCAAAAAAATAAAATAAACTTGCCTCCTATGGAATAATATGGGATCTAATTTGAAAGTTTGGTAACTCTAGCTCTTACCATCTCTGAGATCTAGGCGTTCACACGGACGGACGGACAGACGGACGGACGGACAGACGGACAGACGGACAGACGGACAGACGGACATGGGTATATCGACTTCTCTATTCACCCTGATCATATTTTAGGTAACTTTGGGGTGTCTCCGACGTCTCCTTCTATATGTTACATACATTTTCGGCTTGCACAAACTTAATATACCCTTGGACCATACGGTACAGGGTATAAAAATTAATTAAAAAATATCAATAAAACTTTTTGTGAAAATGCTACATTCAAAAATATTTGAAATCAATTGCAATTTGCCTTGATCCTTACGATTGACTTTTAGGCATCAAATGAAAGATATCGAGATGTACATTTTCTTTCGAAGATATTTAAATTAATTTCTTATTTTCAATGTTCAAAATAAATTTTTGGAATAACTTTAATTAATTTAAAAATAAAAATAATAATAATTAATATTTTTTATTTAAAGCTATTATTTTTTTTAATACAGAAATTAATAATTATTTTTTATTTTTATTATATTTATTATATATTTATTTTTGTATTTTTTTAAATAAAAAATTTACAATTATTTTGTATTTAAAATTTTAAAAGAGAAATACCAGAATAACTTTTATTTAAATTTAAAATTGATAATAATGATTAATCATTTATATTTTTATCGTATTATTATTATTGCTTTATGTTTTCTTAATAAAAAATTGATCCATAATTTTCATTTTCAATTTTTAATTTTCAGAAACTACAAATTTTCTTTGGAGTGCTAATAAAAAACCTTGTAAGTAACATCAACCTAGCATAAATATTTTATTTTTTAATGCGTTTGGTAGATCTCTAAGTTGTCCTTTTGCTTCTTTCGTTTTTTCATAATTTTGCAATTTACCCAGAGTACCGACGATACTGGCAATCAATGAACCAGATAGTACCCATATAAAAACTCCGTGGCGGAGAAAGTTTCAAAACCGCAAGCTGGGCATCAAAAATTTTAAAGTTATTAGTTAAAATCCGTTAAAATTTTTAAAAATTACAATATTGTACAAAAATTTTAAGTACATAACAATATGTCTTTTTTTTTCTTAATATTTAAAACGCTCTATTCACAAGTTTTGTTAGGGATCGATATACAGTTGCACGTCAGCCGATAAAGCAGTGGAAGAATCAAATGTTTGTCAGAGATTCCAAAAATATAAAAGAGCTTGAAAACGAGCACCAAAAAAAGCCTTGTATTTTGAGACACCTGCAGAAATCGCTAAAAAATAGATAAAACTGAAATATAAACGCATGATTGCTCAAATTTGTGAAAATTTATTTATTTTAAATTTAACTGAGCATTTAATTAAAATTAAAAAAACATTAAAAATTTACCATTGCAGAGAAGTCAAAATTATGATTTTAGCGATCGGTTTTTCTTGTTAGTATACTAAAAATTAATTGTTATGGGAAATAGTGAAAAAATATTTATCCGAAAATCACAGAAAATTTACTAAAAACAATTCAAATAAGTTTCAATGGCAATTCTTCAATATGAAAAAGTCATATTAATAACTTAATTTAAATAGCATAGCTCAACTTATAAACTAAAAAGCCTCCGTACTTACATTTTTGAAACCATTTTGGAATTCATTGAAACAAATTGTCATTATATGTTCGAAAACATTTTTTGATTATGAAAGTAATGAACTTTAGTTGCAGCACATATATCTTACTTAAATTTTCATTTTGATTAGATCACTTTTTGAGCGCAATCAAAAAGAATGTTTTTATTTTTCGATTTCTTTAAAATTTTTATATGTTGTCACACACACTCTGCGTTTTTAAGTTTGTTTGTATCAAAAACACATTAAAATTGTTTGACAGGTGGATTTTTTTTTGTTTTCATTGCTGGAACATCAAAATCGACCAAGTGTCCCAACTTATACTTTCCCCTATGTATTATAAGCTCAATTTATACTAAAAACCTTAAAAAATTACCATTATTAGCATATTTAATTCATATCGTATTTTTATTAAAAAGCAGATAGCTCCAAAAGTATTGTTCTTTGCAATATTACAATTTTATTTTAAATTTTGATAAACACTCAGCTTTATACTGTTAAATTAACAGTGTTAATTACACCATATCAAATTTAAATACCGGCGCCGTAACTGCTTCGTGCAGTTCAAGCAGTTATATCCGTATCTGAACTGCTTTAATTTTGAACTGCAGCTACAGTGCCCACTTCGAAAAGGGTTTGAAACCTGGCTAAACAACTGAAATGTCTTAAAAATATAAGTGCTATGCATTTTAGGTGTGTAGTGTCAAAGTAATATTTAAACATTTAGTTTAGTTAATTTTTTAAGAAAAATGAATGCAAAAAATATCGATTTTAGTCAGCTAATGAATACATTTTGCAAATATTTCTAATTTATAACAAGTACACCATTGAATATGTATAAATATAGAAAATTTAAAAAATAAATAATAATACAAAATATAAGAAAATTATTATTTAAAAATAAATATATTGTAAAATGCGAATAGTTAGAAATTAAACATAGTGGCATAAATAAGCCACATAAAAGGTGTACAATAATGAAATAAAGTTAAACAAAAATAACTTAAAGTTAAAATAAACAAAAATACATTTTTTTTTTGCTGATCACTTACTAAGCGCTCTTTGGCTCAAGTGATCTATGTTTTTTTTTAATCTACTCTTTATTTAATACGCTTACGCAACCTGTCACATTCTTCAATGCATCAGACTTCAACTCAGAGAGCATTAACAGTTGCTCGCAGTCGACACTTCTTATTCTTAACATCATGACCTAAAGAACAGTAACAAAGAGAGGAAGTCAGACAGTAGTTGACTAAACGTCTGACGCGGTCGATCACGCGCTGCGGTTTTATTAAAATTTAATAAGTTTTCACGTTGCATAAAATTGTTAAAATGTGCTAAAACTGTTATTGGAATAATAAACAACATTTTGCATAAGTTTGAACATTAAATATTAAATTAATGAAAATTAATTACATATATGCGTTTTAAAGTTGGCTATAGAAAGTGTGACCGTCAATCGAAATTGCAAGCACTGTGCGTAGGTGTGAACAGGTGCGCGATATCATGAGCAGCAAGCGGTAAATGCGGTAAAAGTGCAAGCGTATATGTGCATGCGTAACGAGCAAAGATTGCTCTCAATTTTTATTCTCTTTCGAAATCAATTGTGTAAGTGTGACCGCGGATGTATGCTAAATAAGTGCGTGTGTGTAATAAGCAAAGATCGCCCCTTTTGTTTTTTTTGTTGTTATTTTTCTATTGTGCGTTAAATGCAGTAAGTGCAGCTTTTACGGCGAAAAATCCGGCTATTTTTTTGTTGTTTTTTTTTATGTGCAGCGAGTGAATAACCTTAAACAATAAAAAGCAATGTGCGTAGGTGTGAAAGGTGCACGATAAAATGTTTCACATGCAGTAAGCGGTAAATGTGCAAGTGTATATGTGTGGGTGTAATGAGCAATGATTGTTCTTAATTTTTTATTTTCTATTTAAACGCAAAGTAAGTGCGTATGTGTAATAAGCAAAGATCGCTCTCTTTGGCTATTTTTTGTTGTTATTTTTCTATTGTGCATTAAAAGCACTGCAAACGGTACGGCGAAATAGTGCGTTATTTTTTTTGTGTTTTTTTTTAATGTGCAGTGAGTGAATAAGTGCAAGCAGCAAAAATCGTCCTCTTTGTTTTCCTTGTGGTGTTATTTTCTATTCTGTATTAAAATTAATAAAAGTAAAGCATGTAACGAAAAGTTACGCGCGCAAATGTTGCATTTTTTTTTTTTTTGAGTGCGATTAGTTTTATGAGTGCATGTGTGTGAGTCTGTGTAACGAGCATTGATTGTGCAGTGAATCTAATAAGTTTGTTTGTGCGTAAGAGCGTGCGCATAGATGTATACATATTCATTTTTTTTTGTGCAGTGAAATAATTAGTGCAAGGAGTAAAGCTTCTTTTCGTGTCACTTTTTTATTGTTTATTGAAATCAATAAGTGTAAACGGCGCGACTAATGTTCGTTTGTATTGCTTAAAATTTAAATATAAAGCAGCGCATTTTACTGTCAATCCAAGCAGTGCTTTTTTTAAATTGACACTGAAATAATAATTAAATATAATGGGATAATATTAATGCATATTAACAAAATAAAAATGCTTCTTAAGGTCAGTTAACTTTATTTTATTTTAGACACGTACAAACTTACTATAGTATATAAAATGTAATTAAAAACCGCAGTCCCAACTTTCTGTTCTAAAAATTAATATTAACAACACAGGCTAACATGGTTTAGTTGTTGCAAAGTTAAAGGTAATTTTCGAAGTAGTTTGCTGCGTAAAGTCCGAATCCTGATTGGTCAGAATTGGTCCATCACGTCAGGATTTTGAGATGCTTGAGTTTATGTGCCCGAAAAACAATGTAATGCTAACGTCGAAGGGATATATTTCGTAATTTTCGAATAGCCATAATTTTGCGAAAAAATTAATTGATCATTGAACTCTTAAAAAAGGGTAAGAGTGGTACTAAACGATGTAACTGGAGAGATAAAAGACTACAGAGGTTTTTTGCACCATGTACATAAAGTAAGAAAAAACAATTCGGGTACATTACTTCAAATATACCAAAATCCAGACATGATGGGTTAAATCTAACTCCTGAATCGGATTCGAAAATGTGAGCCAACTGACATGCATTCGGTATTTGCAGGCCTGTGTAATTAGTAAAGTGTTAAATTTTGTTTTTGTCAGAAATGGATTACACTTTTAAACGATAATATTTTCCCGCCCGTCCCATTACCTTAACTTCGTATACTTGCATCTTCAAGTTTTTGTAGTAGTAAAATCTTATTATTACCAATTTTTGGAAATAAAAATTATTCTTTTTCTTAAATTGTAAATTAAGCTTTGTTTAAAAATATTTCACTGTTTTATGTTCCTCAAAAGACGCATTTAAGAGTAATTTCTTTTAAATATGTTTAATTCGGTCCATTGAAAACTTCACTAGAAATAGTAACATCTAAACGTTATAATAAAGAATTTAAAATGTAAAACACGATTTTGTTTAAGACGGTAAGGTAATTTTTTTATCATTTCTTTTTAATATAGACTCAGACTAGAATCGAATGCAACAAATCTCATATTTTTCCGATAAATAAAAGTGGTCGAAATTTAACGTCAAAGTTAGAGAGTAAAGAGAAAAAGTTAAGCTTTTTGTATCTCCTGAAAAGTATGCTATTTTTTAACGTTTGTCCCATTACTTTCTAAACTACAAAAGCTACATGTCTAACTTTTTTTTATTTTGATGGTGGAATCACTGGGAATCTACCCTATGGAGGGCAATTAAACGTAGTTTTTGATGAGGAGAAGAAAATATCGATTAAAAAATCAACAAAAACTTTATATAGACCGTAAATTTTATATTTTCCTAATATTCTTCCTTAAATTCGTAAATTGGGCTACATAAAATGTATGTGCAATTTTGTTTATGTAAAGTTAAATATAAGCAGTTCCCGAGATAATAGGTTATGTTCCCTCCATACGAAATACAAGGGAACTCGACTGAGGTCCTTACCCACTGAAATCTTCGAGAGTTTATTGCCATTATCTTTTCGAAACATTGGAATCAACCGTAACTTTTTCAACATAACTTGCACTAGTTCTACGTATTTCATATCTACAATAATATATGGAACACTTGTCTTTGTAAATTTAGTCTTCAGCCACAAATCAGGGTGCGTCAATCTTTATTCGATACTGTTGCATGATTTCATTAATTGATTGGTTTAATTGGCCTATATACTGAATGATTTCATCCCTTTTGTTGCTCTAACGACCGTTCAGACCACCCCACATACTAATAATGCAAAACCTGAGATTTTTCATCAAATATTCATGAAATTCCATTACCCTGCTTGGGCCAGCCATCATTAAAACTAAAAACGTACTTGACACATTCTGTCATCGAAATATTAAAATTAAATTTAACAGGAACAAAAACCAACTGTCAATACAATTGTCAAAAACTGACAGCCAGTTGACAATTGCAAATGAGCCAAAGCTGTTGTGGCTGAAATGAAGCTACTTCGAGACCAGAGAATGTTTTCCAGCGTATTCCAGTAATTTATGCAAAATGCTCCAACCGCAATTGAAAATCCATTTAAATTAAATGCTTCCAAGCGGGTGGAGGACAGTAACCAGTGACAGTTATGCCAACATCAAATACAAAATGTCGCGTGTCGCCATTTTATATTTTCCCCCTTTCATGAGGCCAGAGCGCTTTTGCCTTAGGGCCATTGCTGCCACGTTATGTTAACTGTGTTGTGTTGTTGTTGGTGTTGCAACCAAGCTGCTGCCACTTTCATGATGCCCCATGAATTCAATTATAAAACAAACGCCGCCACCTTTGACGTCACTGATGAGGGGGCGGTCGGTGTGGTAACTGGTGTTGCGACAACTGGAGGAATGGGCGGAAACGGCGTCACCACAATATTACAAAATAGAGCAACAAACACAAGAACTGTTGCTATACACATAATATGGCCCGTAATGAAACATTTTTTAAACCATGGCCAAATGGTGCACCCCTCCGAGAACTTCCGAGGCACAATGGGGCTTGGTCCTGCACAGAAAGTCGTCGCATTTATTTACACATTTCCATATAATTTGCATATTCATTTTGTTTTTACAGTAGTCTGGCAACAAAGTGTAGCATGCGAGGGTGGGCTGAGCAGTAAGCGGAGTAGTTAAGATAGTAGACTTTAATGAGGGGTCTATACCTGGAGCACCTTCTTCTTTATTCCCGAAACAAACTAAGTCAAGTTACACCGTCTATCGAAATTATATGCCCTCTTTCTTAGTTATGACTAGAGCTTCATACTATTGGGAGGTTTACTTGTCAATTTCAGTAAAATCTACTAGGTTTTGGGATCAGGATGCCCGGATTACTTAGACACTTTTCCAAGGAAATTCTTGCCTAATTAGAATATTTACCCAAATTTGTGTAGGTTATAGAAGCAATTTAATCCTGTTTCCGAAACAAACTAAGTCGAGTGATGCCGTCTAACGAAATTATATGTCCGCCTTCTTCTATCCTACTTTTGGCTGGAGCTTCAACCTCTGCATGTATCAGTTGGGAGGTTTCCTTCTCAATGTCAAAAAAACCTATTAGGGTGCGGCTTCATGATGTCTCGAATCAGTGGCGGAACCATGGGGTGGTAAGAGGTCAGATATACATACTCTTCGAAGTGGAGAACCTCACCACCAAATACTATATCCTAACCTGTCTGTAGGTTATAAGAGTAAAGGAGTTCCTTCGCCATTCTTTTAAACACCGTGTGGGTCCATTTTCTTTCGTTTGGATCACTCCTCTTCTTCTTCCAGCTACTTGATCGTTGCACAACCCTATACCTTAGTGATTTTTTGGACAAGTTTTCTCGGCAGACTTATTGAGTTCAAACTCGACAGCAATCCTTCCTCCAAACCACGTTGTCATACAGCTTGACGGATGATAAATGGGCGACTAGCACTAAAGTCTTTCCTTTGGGTAGCCGGAGATGACTTAAGGACATTTCGTTACATAGCTGCGTCTCTCTCCCACCAACCCGGATAAGTTCAACCTCGCTGCGTCTTGAAGTCGCTTCACATTAAAATCACAGACGCTGCTTTTGGGTTGAACCTTCAGGAAGAGTTCAGTCATCATATCAATAAATGATGCATTGGCTTCCCAATAGGTCTGTCCATCTCACTAACAGAACAATGAATATCTGTTTCTGGGAATCAGACAAAATATACTTTGAATACAATATTGGAATACCGGTGGATTATGAGATTCACTCTCATAAGGACTATATATATAGGACTTTTCTGGAGCCAAGGCGTCATGACGATTCGGTGGCAAGATATGCTTCGGGTAAATGGGTTGCTAGACCTCCTACCCTAGCTTTGTGATAGAATTCCAATCTGCATCTCCGAGCTGGTGCTTTCTCTGTTTTGGTCCGGGAGTGGTATCTTATTTCCTACTGATCCTTCATAGTTTACTTGTGGGGGGTGATAATCTTGAAAAGATGTATGTGGCCCGTACCACTAAACATGCGCGACTCATAGCGTCATTGTGCGACTATGCTTACGTCCTAAACCTCACCCCACACACAAATACACACCTTCACTCCCTGCGGGATCACCGTCAAGTATTACTTCGCGGGGGAGGCTTCCCCATTCTAGGCATCTTCTCAGGTCGCCCTGGATGCTTATAATGAGCTGGCTCAATTCCTTAAATTTTTCTGTTGAGTCCGTCATGTAGATAATCAGGTCTTCTGGAGCAGGACCGCCAACTGTTCTTTTCGCATACCTAGGACATTGGTCCATCACGTGCTCTGGCTCTTCAACGCATGTATCGCAAATCGTGCATAAAGGGCTAGACTCGTGCTTAAATCTGAAGAGATATATTCTATATCCGCCATGTCCCGAAAGAAATTGCTTGAGTTGAAAGTTGGTTTGATCCACATTGCGCCTTAGCCAAGCCTCAATGCTTGATGAGCCTGTAGGCCCATCTTTCTTTTGGGTAGGCATCCTCTCTTCGGATCTCCGAATGGCATCTGTAATCTTAGCGCCGTTCCCGCCGGTTTGCCACTCGTACAAATTCCGCATCCCCCTGGCTAGAAGATTAATGGGTACTAACCCCGCCAAAACGAGGGCTGCACCATCCGAAACTGTCCTGAATCCTGAGATGGCCCTGCATAGTGCCGAGCTTTCCCCTATCCGCCATTTGGGGATGAGTCCGATGGGAGACCGACAACTCCTCACTGAAAAAGAAATGGTACCTCCTTGACTAGACCCAATATCTTCCAGCCTACCCTCGCTCCTACCGTATAGTTGACTCCGTTCTTGACGTTGCCTTTACATTAAATCAAACTCTAACATGACTTTGCATTGGCAAGAAACGAAAGCCTACAGGAAATGAACATTTTGCATATGCCACCGAAAAGAGAAAGTCGCACAGCAAGGTGCAAGTAGTGTAAGCTCCTTTATGGGATATTACACCGTGCATGATGGGAGGTGCAAGGTATCCTTTGTCTGGATTCGCGCAAGAACGCGCGCGCGCTCCACTAAATGGCAACAACATAAATTACACAAACAAAAGCCAAAAGGCGTTCAACACTGCAAAGTCGAAGGCCCACTTGACACCTCATAATAAAATTAAGTATACGCCACTCGGCCCCAAAAGCCATCACGACCCCTCCCCACGACCCCACCCTACGACCCAAACTGAACCCATCGAGCCTGTTGAGTTTTTGTTGTTGTTTGTTTTTGTTTCTGTTGTTGTTGTTGTTGGCATCTGACTGCCGTGCTTTGACTTGTTATTTATGTGCTCTCTCCAGCTCTTCAGCGCACTGCAGGACTCTCCAGGTGACTATCCTGACTATCGTCCTACTGCACAGCATGAAGTCAGAGTCCTTTAGTTGTTTTTGCCTTTGCTTTTGATGTTTATTTGCGTTTATTTAAGTATGTATTTCAAGCGTGCCTTGAGCTCATTTCAATTTTCCGGCTTACCCGACTACATCTATATTATTGTTTATGTATAAATTGTTTACCTTCAGCAGCTGTACTTATGTACTCTGTATAAAGAGTATTTATCCGTTGGAAAAGTTTCTTTAAAGTTGATAACATTAGTTAAACAATTAGTAGGGAACATTTCAAGAGTTCAACTGAGACTGAGAGAGTTGCTTGCAACTAAGTACATAAATATTTAACTTTGACTAATTACTGCACTTTCGCCTTTGTCTGAGAGTTACGAGTAATTTGCACACTGAGTAAATTAATTAAGCCTTAATCTAATTATTGTTGAACCTGGTCAGCTTGGTTTCTAATCACAGTTGGGATTTATAAATTATTAGGGTATGCAAATAGGATGCTGAGCTGGGATTCATTGGGGATTGGAAGAAGCTTTGAATTAGGAGTTAGTAGTAATAACTTGATTTAAACTAGGCAAGTAGGACAACAGTAATACAAATTTAAGTTTTATGCATGAGACTTACAATTATTTTTAAAATTATAAAAAAATAGTAATTCTAATTGATAAAGATTTTAAAGCTAGTATAAGAGAGCTTTTCAGGCTACAATTTTTAAGGAACTAAAAAAAAAAATTAATATAAATTGTTTAAAATTATATGCTTAACCGTAATTAGTTTTTTATTTATTCGTTTATTTTTAAAATTATAAAATAGAATAATAAATCTAAATAGTAAATATTTTGTAGGCAGAGCATTAGAGTTCTTCAGGCTGAAATTTGAAAGGAACATAAAAAATGCTAATTTGAAGAATTAATTTAAATTGTTTAAGTTTATATGCCCAACCGATAAAGTGCGTATTCTCAATAGATTTGTATTTTATTAAAACATTTATTTTTAAAATTATTAAAAAAAAAAATTCTAAATAGTAAAGATTTTGGGCTGGCTACAACAGAGTTCTTTAAGCTCCAATTAGGAAGGAACTTAAAAAATATCTAATTCGAAAAATTGTTTAAAAATATGCGCTCAACCGATATGGTGCGTATCCTTAGTATATTTTTATTTAAATTGAGAAAGCTCTTTGTAAATTAAAAAAATAAAATTCTTCAGTTTTTTATTAAATTGGTTCGGTTTTCATGTAAAAATAGGGCTCCGCGTCATGCTTACTTTGCACGCGCTCCCTAGTAGGCCATCAATATATAAATTTCAAGATATCCCAACGATAATACCACCCTACCCCATTTTTAATTTGAAAGAATTTGTGAATGTTGCAGTCGTACTTGTCCGGTTATTGTGTACCCTGTAAAAATGCTGTTGAAGCAGTTATTAAAGAACTTCTAGGCAAAGGAGATAAATAAAAGCTGGACATTTTCGGATGCTAAAATCTTGTATCTACGGATTGGTAATGAATGATGATGTTCGATATAATTTGTTTTTTGGACTGATCTCGGAGTGAAGAGTGAAAATCTGTTGTAGGGACTCAGGAGTTTTATCCAAACAAAGTCAGAAGAGCTTCCATATTTTGGTCCTCATTTCGCAACGCATCAGTTTTTGAGATTTCTTTGCAAAAGGCTTCACCAGCAGCTTGACTTAAGTGGTGTGAGAGGGGTTCTAAAAAAGTCATATTTTTGACTATAGATTTTGAGAATTTCATCTACCGTACTATTTTTATTAAAAATGACTAAAATACTGACCTGATAAGAAGTCATATAGTGCGAGTGCAAACCGTGAACTTCTCCTAAGGAAAAACGGTCCTGAATGATTTGAAAACATTTTGTTCAACTTGCAAATTTTTTAAACTGAATTCAAAAAATGTTTTAGTCTATTTAAAAAAAGAAAATTTAAAACTTTCAAAAATTTTACATGATCTTTTATTAGCGTTTAATGTTACAAAGTTACACTATGACAGTACCAAATCCAGGGGGTGGATTTGGGGTCTGGACCCCTTTCAAAGACATCTGCGAGCTCAGCTATACATAACTCGCGAAGAACCCCTCCAAGAACAAATCCTAGATCCATACCGGCACTAGTATATAGGTATAATAATAATCCGGATGCTCAACGATATTTGCATACCCCTGGAGGTTGATTTAAAAAGTCGATATTGCACTTATTGTACTTCTTCTAATTTCGAAAAACGGGTTTTTCGCAACAACTTCCTTGAAAAAATATTTTGGCAGTATTTTTGAATTTAGCATGTAATTTTTCTACGTAAACAACTAAAACATGTTAAGGATACCAAAATATTTTATTATTTATAGACTAGTGTAATTAATCAATTGAATCAATTTTAGATCTTACCAAATTTATTCAGACTGACTCTATATTGGTTTTAAAATTATGTTTAGATTGACATTAGACCATGAATTGTTTGATTGGTAATAAGTTTTTAAAGATATAGTTTGAAAAACGGAAGAAGTGAAAATTTTGTCCTTTGACGTCTTTAAATCTTACAGGCGCTATATGGAGTAAAGAAAACTTTTTATGCTGTGACGTTATTGATATGGTCGGTTATTGATAACTGTGTCATACCAGTGACCAATTTTTATTTTATATTGTAGTTTTTTAGAGATTCCAAACGCTATACTAAATATTATCAAAATCGGATTAGTATATCATATAAAATACCCCACAAAGGCTCTTAGGGTATATTTAGTTTCTTTTAAAGATATCGTAGCCGAATGCAAATCAAAGCTTTTATAGAGTACCTCGAAAAATATTAAAAGTTTTTTAAAAAATGTGACCAATTTATCTATGGGAGGTTTTTAGAATTTCCAAACATCAAATCTTATCAAAATCGGATTAGTGTATCACTTAAAAGGCTCTTAAGGTATAATTGGTTTTTTAAAGATATTGCATCCGAATTCAAGTCAATGTATTTATTTTCTTATTGCCTTGAAATCAGTTTATTGCGAGTTTTTTTTAGAGATTCCAAACGCTATACTACATCTTATGAAAATCGTATTAGTATATAATATATCATCGACAAAAGGATCTTAATGTGTAATTGGTTTATATTAAAAATGTCGTAGCCGAATTTTTCTATCAAAGAATTTTTTTTTCCTAAATGTCTTGAAATCAGTTAACTTATTTTTTTGTTTATCGGTATCTTAAAGATACCGTAGCCGAATTCGAAACAATGAATTTGTTTTCTAATTGCCTTGAAATTTTTATTTATTTATTTTGATGAAAAAGGGTATCTCAAAGTCGTTGCCAGCCGACTTTAAAGTGCACCAATTTTCTAATTTAATGACCACTGCAATGACCACTGTGCATCAGACGGTTTGATTCCAAATCTGGTTGGTAGTACTAGGAGAGTTTGGTAGAACTCTAAAAGTAGATCTTGATAGACACTTCAGAATATATAAGAGTACCTACAAACATGAAAAAGGGCATAAAAAACATGTATCCCTAAGAACTTTACCTTCACCTCGCACTTGCATCCGGCAATGAAATCGCTGCGTCACCAGAAAATTGTTGCACAGTGTCATTCCTTTGGTATTTTCCCGAGAAGTTCTTGCAATTTATATGCAAATATTTTGCAAGACGACTTTGTCCTAGTTAATTCTTAAAAAGAAATTGAGACAGTCTGAATTTATTTATATGGATGAGGCTTAAAAAGACGGAATTAATAACCATAATAATTGTTATGATAAGTAAGTTGTCCGACTTAATCTAAGATGACAAAAAATTGTTTGGCAAAAAGTCAAATAATCAAATTTATTTTTGCAAACTTGGCTTTAAGATGCCTATTTCCATTCAATTACTTTGTTTGCTCTTAATAGTATATAAGCCTTTTGGGTGGCTCAAGTCTGCTATCTTTAATCCCTTAAAGGCAAGAGGCATTCATTTTCCAATTATTTATTGATAACTGTGGGCTCTTTGTTGCCTTGCCACATGTGCCAGCTGCAAATAAATCACTTCCGTTATGCAAGCGTATTAGTTGTCACAACCAGCTCCTGGGCCCAAAGCCAGACTACATACATAGCATAGATACAGATACAAAGATACAGATACCGATGTGTATGTGCGTATGTGTAAAGTTCTATTGTGAGATGCAAGGACTTGATGTTGTTCGGAGGATTGCACTGGGGGTTCTAGGAGCCCCTATTGTCTTACTACCTTGGAACTATTTTCCGGGTTACGCCGCTGTGTCGGCTGCGTCTGCTCTGCCTGCAGAATATTTGCATTTTCACTTTTGATTTATTATTGTGATTGCCATATGCAAATTGCTAAAGGTGCAAACAAGCCCAAAGTGTAAGCCAGGTGAGGACAACAATAACAGGCCGCTGTCTAACATATACAGATTGCTAGGCAACAGGACCATCAACATCAAAAGTGAGCATGTGTATAAGGTAGGACCTTTAGAGAGTCATCTCATCTGTGGTTGGCTACCATGTACTATATAAACTTGGCAAATTTAAGCTGACATTTTGGCCAAAAACTCTTTAACTGCTTTTTGCTGGCTGCTACTATTTGCACAGCTACTAATTACCAGTTGGAATTAGCTGAAGCATGAGGCAGCAGCAGAAAGAGCAGCAGGAGCAGGGGACGAAAAGCAGTTGCAAGTTACTTCCGCTTGTATGCAATTTCCGGTTGATGTTGTGCAGCGGCATAAGCTGCTTTTCTGCAAAATGTCAAACGGCAGCAGGACCAAAAGGACTTCTACAACTACTACCGCCACTAATGCCATCATCATCATCATCAGCATCAGGATCATAGGCATGACAAAGGGTACACAGGACATTGCCAACGACAACCGCAATAATAAGTGCACAACAAAATAAGCAGATAATTACAAGGAAAGGAAAGGCAAGGAAAGGCAGTTCAGTCCAGTTGTGAGTTGGTCCAAAAACGTAACCACAATGTAGAAAATTGGAGTATAAAAAATCAACAGCGGAAAATTAAGGCTATTCGGAGAAAGGCTAAGGGAAAGATGCTCTTAACTAAATAGTAGTAAATGGCAAATGCACAAAAGAGCAGTAGAAAAGGCATTAGACGTGGGTTTTTGTAGCATGTATTGGGTTTGGAATACCCTTTAAACATGTAGGGCTGGGTATTTATGTTTTCCGGCAAATTATGTAACATAGAATGCTTGAGATGCCCTAAGTCGGTTCTGGTTCGTATGAGATGAAGCTTTGGAGATATATGGTAAAAAAAAAGACCGGGAACAAGGTTCCTTATTTTTTTCTTTTTAAAATGGAGAGTATGGTTCCGTTATTGTATGGTAGCTATATAAAATAGCAGACCGATTTTGATCAAGTTTCACACATGTGTAGAAACTAATAAGAATTATATATTAAACATTTTTTGTTTAATATCGTGAACTAATTTATGTCAATTGTGTTGCCTTAAAGTATACACATTTGTGTGAAGTTTTATCAAAATTGGCCCGCTGTTTCATATAGCTACCATACAAAAATTGAACCAGTTTTCATAGCTATCATATAAAAATTGAATCAGTTTTCTTCGCAGACGAATTAGCGCTATTTTTATAGTATACACATTTGTGTGAAGCTTTATCATAATTGGTCCACTGCTTTATATAGCTACCATGTAAAAATTCAATCAGTTTTCATAGCTATCATATAAAATTGCATCAGTTTTCTTTGCAGACGAACTGGCGCACTTTTTTGCGTCATCTTGTAAAATTCATTGCATCATGAGAAAAGACCGTTTCAGGTGGATTTTGATGCAACTTTCGGCTTTCAGGCATGCGCTTAAATCTTTCGAAAACCAAAAAATTTTGATTAAAATTTTGGTATTGTATCTTCATATAGGAACAAGTGATATTTGAAAGCTAGAGACTAGTGCGTACAGACGGTGTTGCGGGTATTCTCAAATAAGGGAAAAAATGGTTTTGCGATGTCTGTAATAGAAACGGGCGGTTTTCCATTAAGTACTCATCTGGAACTTTTTATGAGTTTTTATACCTTGTACCGTATGGTACAAAGGATATATTAAGTTTTTCCAAGCCAAAAATGTATGTAACATATAGTGGAGTCGTCGGAGACATCCCAAAGTTACCTAAAATATGATCAGGGTGACTAGAGAAGTCAATATATTACACCTATGTCCGTCTGTCCGTCCGTCCGTTTGTCTTAGAGAGTGTAACCAAACTTTCACATTAGATCCCATATTATTCTATAGAAGACAAGTTCATATGCAATTTTGATATCGGGGTTAAATTATATAGCTCCCAAAGGGGTATTTCAGACGACCTCGAAAAAAAAAAGGTTTTAGATGGATAATTCGTTTGTTTATGAAGATATCGTTAAAAACTTCAAATTTAAACATTCAAAACATTTTTAAAGCTCCCAAGCACTGTACCAAGTTTGATCAAAATCGTTTGACTATAGCATGCAGCTCCCATAGGACCGATCGGCCAAAATAACTTGTTTTTATACAAAACTCGCTAAATTTCGTGTTTTAATTAAGATATCATAACCAGATTTGACATTAAGAAAGTTTCTAGAGTACTTAAGCAATGTACCAAATTTAAACAAAATCGGTTGACTATATCGTATAGCTCCCAAAGGGCCGATCTTCCAAAAAATCGATTTTTGAACAAAATTTTATGTGTTCCGTTTGTTTGTGCAGATATTAAGACCAAATTTGGTATTCGTAAGTTTTTTATAGTTCCTAAGCAGTGTACTAAATTTAATCAAAATCGGTTGACTATATTATATAGCTCCCATAAAACCAATCCTTCCAAAAAACGTTTATTACACAAAATTCTATGCGTTTCGTTTGTTTGTAAAGGTTCTAAAGTACTGTGTCAAATTTGATTGAAATCGGTTGACTATAGGAGCCATATCCTATAGGAAAGATCGGTCAAAAACAAATTGTTGCTTAAAAATTCTTCTGTTTTTGGTTTTTTATGAAGGAACCGAATTTCACTGCAAGCTAGTGGTACAGGGTATCCCAAAGTCGTCCGCGCCCGACTTTACGTACGCCATTTTTTTTTTTTCGCTTTCTGCAGTTTTCATCTTATGTCAAGCGGAGAAAACTTATTTGTACTTCCAAAACCAACAATACCAGTTTCAGAAACTATATTTTAAGACAGTTGTTTAAGATCTATAGAGTACAATAAAAAAAATCAACAACTTAAGGGAGGTTCTTTCAAATTTGGCCGAAAAGGATGCAAGTTTGGGAATTATTTGCGGCATGACGAAAACACACTTCCTGTTTTAATTGTTAAATCCGATTTTTATCTTGACGAAATTCAAAATGGCGGGTATTGTTCACCTTTGCACATAGAACATCGTTCCCGAATTTCAGCTCTTCAGCCTTTTGCAGTGAAATGAAAAATGTTTTTTGTTTATTAAAATTAGAAATCGGAATGACTTTTGATGAAAAATTAGCTGAAGTATGAAAAATTTTACACTTTTTGTACGACTTGACCTTGCTTAAAAATAACAATTTATATATTTAAATAATATTTAGCTTTCATTTTTGTAAAAAAAAAACAATTTTCTCGACCAAACCTCCTTTAAAAATTAAAATATAAGCCTACATCCATAATATTTAAAACATTAAACATTTTTTTATATATCATCGCTAAGCTGAGCAACTGTACTTGTGCATAGAAAACCCAATCTAGCATATTAAAAATTAAGGTGTTATAAAAAACAAACTAAAAAAAAAATAAAACACGAGACAGTAATACATATATTTTTAAAAAGTAAGTAAAATCACAAATTATTTGCTTCTTAAGCTCCAGATTTGAGAAGCGAGGAGAACAGCGTTGTTATAACAACTGATTTTCGACTGACTTAAACTATCGATAAAACTATCGAACTTAAAAAGTCAGTTTGTGTATTCTACATTTTGTCACGAAATATATTTATTTTTGTGTTTTAGAATTGAGAATTATTTAAAAGAATTATTTTTTGAAAAAATTCGCAAGGATTCTCCTTCAGTTGCCTTTGACAAAAATATTGTTATTTAGAATTGTTAAGTACCTTCGATATAATAGCCATCGTCTATTAATTAATTAAGATCTTATTTAGATACGAAACATGTAGAAATAAGAACAGTTGATTAGGTGTTTTACTATATGTGGGAATTAGATGGTATCAATCTTTGATCTTTTAGTTTGGTAATAGGGATGTTGCTTTTATAGCTTATTTTATTTGGCATAGGGCCTCCAAACTTGCCCCATTACCATAGATGGTACAGTAGACATTTCCTTCTACTGTTGGTGTTAAGAATTCTCGAACGCCAGAGCCTTATTTGCGGAAACTGAGAACATCGGCAAAAGGAGTGAGGTTGGCACAGGTTCGGATATAGGATAAGGTCGTGAGGGGGGACTATAATATTGTTCTAGATTATGTATTGTTGTGCTCGCTTAAGACTTTCAACCCATTTTTCTGATGGTTGTGGGGGTCTGGACCCAAAATCACCGCCGAAGGTCCGCTACTGGTCTGGCACTTGGGTCCACTAGGCTGTGCGTTCGTGTCACGTCTCACGTCAATCAAGATGCTTCCAACGATATCACAATTGTTGGAGGAAGATAAGCAGCCTCGAAGTTATAAGAGAACAGACAAACATACATACCATTCAAATTCATTAACCTACTTTTCGCTTCACTCTAGTCGGTTACAAATCGAATAGAATTTGGCTAAAGTAAGAAAGGAACAGCTTATTAATCCTCACTTTTGATTTGATTTGCTTCTACAAAAATTAAGCATAGACTTCTTGATTGTAAGAGTATTCCCCTAACGAACACCAACTACACCGAATGTCACTTTATTTGGCTTGCGGCTGGTCTAAACAATGTTAGCGTCTGGCATCTACGATATATATCTATAAATTAAAGTTACCTACACTCAAGTTCCACTTTGGTTTTCGTGAGTTTTCTGTTCAACTAGTCTGGTACTACGCCAGAAACTTTGTCAAGATGCTTATCGTTCGAAATGCAAAATTCCAAAAACAAACCCAACCCTTAGGTATAAACCCCAACCCCTCGAACGTGGTACAGTACAAGGCATAGAGACATTTCCAACATTTTTGACTGTCTACGTGCTGCAAGCGAAATTTCAGCAGATAAGCTTCATGCTCCCCCCACTCTCTGCTTGCCACTTGGTTTACAGCTGCCTTGCAGCTACATTTAAATATGCCGCAACTTTTGCAGCGCGTTCCAGAACTGCTTCTTACCTGCCTCTTCGATATGTGGCATACAGGATATAACCTAACGATACTACATGGCATAAGGTTTGATTTTATGCTTTATAACTTTTGATATTCGAATGGCAAACAAAGTTTAGCAAGTGTTGCTTTTTTTCACCTGAGGGGGTTGCAGCCAACACGGCGTATGCTCAATGCCTAGACGGGGTTTCCTCTTTGCAACTGGGTTGCAATGAATTTTTCGTTTCCTTTTTTTTTGTGAGCGTATATCATCAAATATTTATGCCACATTTTAACCATCTTGAAAATGAGTTAAATCTCTTGGAATGTTTGCCGAACTCTGTTTAGGGGTTGCGTCTGTGATAATAAAGTTTAGCGGATAAACGAATTTGCCATGATATTATGTGCATATCAATCTAAGGGTACTCAATGTTTGGAACCCAAAATTGTACTTGTTTGCAGGAGGGGGTGGTATAGCAAAAAAATATATGGGCTTGTTGGTGATGGATTTGGTATCGAATGTTTAAAGTGTTGGACCAAAAGCCTTTAAGGGTAAGGTGAGGGATTTCTTATTTTTTTGGGCTAGTTTGAAGTGGGTCTTTTTGGGGGTGGCTTTTCATACAAATTGGCAACTTAATATTTTTGCAAATATAATTTGGAGATGTTATGCATACTGAGAGAGACTAAGATTTAAGAAAAAAAAGTATTTCACTTTAATAATGAATTTTTAAAGTTATGAAATAAATGCTGTCTAAAATAATGAAATGTTTAGATTTCTGTCACACAAATTTTAAAAACCCCAACTGCGTTCAAAATAATCTTGTCTCCAATAAGCGCTGAAATTGAGCATATACAAACTGACTTTTTAAATTCGATAGTTCTATCGATAGTTTAAGTCAGTCGAAAATCAGCTGTTCTAACCACACTGTTCTCCTCGCTTCTCAAACCTGGAACTTAAGAAGCAAATAATTTGTGATTTTACTTGGCACCCCCTCGAATACCTTCGTAAATGGATACCCAATCAAATGGAGCCCATCTGCCAAATACCTTGGGGTCATATTTGACAGACGTCTCACCTGGTCAAAGCAAATAAACACCGTCCGAGGTAAGGCCATTGGAGCCTTCCAACAACTCAAGCCATTCTTTACCAACCCTCAGGTGTCTCAATTTAACAAGTCCCGTGCTTTCAACGCGATTGTCAGAAGCATCTGCACGTATGCTATCCCCACGTGGGGCTCCGCATACCCAGCTCAAATAGCCAAGCTAAATCGCACCTACATGCGATTACTCCGCTCATCCTTAAGCTATCCGTGGATCGTCCGTAACAACCAAATCCTAAAGGAAACAAACCTACCCTCCGTCCCACAAGCAGCCGTAACGTACGCCCAAAATCTCCGCAACTCGATTTTGGACCCACCCTAACCCGAGTATCAATTCTCTTGCCAATTATAAGTGCAAGAAAACTGACCGCTTCAGAAGACCTTGCCTTCTGATCCCCCCTCATACACAATAATCCACTTGCTTCGCTTAGCGTCAATACCCCAGTATCCTCCTCTGGTGGTACTCCTACCCCTCTAAGGTTTAGAACCGTAAAGGTTGGCAACCAAAGAGAGAGGGGGTTTTTAGTCGGTAGCCGCAGAGTGCGAATCCGACACTATCCTCCCGGGTGTCTTTCTTGAAGATTTTCCCCCCTCCTACTCATAAAAAAAAAAAGTGATTTTACTTTTTAAAATATTTTTGTTATTGTCTCGTGTTTTATTTTTTTATAGTTTGTTTTTTATAACGCATTTATTTTTAACATGCTAGATTGGGTTTTTGACGAGTTTGTTTAGAAATTTGTATATGTAAGATCTCCCAGGTTAGCAATGATCTGTTAAAACTAAAATAAAGTTTTGAATATTATGGATGGCGTCTAACATTTTGATTATTAAAAAGAGGTTTGGTCGAGAAAATTGTCCCTTTTTTTTATATATGAAAGCTACATATTTGTAGAGCATGGCATAAAAGAATTTTGGGATTCGATCGATATTTATAGAAATGGAGTGCTTTCAAGGAGGGTCTTTTAAATTGGGTTGAGAAAATCAATTATTTTTTTTACACAATATAAAAGCTACATATTCGTAGAATATGTGTACGAAAGGATTTTTCGATGCTTCAATATTTATAGAAATAGAGCGTCTTAAACGCACCAAATACGAGCGCGCGATTTTAATTAGTATTTAATAGACCGTCTTGAGCGCACCTAAATCGCGCGCGCGGATAAACGCGACTCAAAACGCGTTTTTCTCGGAGCCATGTTTTTCATCCAAATTTCAAGCACAGATCCGGGATCTGATGTAACGATTCACATTATTTAAAGTATGTTTAAAAGGATATCATTTTTGTAATAAGCCTAATTGATAGATAACAATTTTTTGAAAATTTTATTTAAGGAGAGTTTCTTTCAAATTTTGTTGAATATGTGTACGAAAGAAATTTTTCGATACGATCGATATTTGGGGAAATAAAGCATATTGAAAGCACCTAAGTCGAGCGTGCGACTTAAACGCGACTTAAAACGCGAATTAAAACGCGACTTAAAACGCGACTTAAAAGGCGACTTAAAACGCGACTTAAAACACGATTTAAAATGCGTTTTTCTCGAAATCTTTTTTTTTTCATGAAATTTCAAGCACTGGTCTTGATCTATTATTCTGATTCCCTTCATTTAAAGCATTTTTGATAGAATATCAATTATGTATGGCTTAAACTAACGATATACATGAAAAATTGCCAAATTGCTATTATTAAGCCGGGGCAAATCACAAATAAAAAGAACATTTTTTTCGAACGTCCACATTTCAATTAATTTTTCGTCGAAACTTAGTCTGATTTGAAACAAGCCATAGAGAATCTCATTAATTTCAATAAACTAAAAACATTTTTCATTTAATTTCACTACAGAGGCTGGAGAACGGAAATTCGTGGACGATGGTCTGCACGCTGAGGCAGATAAGAGCCGCCATTTTGAATTTCGTCAAGTTTTTTCGGGGAATTTTTGTGATATTGCTTTAACATATGTTAAAAAAAATCTTTGTAGAATACAAATTATGTTTTTTATAATGTATAAATAAAATGAAGGTATCTGAATCGAAAATTTGGTTACTCTAGTTTTTCTTATTCCTGAGATCATAAGAATGATGGATGGTTAGAAGATCTTGATCTTCTCAGAAACGCGTCTTTCCATAAAGTTGTGAATTTCTTTGAAGTTATTGATACAGGTCATATCCGTCTTTTATGGTCTTTCTGCGACTATTTCTGAAAGATTATTGTTTTCGAAACAAGAAATTTTCCCAACAGATGCATCTTTACAGCCAAATTTGAAAGGACCTGCCCTTAATTATGAAAACAATTTTTTATCCAAATCGCATTCTATTTTCTTGAAGAATTTTTGTTATATTGTATTATATGTTGAAAGCATCTTTGTAGAATCTGAATTATGTACTTTCTAATATATATAAAGATGAAGGTGACTGAATCAAAAATATGGTTCCTCTGGTTTTTCTTATTCCTGATATAATAAGATTGCTGGAAGATTAAAAGATATTGAACTTCTCAGAAGACACGTCTTCCCTTAACTTTGTGAATTTCTTTAAAGTTATTGATACAGGTCACGTCTGTTCTTGTCTTTGTGCGATTATTTCTGAAAGATCTCGAAACTTCACTTTGTGTGCTTTTCTCTGGAAGATTAGAAGATCTGCGCACAAAATTTTTCCAGAAGACGCGTCACAAAATACACTTCTTCATTTTCTCTAAATAATTGATGTGGCCTTCTTTCACACTTTTGGTGTAGGTGGTGATGCAGGATAATGAGTGCGGACCTTCACATAGCATATGTTAAAAGCATCCTTTTAGAATCTGAATTATGTTCTTTGTAATATATATAAAGATGAAGGTGTCTGAATCGAAAATTTGGTTCCTCTAGATTTTCTTATTCCAGAGATTATAAGATTGCTGGAAGATTAAAAGATCTTGATCTTCTCAGAAGACGCATCCTCCCATAAAGGTTGTGAATTTCTTTTAAGCTATTGATACAGGTCATATCCGACTGTTCTCGTCTTTGTGAGATTATTTCTGAAAGATGATGATCTCGAAACAAGAAATTTCCCAACAGATGCTTCTTCACTTTTGTACTTTGCCTTGGAAGATTAGAAGATCTGGGCACAAGAAAATTTTCCAGAAGAATAAACTTCTTCATTTCCTCTAAATAGTTGATGTTGCCTTTTTCCCTACTTTTGGTGTACTTGATGCAGGATGCTCAGTGCGAATATTTTTCAGAAGAAGCTTGTTCCCATAAAGTTGAGAATTTCTTCAAAGTTGGATTCTGACATAGCCATTTGTTCTCGTTTTTGTGAGATTATTTCTAAAACATTAAAAGATCTCGAAACAATAAATTTTCCAAAAAAACTTCCCTTGGTGTTCTTTTCTCTGGAAGATTAAAAGATCCGGACAGAGGAAATTGTTCCAGAAGACGCGTTACAAAATACACTTCTTCATTACCTCTAAATAGTTGATGTTGCCTTCTTTCCATACTTTTATTAAGTATACCAAAGGATGCAGGATGCTCAGGGCGAATATTTTTCAGAAGAAGCGTCTTCTCTTAAAGTTCTGAATTTCTACAAAGTTGATACTGACATAGTTGTCTGTACTTATGTCTGGGAACTTGTTTCTGGAATATTGAATCATGAAACAAGAAATTTTCCCAACAGATGCGATAGACAGACGGACATGGCTATATTGAGTTCCTTAATTACATTTTGGTAATAATGAGCGGTCTTTAAAATATCGAGAGACGCCAGCCAAGGAAATTTTAGCAACACAAAAGGGATTTCTTTAAAGTTTCGACTGAATGAACTTTAAACCGTAGACGTCAAATATTACATAAATTAAAACCTTTTATTCTATAGAAATCTCTTACAAGCCAATGTAATGTACCAAAAGTATTTGCCATTAGATTTAACTAACCATTGAGTTATTTGTGTGGCTTAAACTTCCATTGTTTATTGTTTTTGTACATACGTTCAATACCCTAAAACCATGTCCTTGCTGTAAGTACAAACAATTGCGGTAGAGCAAACATGGCCAAAACGCATCCATACAGAGATGAATTGATGCTGGTTGGTACCCAGACAAACACGCATATCAATTTTAAGCCAAAGTAATGAAAAAGAAATAGTGACCAGTAAAAAAAAAATGAGATAAAAAACAAAAACAAAAACTTCCCATAGACAAAACATATTTACACAAGAAGCAAAACAACGTTTAGGAGGCAACGTTGATGATATTGTTGGATGTCCTGTTGTGGATGTGGCTGAGGCAAAAGAGCAGCACAAAACGCTTTATGATAAGGAAACCGACAACAACCAAAACGCAGGACAAAAAAGGACCCCCAAAAACCCCGAACAACTTTTGGATGCTTCTAAAAGGCATTGTTTACATTGGCAACGTCAACGTCGTCGTTGTAGAGTCACCCGGGTCCGGGTCTTGGTGCAAGGTATGAGCACGTCTGCTACAACGAAATTAAAAACCAATAAAAAACGCCCAGTCTACGGTTTACAAAATTAAAAATTATGTTTTCCTTGCGCATTTTATTGCTGTACATAGTAAAAGAAAAATATAAAAAAAGTAAAACCTTAAAAAATATAAAAACAAGCATAAAATATTCACTTTAACTTTGCTTAAATCTATGCAGAAAACTTTTTTACTCGCTTGTTTTGTAGAAACTTTTACAATTAAGCATAACAATACGTTTTCAAGGATGCGCCTAAAATGCTGCTATACATTTCGATAATTGAATATTTTAGCCAAGGGAGTTATAAAATAAAAAAAAAATAAAACCTTTACGCAGAAAGGGAAACATTTTTAAGCTGCCAGACAAAAACAAAGCACGCGAAAAGTTTTTAGAAAGTCGCGACATTTTTAAGCTCTGCTAACTGCGCTGCTATTAACATACGCACAAAATAGAGATGTGTAGAACAGAAACAATTTTGTTATCGATCAGAAACGATAGAAATTATATGTAAAATTTGAAAACGAAAGTAGGATAAATATGAAAATCACGAAAAGTAACAGATTTTTAAAAGCGCATTTATTTTTGAAAAAATCTGCACTTTGGCGATAAAGAAAAGTAAAGAAAGAATTTATCGGTTGCTTAAGTTTGGTACCATGGAGGTTTAAGCTGAGGCATAAGCAATGTATGTTTCGGACATAAGGAGGAGTGGCAGACCCCAAGTCCTTTGTACGAAAATGCTTATCACAGCCTCGGGTAGCGATGGAGATATGTCCGTCTGTACGATGGCGTAGATTTCGGAGACTACCAGAGCTAGAGAACATGAAGCTTGTTGAATCATGTCAATATTTTTTCCCGTTCCCCTGTAGTAGATTTTTGCTGTTTTTAGCCTCTCTTCTTAAATCTTCTTATCTTCTCCCACTCCCCGCAATCAATTAACCACACCCATCCAAATATCAGAATTTTGATTTGTATTTAAACAAATGATTCAAAACTTACCCCCAATGCCGATTATTTTTATCGCCACCAATATTTCGTTTTTTTTTACATATTCTCAAAAAATTTGGTATATAAAATTGGGAAATAGTTTATAATAATATATATATAAAATAAAGAGTTCAGGCTTCTAATCTTCAAGTCCTTCAACCCCGGTTGGGGCATAGGGCGGCAAGTAGGATGTTTGGAAAATGGAGCCGTTCGCAGAAATCCATGTAAATGCGAAAAGTTTCTGATCGCCATTCACTTGGGCTGTACGGTTCAAACAGCTCGCAAACTTCCGACTCTCGAGTCAAGTATCCTCTGGGTAATCCCCTAAAAAATCGTTCTGGGGGCTAGCTAATTGTGAGAAAGCGAATCGTAGCGTCTGTTCCCATTGATGGGGCGGCTACAAAAGACGTCTGTTTTCCCACAGTGGGCGGTCTGAAATAAGTATGTGTTCGACCATCCATCAGGCAGTTGTGCCTATCGAGCTCGATCTTATGGGGTTATTACCCATATCTTGAAAAACACCAACCTAGCGAAACAAAAATGTTAACTGCATGAAATATTACATCGAACGGAATAGATTCCCCAAGGGGTAACCATATATTGGCTAATCCCCCTACTGCTGTAACGACAGTAGTAACCCGCACATCGGATTTGGGGGTGCGGCATCTTTCATGTGCTAGCGGCAACCGTGACGCTACAAAAAACGAATCGACAGGATTCTAGCCTTTCCTAATATTTTTTATTATATTTCTTTAACCTATTTTGATTTAATTTTGAAATCTGAGGAAGTTTTAGGACGGCTTTTAACAAATGGTTGTCTTTCTAATGAATTCGCCAAGGTCAAGGAAATTTTGTGTCATCGTTTTGGAATTTATTGGTTATGTAGCCTTTGAAGGTATGCAAGTAGAATATGGCTGAAGCATCTTCAGTCTAGGGGCTTTAATTGAAATTTGTTTATGTATTTGTTGAATTAATACTTACAAATATAAACATAAACAGCTTAAATTACAAGAATGAGTAAAAAAGCACCGCATTATTTTTAGTATGGTGTTTAAAATACTCGTTTAAAGAAAATAGTACAATATATTTTTATGCGGGGAAATTTTAGTTGCAAGCGATTCTAGGGACAGCATATTCACAAATCAAGTTAATGATAATAGTCGGAAAATAAAATATTCTATTAAATTTACTCTAACTGCCTTATTTGCCATAGTTTTCATCCTATTTTAAAAGCATATATTCAAAAAGCTAAGACAGTTGAAGCGAGATCAGTCGATTTCGGAGACTAACTTCCTTGTTTACCCTAGTTTTCAGCCTATTTTTTAAGCATATATTCAAAAAGTTAAGATCGTTCAAGCGGGATCTGTCGATTTCGGAGACTTATGTGTATGACAATAATTTCATCAATTATATAGTGACGAAGGATCCTAAGTCCAAGTTCCGAAGCGGTTCCAGCTTTTCTCGTTTTTCTTGCTCAGAGAGAAATCCAGGTCTTCAATGTCGGTTCGATCCACATAGTCTTACTTCAGATACTTCCGAGCGATCGTTGTGAATTAATGATCGAGCTTCCCATGAGAAAATGAATTCTCGGCTCCTCCGACTAAAAAAATGTATCCGAAGCGGCTCCAGCTTTCCTTGTTTTCTTTGCTTAGACAGAAATCCAGGTCTTTAATGTCGGTTCGATCCACATAGTCTTACTTCAAATACATCCGACCGATCGTTTTGAATAAGTGTTCGAGTTTCCCATGAAGTTGATGAATTCTCGGCTCCTCCGACTGAAAAAATTAATTTTTTCGTTGATGATGGCGGGTTTTTCGGGCAACCTGAAAGTGTTGGCCGTTTTTTTTTGAGCTCTGCTATATACATATGTATATATTAGGGTGGGCCAAGTTTTTTCGGTACGATATTGATTCTTTGGGATAGATTCGTCAACCTCAAAAACCCTCAAATGCACATTTAGCTTGAGATGAAATAACGATTTTTTTGCCTAGTGAATGCAATGTCCAAGTCGATTTTTGAATATTTTGAAAAAAATTTTTTTTTTTAAAAATTGGCGAATTCGAAGTTTATTTTAGACCCATAGTTTCTTGGACAAAGTTGCTTGGAATGACCCAAAGAATATAAATCGTCATGAGCCCCAGAACGTTTTTTTGGCCCCATACAAATTGACCCGCCCTAGTCTCTAATATTTAGGTGATTTTATGAATAGAAGATGGTATATAACAAATTTTTTTCTTCCCGTCATGTGATTTCATATAAATTAGCAAAAAATACGTATTTTGTTCAAAATTAGTACAAAATTCAGTACATTTTTCCGACAGACTTGAAAATAAGTCGAATTCTGAAAATCGGTATATCTGGCAACCCTGTTACCTATAACTTAACAATGATTTTTATGTTTACGTCTATATGCAATTTTGGTATGAGGGGTTTTCTAGACAAAAGGTTTTAAATTTGGCCTTTCCCGGGACTACCAACGGGTATTAACATTGTCGTGGAGAGAACATCCAGTCCCAGGGGGGAAATGTACCGGCGCCTCTATTAAACTTTAAGCTTGACTCACGGCAGAATGAAAGTAATTACATCGGACCCCTGAGAAAACTCCGCACTCAGGGGAGTCCCCCTTTCCCCATCACTTTCGTGCGCCTGGGTGTTGGTATAAAGGATTTTCTTGACAAAAGGCTTTAAATGTGGACTCTTCGACTTTAGGTCCCGTGGCTTCAAACGGATATTAACAGGTCCGTAGGAAGAAAATCCAGAGTGGAAAAGGGGGTGTATGTACCCACTGGCAAATCTATTACACCTTTAACTTGAATCACGACAGTACGACAATAATTACACCGGGTTCCTGGGAAATCACCTGGCCCTGGTATAGCACCCTTTTTCTCTTCTTGATGGTCAGGGATATTAATAAAGTTTACACTCAGGCTTGGGTAACAAAAAAGAAAGACATCGAAACTAATGGACAAACCTGCTCTGCCTCCACAAAATGCTCTCCGAGATGCTCAAGCTCATATGGACAGACAGGTTATAATGGCTCGGCTTTTGCTGCTGATCAGGCAAATATGTACTTTATAGAATCTTCCAAAACTTCTTCTGATCATTAAATATTTCTGTAAAAATTTTATATTAATTTCCCTGACTGACTATTTTGCCAGTCTCCCCGGGTTTGAGAATTGGGGATCTCTATCTTTCTCTCTATAATGCTTCGGTATAATAAATGTTAGAAAGTCTCTACTATATAAAGGCAATGCCGTTCGGGTTAGGGTATAAACTGTAGGTCCCTGTTCTGTTCGAACAGTTATTAATAGAGATCCCCAGGGAATTATTATAATAAATGGTTTGGGGAAAGCCATAGGCTTAGTAGCGCATTTATGAGAGGTGTTTTTGGTTACAAACCTCTCCCGTAGGGAGCGTTATATATTCAATTTACTAATGAAAGATTTAGAAAGTTTTATAATGTAACATGTCTTAAATCAAATGAAGGTTAAAATATTGTATCTATACTAATACTAACTGACTATTTTTGTCACTCGCCACTAGGAGGGGCATGGGGATCTCATTGATAACTGTCCATGAAGAAAATATAGTATCTATAAGGATACTTTGACTGAAAATTGCATCCCAAATCAGAATCCCACAACCACTTGGTAAAATCTCTGATTTGCTACAGTCAGGCCAACTCTTAAAATTGCAAAAAATAATAAAAGTGATTCCTGACAGTTTTAAATTCTTCTGCGAGTGGACCATGGAAAAATCATTTTTTTTTAAACTAAGAGATGAAGGCGTCGTTTTCCTAAACATAACCTTAACTCTCAACACTCAAGATTCTTTTGCTTTATGGGCTGGGAAAAGGCTTATAAATATCTAAAAGAACTGTGACTGATGTACTTCTACCAAAGAAAACCTCTTATTTGTCTTTTTTAGAAGAACTTAAAATTTAATTCTTTTGACCTCAAAGAATGCGCATCAAATTTTTACCATATTTAGCACATGTGTTAAAAGGTTCTATAAATCAACTTTCGAAAAAGGCTCTAACTCCATTCAGCAGCTTTCCCAGCGCACATCTCTAGGTAAATAAATGGTCACAATTTAACGAGTTGCAAACAGCAGTTGGAACATTTGATTAGTGCAACTACGATGTCTATTTACCAGGTAGTCAGTCGTAGGACTAGTAGCATTCAAACCTGATTGGGTTCCTGCCTGTTCCTGTGAGTGGCAATTAAAAATCGTTGCGGGCGTATTCAAGTCATTTATTTAATTTACTGCCTTTCCTGACAACGCTTCGATCTAGTTGGAGCTGCCCTGGGACCCACTCCTAGCTCAGTAGCTATGAATAATTTAAGTAAATCGGTTTATAGTGGCTGCCTGGTGGACTGGAGGAGGACTCTGTCTGGTGTCTGGCTGGCTGACTGGCATTGTATTGTACATGTTGTTGTTACAGATTAGGCCGCATTTGCATATTTTAATTATTTAAATTGTTCAGTTCGAGCTGAGCTGAGCTACTTACTTAGTCGACACCAAACACAACAAACAATCGAAAGTGTCATTCGTTGTTGCAGTTGTTGTTGTAAGGAGAAAACTTAATTAAAGGCTTTCGTTTTTGTTTTTTTTTTAGTATGGAGTACGGCTAAGGCATTGTAATTGATAGGTTGATGATAATAAAACTGCGCTGTAAAAGGGGAACTTAAAGTAGAGCTACACAGAGAGAAATGGAAGGTAAAAAAAATAAACTTTTCAAGTAGTCAAAAAAATGAGTTTAGAAAACTAAATCTCGATAGCTAGCAAGTTGTTCTCGTATTAAGCGAGTCAATCCGAAAAGAATTGTCCGTCAGGATGTGTCTAGATTTGTAGAAACAAAAACTTCTGTGGTAGTCCAATAAAATGAGCTTTAAGAACTAAGAGCGGATAGCTAAAAAATTATTTTTGTATTAAGCCAGTCAACAGAAAAATAAATGTCCGCCAGGAGGATATAGATCTAGAGAAATGGAATGTCCGAAAAAAAAAACTTACATATTAGTCGCAAAAAATGAGTTCTGCAATCTTAAACCCGAACCAGTCCCTCCAGCTCAGTTAAACTATGAGGGTGGATTGATAAGTTTCCGGCCTGACCAAGAGATGGCGACACTAGGCCTACCTTGAGGTGACGTTCTATAATACCATCCTTAGATAGCTTGTAGCTATAGTTTCAGCCCGATCGCCATGTTTGTTTAGATTTGAGAGCACACTGAACAAGACGCCTCTGTGTTTTTCTTGAAAATGGAAAAGCTAGAAAATCGTGCTGTCATCAAAAACTTCTATTTGAAGGGGTTAAAGCCGAAGGAAATTAAAAAAGAGATGGACTCAACACTGGGGACATCCTCCCCATCATATTCAACCATGAAGCAGTGGGTTTCCGAATTTAAAAAAAAAAAATCCATCAAATAGTGCTGGAAGAACGCAGATTAAAAGTGCGTGAGATAGCTGAGACCTGTAAGATGTTAATTAAACGACCTCATCTGGCGAAGAAAAGAATCTTGTTTCATCACGATAACGCACCAGCGCACAAGTCAATCGTTGCGATGGCTAAAATCAACGATCTGAAGTTTAAATTGATGCCGCACCCTCCCTACTCTCCAGACCTAGCTCCGAGTGACTATTATCTGTTTCCTAACCTCAAAAAATGGCTTGGCGGTAAGAGATTTGCGGACAATGAAGAAGTAATCGAAGCTGTAAATGGGTATTTTGAGGAGCTTGACGAATCAGTCTATAGAGATGGCATTACTAGACTAGTACACCGCTATGAGAAATGTATCAGCATTGGAGGAGATTATGTTGAGAAATAAAAAAGAAATTCTTATAAACGTTGTTTTTCTTGGTCAGACCGGCAACTTATCAATCCACCCTCGTATATAACATTTGAAAATATTCAGAAAAAGATCAACATAGACTTTTTCAAAGGCACAGAAAACAAAACTGCCCGATTTAATTGGTGATTTTTTAATTCGATTCTATTATCGATAATTTAATCGAAATAAAAACATCCGACTGCTGTTCTCCTCGTTTCTCAAATATTGTATTAAGGGCGTCTATTTTGTCAATTTGGGTACTTATTTGCTTTTGAATTTTTCTTTTTGCTTTTCGTTATCTGCTAAATAATTTTAAAGGAACTTTAATATGACTTTATTGACTAACCATTAAATCCATATTTTAGTATTTTTTTTCTACTGAAATCGTTTTTAATTTAGATATTAATGGAGCGTGAATTATTCATTTTTTTAATTTAGAGGTTCACAACAATGAGTTGACAACTCTGGCAATCCATTTAACAGCTGATTAGTTGCTTTTTGTTAAGTTTGGCTAAACATTTTATTACACCAGAGTAACGCTTGCAAATTATTAAAATTCATTTCATCAAAATAATGGATCAATTCGTCAAACTTATTTAAAACTCCAAATTTTGCTCTCCAATGAGACCCGTAGAATGGGAACGTAAACAAGCTAAATTGTCGCATTTGAAGTTAGGATAATCATAAAGATTTTGTCGAAACACCATTACATTGACAGAAAATTATTGATTTGGGCGCTTTATGGTCTGGCGGAGTCATTGGTTCATATGTATTGAAAAACAATGTAAATCAAAGTGATACTGTCATACAATTTTCTTTCTTTCTATTAAAGTTTATTATGATTTAAACTTGTGTTACTCTAAAAAAAAAACACCCTTTAGATTAAAAGCAAATCTTTCGCTCTCGTCTAAGCGTTAGCGAATGGCCTGATTATGATCCATAATGCAACAAATCGAAAGTAACGCGATGCGCAAAGTTTCTTTCTGAAAGGAGAGCTCAGGATCAATATTTGTTTGATAGCTATACGCATTAATATACCAATTTTTGATGCTTTTTCACACAAATGTGTAGACATCAATATTATTTATTCATGCTAAAACAAATATTTCCATTTTGTTAAGGGGAGGTTCTTTCAAATTTGGGCGAAGAAAGCGAAGTCTGGGAACTATTTGTGTCATGATGAAAAGACATACAAATGCGATTTTATTGTACAATAATTGACCATTTTTATTTCGGCTAAATTTAAAATGGCGGCTCTTGTCTGGCTCCGAAGAATCAGTTCGTCTCCCCGAATTCCAGCTCTTCAGCCTCTTGTTGTAAAATGAAAAAAATGTTTTTTGAAATTAATGGGTTTCTCTAAGGCATATACTAAATCAGAATGATTTTTGACGGAAACTAACTGAAATGTGGACAATCGAAAAAAAAAAAATTAATTTTTTTTTTGTGATTTGACGTAGCTTAAAAATAACCATTTAACAAATTTTTCATTGATAATGTTAGTTTAAGGGGGGAGACCGGCTTAGGAGGCCGAGATTATGTTGTTTTTCGTGAATTTTTTACATAGGGAATAAATAAACCGATTTTTTTTTTTTTAAATTTGGTAGTATTTTATTCATGCTTTGAACTAGACTTTTTTCAAGTTATTTCCGCCTGAAATAGTTAGATCGTGCTGGCCATGGACGATTGCCATCTATAATCATCACAATTCTTTTTCGTTAGCAATACATTTCCTAAGAATATGAACCTGAATGTGTAAAAAAAATTTTAAATTTCATTTTTGTTTAGGTGTTTGAAGGCAAAGTTATATTTTTATACCATATTTGTTCACCTTTTTTGCATACAAAAACATATTTTTAATAATCATGTAATCCCAGAATTATGTTCATCTAGATTTAAATTGAATAAAGAATGTTCACACCAAATTTCAGAACAATTCGCCATTAACTTTTCAAGCTAGTATGCCCTTAAGTTGAAAAAAGTCGATTCGAAAAAACGTGTTTGAAACTATCGCGCGCTTCGACTCCAGACCGACGGGCGGTCACTTAAGTCCTTATAGCATTGGGAATAATGCGAATTTTGCTTTCAAATTTTGGCCATTTTTCTGGACTAGTTATACTAACAATTTATGCAATAAAAAAAAGTAGATTTTTTAATCGGTCTAAACTGGTTTCCTCCCTTAAGCTATACCAAAAATATCCTTTAAATGAGGGCAATCGGAACAATAGATCAAGACCAGTGCTTGAAATTCTAATGATAAATACTGTTCCCAGAAAAACGCTTTTTTATTTTTTGTAAAAAAAAAAAAAACATTTTCTCGACCAAATTTGAAAGAACCTGCCCTTAAATATCGTGACCAAATTTATTTCAATTATATTGTTTTTTGGATTAATCATTTGTGTGAAGTTTAATCAAAATTGAAACACTATTTTATATAGCTACCATACCAAAACTGAACCAGTTATCTGCGCAGCTTCAAAATGTGCATTGCATCATGTACTATGCTTTGGTCATTGCATTGGGAGTTAGGCTGATTTTCCAAAAGTCTTAACAACTTTAAGGGTACTCAAACATTCCAACTCACTTAGGCCAAGATCCGGGCCTTTATGATACCGATAATGAAAGTAAGTCTTAAGAATGTAGGATAGAAAGGAAAATTTAGGGAAATAGGTAAAGTGGAATATGCAGCACTATGCTTAACGGGGGATTCGAGCCCACAACCTCTTGGATGATAGTCTAGTGCAGTGTTTGTAGGCCATCGAGGTCGCTCGGTTGGGTCTAAGGAGCATTACATTCTGAGGTAAAAATAGCCAATTTTGGAATTCATTGTTCGATTGTTCCAGTTACATGTTCTACCACTCTTTAAACCACGATACCGAAATCCTTGTTCTTCCCAAGGCCGATGATTTTTATGTAGTTGACTTATCGGGCAGTTTTGGCAACCATTTTTCTTCTTCATCAGGAACTCAAGGTGGAGATTGTGCGTTAACCTAGTTAACGTACTCAGTTATTACTCTACTATTTACCTACATCTCCTACCTCTGCTCCTAATCTGTTTACCTTTGGGAACACCTTTGATTTGTTCACAATCTTCCCATTTTTTTCGCTCAGTGTAGCACTACATAAATAGCTAATATGACAATGCCGAATTTGTGGCAGCTTTATAGTACCCATATGTGTGAGTGTATGTGTGTGCTTATAAAGTAATATAAGTTGATAATAAAATATGAAAGTACCAAAGCCACAAAGTTGCCCCGGCAAACCAGTTAACACACACACACTGACACACGGATACTTGCCACAATAAGATGCAAGTACGCGTCTGGTTTTTTGGGTAAAAATGTTGCAGTAAGCCAGGCGCTGCTCCCACTGTCTATGGTACTTATTGCTTTTATGATTATTTGTGGTGTTTATTGTGGCAAGTCGTCGGAGTCGTTGGAGTCGTCGTTGGCCAGGCTAGTCAGCAAGTCAGCCAACTATTGGCCACATAAGGTACTTTAATAGATGCTATACCGTACTAAACACGACGAACCCAAGACACAAGAGGCACATGTGGAGTTCGTTGCGTTGCGTCTAGTCTAGTGTCTGGACAGTTTGTTCAGCTTGTAGCTTTAATTAGATTTTCGCATTAGATGCTACCGACAACGACAGGCTAATGATACCAGTTTTGGCATCTTCTCCAGTATCTCTATCTGTAGGTATGTATCTCATATATATATGTTTTTTTTTTTTTTTTGTTTTTGTATGCTGGGCACGATGCTCGGATAGTGCTGGGGCTGGACTTACTAACATGTTCTACGGTGTGATAAATACCAGGCCATAGTAATTGCCGGCGTGTGTGTGCGCCATCTATAAAGCTTAATTTAATTTCAGCACAGCACATTCCAAAGCATACTTGGACTTGGACATGGGATAACTTGGAGCTGGGAGCTGTCCAAGCAGTTACCAAAGACCGCTCCCCCAAGTGGGTGCACATGATTATTATTAGTTATGGTGATGTATCCTTTTTATGTCCATATGTGTAGTAGACCCGACTGGCGAAAAATTAATAATTGTTTCCTTTCTGCTCTGCTTGGTCGGCGAAACACGCCAAAAATTAATTAGGCGTTTTGTTTTTTCAACCCCTACATAGCGCACCCTTTGTATATGTTGACCATCCATAGTACCATATGGGTTATGGTGCGTCTATGGGGGGCTGGGTAGAGGGGGTCTGTTGTTGTCGGCTGGTCGTGCAGCCTGCAGGATATTAATATTTTGGCTTGGTCATTTGGTCATTTCGCGGTTATTTATGTGCTTAACGCTTACACTGTTTGCCTTTCGCCATGACCAGAATGCCGGGCTACATTTGATTCATTATACTCTGTATTTTTAAAAATGAAGGGGTATATTAAATTGGAGCAAAAAATGGTGTAATAGCTGTGAGGAAAGTTGGTAAAGCCTTTAGAGCAGACATCAAAATGATCGGGACGCAAATAAATAGATTGATCAATGATTAGAAGAGCTGGCTTGCAGTCAGTTTTCTCTAGTTTAAATTTTGTAACTCGACTTTTTTAGGCTATTTCATATTTTATAAAAATCGGTAAACAAAATGGTCTAAAAAAGATCTTCGAGAAACACTAATTTCTAAATCTGCTGAAATAATAACGCCAGTCAAAATAAATAGCTTATTTTAAATACCCCCAATTCTTCCCGTAGTAAGCTAAAACTCGACGCTTATATTTAAAAAAATCTTTTTCGAATTAAAAGAAAATCGTATTAAAAATTTTGAGAATTTAAAATTGTTGTACGCTATAAAAAAACAATAGCTTACCATCCCTTCTTCCAAATTCGGGGTTTTAAAGGTTATGTCATAAATAAGCCACAGAAATAAAATCCAAGGTCAGACCATGATTTTGATAGGAATACGCACTTAAGTCACAGCACATGAGGCTACGGGGCCTGAAATCCCATAAATATTTTAAAAGTTTCTCGGAACCCTGAAATTGAAATCTTTGGATTTGGCTTCTGCGACCTCAAAAAGTTATAAAAACATCGTCGAAAAACATTTTTATTGGATTTTTGCAAATTATATGAGAACTCTTGCGTTTTTTGGAATGTGGATTCATCCCAGAAATATATTGAAAATTTAATCATACCAACGAACTAATTTTTTTATATCTGTGGTTGCATTTAGTTTTTTGAAGATATTGCCCAATGCTTTTTATTTTGGAATGATATCTTCAGTCATAATAAATCGGCTAGAACATGGCTTGAAATTGATTAGAATTCCAAAATGTTCTAAAAAGTTAATAGCTAAATTACCCTTCGTTCGAAACCCGAGAATTGATTTTTATAAGGTTTTTTGAAATTATGTCATAACTCAGCTAAAGAAAAAAAAAGTCCTGGAAGAAATACGCATTTATCTACGCAGTTCGGATATCTGAAATCTCATAAATATTTTAAAGATTGCGTCAGAGCCCTGAAGCTGTTATTTTTTTAGCTTTGGATTTGGATTCAGCGACCCCAAAAAAATATTAAAAACATTGTCGCAAAACGTATTTTTTGCAATTTTGATGATATAATCAGAACCCTTACGTGCCTGATTTTTTTTTGGAACTCGGACTCATCAGTCTCAAAAATATATTTAAATTTTTATCTTACCTACGAGTCCTTAAAAAATTTTTTTGTTTTATGGGGTTGCATTTAATTTTTTGTAGATACCACCCCATATTCTTCATATGGTTGGATCTTGACACAAATACTAAAAATATATACATTTCCTAAAAATAACACAGGTATTTTTTTAAATTTAATAAATTTTTTTTTTTTTACTTTTTAGTTAAGAAAATTCAAATCGATTAATAATTTTAAATTAATCTTTATTGTGGTTTTATATTGATAATATTGGCCCTACAAATAATTACACTTCCGTCAAAGTTGCGTAAGGCAAATTTTTTTCGAAAATGGTAAAAAATTAAAAAAAAAAAACTTTATTTAAAATTTGAAATTTTGGCTTCGTTTTTAAGTGATTAGTTTAAAAAAATATTTGGATGGCATTTCTGCTTTAAAAATATAGCAGACTATTAAAATTAGTAGATAAAAGAATTAAAAAATTCTTAAAAATTTTTAATTTTGCCTTTTGGAACCTTGAATCAAATGTTTTAAAAAAAATTAGTTTCAAATTTTTTTTTTGATATTAAAGTCAAAAACATAATTTTCTTATTTGTTTTATTTTTAAACAATCTTTATTATCTTCTATTTAAACTATCTTTTGTTTAAACTTTAAAATATAAGACAAAGTTTTTGAAAACGGCGAAAAAGTAAGAAAAAAATGCTTTAAAAATATTTATTTTAACATAGTTTTAAAAATGAATTCGTCCAAAAAAAAAATTATTTTAATGACAATTTTGGTTTAAAAATATTATATTGTAGCTTATTAGAATTAATCGAGATTGAAATTAAATAAAAAATACTTAAAAACATACATTTCCTAAAGACAACAGTGAGAAATAAATTTTCAAAAATGAATTTTGAAAAATTACATATTATTGAAAATTAGTTTTTTAAATTTTAGTCAAGTTAATTTAAAAGTTATTATTTTTTATTATATATTAGACATTCCATTTAAACTATATAAAAACAATTTATTTCAAAATGGTTAAGTTTAAAAAAAAAATACTTAATTAACATTTTTTAATCATTACTTCGTTTTTTAAATGCCTAGCATAAAAAATATTTTAATGCCGTTTCTGTTTCAAAAATATTCTCACCTATCAAAACAATTCCTGATTGCAGTGCATTTTATATTCGTTATCTCCCGCTTCTAACTGATCCACTTAATTTGTTTTATTTTAGCCTGTTGTTGCTGTTATGGTTGTTGTTGTCACTCACAATGCCAATATATATTTGTTTTTATAAATGAGTCTGTTAATAATTACAAACATGGACATAGTGCGCAATATGCTGGCATTTGTTGGAGCCTACCTATATACCATATATATAAATATATATATATTTATATATATATATACACTTGTATATATTAGCCACAATCTATCTGACAAGATTTTGTTACATGATATTGCTTTGTGTACTTAGTTATTTGCAATTTTATATAGGTACTATATGTGGCACATGTTTCAGACATCATAAATTTATTGCAAATATTTTAATAATATTTTATATATATAAATTGTGATTACAAATTGTAGACATAAATTTTAATTTGAAATTATGAGAAACTTGTGAAACTGACAATTGTAAAAATATTTACTTTGGGCTGGTTAATATTGTCATTAATCATAATTAATTTTGTTTTCAGGGCTGCCAGACGATGCAGATAAAGTTTAGTTGAAGTTGGAAAAGCAAAAGGAATAAACTGTAAGTATTTATTATTTTTTATATTTGAAGTGAATAATTGTGGGATGTATACAATATAGATGAATTGATTGTGGCGATAGGAAAAGGATTTCAGAGTTTTTTTTTCAACAGAAAGTCAATTTTTTTAAGGTTGTAGTTATCAAAAAAATTTACCTAAAGGACAATTGATAGGGAATTGTTCCTTTTCTTAACAGAAGGCCAATTTTTGTAAAGGTTGTAATTTTCTAAAAAAAGTCTTAAAGAACAAAAGCGTGGAGAAATGGTTTGATCGAGCCATATCTTTTCGAAATTCACTTAGACAATGAAATCTGGCTTTTGTCGAATTTTTTTTTTATATTTTATATCCATGTTCTATAAATATTTTTAGTTGTTTGTAGGGATTTTGGCGAAAACTTTTTTTAATTAAAAATTTATCAATAATGTGTAAAAAGAAGGAAAACTAAGAGAACCAAAATGAATCTATATATTTAATTATATATATCACAAATTACTTTAAATCTGCTTTTAAATTTTTTTATATTTCGTAGACGTAATATTTAATATTTAGGCTAAAAATTTAAAAAAATGGTTAAAAAGTTAAAAAACTCGAATTTTTAATTTATATAATAAAAATTGGTCAATTATATTTTTTTTTAATTTTAATTTAAAAATTGCAAAATAACTCTTATTCTCAATTTTGTAATTCTTATTTAAAAACTTCGGTGCAAAAAGGAATCTTAAAAAAAATGTTAAGTTTGAGAATTTCCTTGTTCAATATATTTTTTTTCTGTGTTGGGATTTTGTGAAAACATTTTTTCTTAATTGGAAAATTGACAAAAATGTAAAAAAAGAAGTAAAACTAAGACCATCAAAATTAATTTCAAGGAATATATATTAAATTATACTTTAAAGCTATTTGTAATATTTTTATAGCTTGGGGATATCAATGACAATAGACTTAAAATTAAAAAAAAATAAAAAATAGTCATTAAGATTAAAATTCTCAAACTTGCAATTTTTTTGAAGATTCCTTTTTGTACTAAAATCTGGCGCTCGTTGCACTAAAAGTTAATAGCTTTAATTTTCTATTTAAAACCAAAATTGGTAAATCAAATTTTTGTTAATTTTTTATTTCTAAATTGCAAAATAACTCTTATTTTTAAAATATCTCATATTTTCAATTTTTATAATATAAATTATATTTAAATATTATTTAAAAGATTTTATTTTTTAAAGGCCTGTACTCAGTTCGAATATTTTTTTCATAAGAATTATGAATAAAAATTTGTCCATATTTCGTAGAGTTCCTTCAAAAATATGTTACATCGTGGCTTCTATCGTCCCAAAGTCCTTTTTATTCTTCGATTTTTTTAATCTTATAACTCTTATTTTCAATCCCTGGCTAAAAGTTTCAAAAGATTATTTTGATTTTTTTGGACTAAATATTAAAAAAAAATTTTGAGAGAAGCAGATAAATTGCGGATGATGCAATTTAATTTCAAGATTAAACTCTCATTTTTCAAATAACTCTTATTTTTCAATTTTTATAATAAAAATTATATTTGAATATTATTTCATAATTATACCCTGTACCGTATGGTACCAAGGGTATATTAAGTTTGTGCAAGCCGAAAATGTATGTAACATATAGAAGGAGACGTCGGAGACACCCCAAAGTTACCTAAAATATGATCAGGGTGAATAGAGAAGTCGATATACCCATGTCCGTCTGTCCGTCCATGTGAACGCCTAGATCTCAGAGATGGTAAGAGCTAGAGTTACCAAACTTTCACATTAGATCCCATATTATTCCATAGGAGGCAAGTTTATTTTATTTTTTTGATATCGGGGATGGGGGTGTTTGAGACGACCTCGACAAAAAAAGCGTTTTAGATAAATAATTCGTTTGTTTATGAAGATATCGTAACGAAATTTGGTATTCGAAAGTTTTTTATAGTTCCCAATCACTGTACCAAATTTGATCGAAATCGGTTGACTATATCATATAGCTCCCATAGGACTGATCGGCCAAAATAACTTTTTTAAAGAAATTCGCTAAATTTCGTTTTTTATTAAAGATATCGTAACCAGATTTGGCGTTTGGAAATTTTTTAGACCACTTAAGCAATGTGCCAAATTTGAACAAAATCGGTTGACTATATCATATAGCTCCCATAGGTCCGATCTTCCAAAAATCGATTTTTTAACAAAATTTGTTGTGTTTCGTTTGTTTGTTAAGATATTGGGACCAAATTTGACATTCGTGAGTATTTTATAGTTCCTAAGCACTGTACTAAATATAATCCAAATCGTTTGACTAGATCATATAGCTCCCATAGGACCGATCGGTTCAAAAACACGTTTTTTATACAAAATCCGATGTGATTCGTTTGTTTGTAAAGATATTTGAACCAAATTCGGCATTCAGATGTTTTTTATGATATTTAAGAACTGTGTCAAATTTTATTGAAATCGGTTGACTATATTATAATATATAGCTCCCATAGGAACGATCGGTCAAAAAAATATTTTTGCTTAAAAATTTTTCTGTTTTTGGTTTTTTGTGAAGAAACCTGATTTTATTGCAAGCTATTGGTACAGGGTATCCTAAAGTCGTCCGCGCCCGACTTTACGTACGCCATTTTTATTCTTAGATTTCTTTTTAGCCACGTAATTCATATTTGCGATTCCTGGCTTACAGTTTTAATATAATTTTTATATTCTTTATACTAAATATGAAAAGAATTTATAGGGAAGCCATTTCGGACCAAGTTATTCAATGTCAAGATTAACCACCCAAATCTGTCTTAAATCTGATTATTAGTAGATTAGAGCTTGTAGCCAAAAAATTTAGAATTCTATATTTTTTCAAGTATGTATTCAATAGGGGCAAATATGTGCAAAAAATAAGTCCGATCCATAATTTTCCTCACAAAATTCCTTGACACACCAAGTTTTTCATATGTCTCCCGCTCGTAGCCCTGATATTTTCCATATGTCATGCTGTTATTTTTTTTTATATTTATAACTCCTTTTATTTGCATAATTGAAATTGTAATTTATTTACTCGGCTTTTATGTCAATGTCAAAAGGAAAAGCGCATTGAGCATTGAGAGAGCGCGTTAAACAATTGTCCTGGAAAAGCGCAACAAAAGCAAATAAAGTCAATAGCCGGCAGCGCATAAACAATATGTAAAATTAACAATGTACATAGTAAATATGTAAGTATTATATACAACAAATGCTATATACACAAAGCTTTAAATGTATTGTGGTCTATGAAATTCTTTACATGGCTGTCTGAGCGAAGCTCTCCAGCTGTCCATCAGTCCTTTGCTCCCTTTGTCCAGCTGTACGTTTGTCCTGTTTGTCGGCTTGTTTGTCCGTTGTTACCGTAATAACTGCACTTGCACGTTTGAAATTGGAACGTGGAGCGTCAGATAGGCGAAAATACCTACCATATATATGTAGGTATATATAAATTTTTGCCATATCTGATGTAGTAGGATAAACGCTACGCAATGCATTTGGTTTGAAAAAGAGGAAACGGTGCAGACCAATCATTGCAGTCAAGCGCAAGCAGTAGGAGAAGCAGTCGAAGCAGCAGCCGGTAGAGGAAGCGGAAATGGACTGCAATAAAACACAAAGCAGTGCACAAGTAATGGAGGGAGAGAGATACTGTTCGCTGTGAAAGAGAAAGTTATTGGAACGGGCTGCATACATTTGGAGTTCCATAGTCAGAACTTTGTTGATTAAACCGGCTGGCCATACCGAAAACCGAAAACTTGCCATAATTAACAAAATCACAATCTAAATACCTAGAACAAGCAGTTGGAGCTGGAGCTGTAGCTGGCGTTATATGGCCAACTCTTGTGGGTTGGCATTAATGCCAACTTATTTGGCTTATCAATGCCAGACACAGACAATTCAGTTTTATGACTGTCAGTCCCCCGACCGAGCACTGCCCGCGTCTATCTTACATTATGCAGGTAGAGCAGCTTATACCGGAGAGGTATCTCTATAAAGCCTTCGCGTTGCGTTTGTCCATTTTGATTTAATGCCGTACATTTAAGAGGGCTATTATTAAGCGGCCATTAAGGCTTGTGGGGAGCACAGCGACAAAACACAAACTGGACCCAGTTATGAGCAAGGCGCAAATTGCATGTAGCATACAAAGTCATGCATTCCAAAGAGTCTTTAAGTTACTACGTTTACTCTATATAGATTCTTTCTTTCTTTTTTTTAGACTAGCTAGTCATTTTGCCATTTTAATTCAAACATTGGCCCTAATGATGGCCAAGAGGGAGCGGTGGGGGTTCCAGAATGAGTTGATCTGGTGACGGTGCCACTTATTGGCGATTCTAACGAACTGGGAGTATCAGCTGCTGCTCTTGTCTCTGCGGAAGCAACAAGAACTGCTGCTCCCTGCATTATGTATTTACTAATTACGCCCTGCAGCAAATGTTGCATGCATGTGATTACTTTTGCCCCTGCCTGCGATTAGTTATATTCGTTATTCGTTGTGGCTGCTGCTGCTGCTGTTGTTGTTGTTGTTGTTGCCATAATTTGCCATCAAGTTATTAGCAATACAAAAATGTGCTTGTTTTATTTTCGAATTTAATTTTCGTGTCGTTGCCGCTGGTGCACTTGGCTCTGCGTGCACTGAGAGAAATTTCGAGGAGGGTGCGTGAACATTAAAAGGGTTGGGCCCATGAAATTAATGCGGGTCAGGTTGTAGCTCTTTTGAAAGCATTCAAGAGGTACATCAAAAAACGTATTCCATAATAATAAATTTGAAAAAAAAAATGTTTTCTGGTGCCTTAACTTTTAATACGAATGATCGTAAAAACGGTTTCTTGAGCGATTTTATTGAATGCTATTTTAGAAAAAGTTTTTAAGTGCATAAATTTTATGAATCGATACCAATAAGAGACGTTTATGATATTTATTTCTAGTTTTAAAAGAACTCCATTTTGAAAAGTTATGCTTTTTTTTCTACGAAAACAAGGAACTTGGTACTACTTATTGCGACTATTGGAGATCTTATAAATAAAATATTCCTTTTTTAATTCTGCCGAATTTTTTTACTTTTATTATGCCAACTTGGTCTTATGGCATTCAAATCTGGGGAACAGCTGCCAAGTCAAATATTAAAAAAATCCAAATTTTACAAAACAAAACTTTTCGCAAAATTGCAGATGCCCCGTGGTATATCCGAAATCGAAACCTTCACAAGGATCTAGGCATTCCCTATTTGGGTTGTATTGAATAAACTTAGCGACCGTTACGCTGATCGCATAAGGAACCATCCGAACTTGCTTGCATGTGCCCTGGCCGGTCATAGACCAAGAAAACGCCTAAAACGCCTTCATCCAAACGACTTCAGAAGGCGTGTCATATCATAGAGTCAACTTGATTTTTTAAATATTGTATATATATAGAGTAATCTAAATGATACCATTCAAAAGGTTTCTTTAAGTGTATAGTGACTTACTTTTCATAAGTGTTGGATTATAACCCATAAAATCAAGGGTTGATTTCCAATAATAAATATTCGAGAAAAAAAAAAGTTTTAAAAATAATGTAAAAATCTTTGTATAAGTTATTCCTTTATATATTTGAAAAATAAATAAGTTCATCTTAAAATTAAATTAAATCAGTAAAAAATATGAAATAATTATTAATTAGTCCAACTAAAAAAAATTGTTTAAAAAGCAAGTTTTTTTAAAATTTTAATATTTAAAATTCAATACAAAAATCTAAATATTAAAATTAAATTAAATCATTCAAAAATATGAAAAGAGACTTAATTTGTAGAACTTGAAAGAAAAAAAAATTTTAACATTCATTAAAAAAATGAAAATATTAATATTAAATTAAATCATTAAAAATTTGAATTAATTATTATTCTAACTAAAAAAAAAATTGTAAAAAGCTATTTCTTTTAAATTTATAATCCTATTAGCGTTGATTAAAAAAATGTAAATATTTGAATATTTCTCTATTAATTAAAGACTGTATGTCCCTGTTCTGTTCGAACAATTATTAATAGAGACCCCCTATGCTCCTCCTCCAAGGGGTCTAAAAGGGAACTATTTTTTAAATATTTGAATTTGTAATTTATATATCCTGCAAAATTAGTCAGATTTTGGAAAAAGAATTCGAGATTAAAGATCGAGTTTAAAGTTATCTGCTTAACTTATTTTCGCCAATATATATTTATGTTGTAGTTTTTGAAGAATTTTTATTTAAATGGCTAACATGTAATAATTTTAAATTTTTTTTTTTTTCAATTTAATATTTTAACTTTCATTAAAAAAAAAATTTAAATATTTCAATTTGTTAACTTATAAGTCTGGTCCAAAAATATTCTAGCTAAATACTATAATAAATAAATTATTAGAATTTTGGAAAAAAATTGAAGTTTAAAATCACATATTTTTGTCGATATTTTATTTGTAATTTTTGACGAATTTTCATTTTAAAGGCAAACACCCGATAATTTTAAAATTTTATTTTTCTTATTAAAATCTGGAATATTATATTTGAAAAAAGGGAAGTTCACTTTAAGATTAAAAAAATAATTGAAAAATATGACAAATTTGGATATATGAATATCTGACAAAAAATTTTTTTTTCAACTCCAATTTTTCAAAATTTTAAATGTTAGCTTTCATAAAAAAAAAATCAAAATATTTTAATTCGTTTACGAATATGTCTATTCAAATAAATGTCTTGCTAAATATTCGATAAATAATCAGAATTCTGGAAAAAATTATCACTTCACTTATTTTCGCCCATACGTATTTTAATTGGAATTTTTGAAGAATTTTTATTTCAAAGGCAATAATATATAATTTTAAATTCAAAAAAAAAAATACAAAAATATAAATTATTTATTCTTTTTTTTATTTATTTATAAATTAGAATTTAATTCTAAAATATAAAGTATGAAGCCAGAGCAACAAGGCCTTCAGGCTGATTATTTTTTCTTTGTAAAATATGATTTTTGATTTTTTCTAATTAATCTAAAAATATCAAGATTCGGAATTTCTGGGATCTTAGCGCAAAAGTTTAATTTAGACATATTTTCGATTTGCGATCCGAACTTAGTCAAATTATTTATTTCATTTATTTCATAAAGATTAAGTAAGTTCACAAAATTGACTTGGATCTTATTAAGAAGAACTTGCAGCATGAGGCCTTGAGCTCAAACCTATTCAAATAATTAATAAACCTAAAAAACTGTTAAATTTCAGGATATGTTTGTAATTTTTGTAAGTGTACTTAGCTTTTATTTGGACGTAATTTAAATTTGCAATCTAAATTATTCAAATAATGAAATTAAACTGTATTAAAAATTAAAAAAAAAATAAAAAATTTAAATTGCAACTTTATTTTAAATTTCTCTAAGTGTACTTTATAGCCAAAATCTATCTTTTTTTTTGTAATTGCTTCAAGTGCACTTTGTATCCCAATCTATAGTATTTTTCGATCAGCATTTATCTAAAGATTGCCTAATTTTTTGCCTGTAATCTCTTTGAGGCGCACTGATTTCTCTAAGTGTATGCTCGACAGCCTACATCGTGCATAATTTATATTCATTATTTGATGCATAATTATAGATAACTTGGGTATCAATATTTTACTTTTTGAACCAGACAAACTTTTTTGAAGGTCTGTTGCTCTACTTAGTGTTGGAAAATATGATCGAAATTATGCTTGTCTGAATGAGTATTGGCCAAATGAGCTGTCATAATTGGTAAATGTTGAACAGAACTTTTGGCAAATAATTTTTTTATAATTTGTAAAACGTAAACTCTAGAGCTGAGTCATAGTGTTAATAAGTGCTGCAAAAAGAGTGTTTAAAAACGGAGTTTAAAGTTGTAAAAGGCGAAAAAATTTGGGTATTCACGGGAAGGAGCTTTAAAACTCATGAATTTTAAGTCTTAGTAGCGTATTTTTCTTCCTCTTTAGAATTCGGTTTTCAAATTCTAAAATAAAAAACTTAAATTTAATTTTTTTAATTTTGATTTAATTATTTATACTAAAAAAAATTATGTAATATTTAATTGTTTTTTATAAAATCATATGTACTGAGTTACAATCATATAGTTCCTAAATCTTATATTAGTATTTTGTATAATTTCTTTCAAATGGAAAATTCGGATTTAAAATTCTAAAATAAAAAATGGCGGACGTAAAGTCGGGCGCGGACGACTTTAGGATACCCTGTACCACTAGCTTGTAATAAAGTCCGATTTCTTCACAAAAAACCAAAAACAGAAGAATTTTTAAGCAAAAATTTTTTTTTGACCGATCGTTCCTATGGGAGCTATATGATATAGTCAACCGATTTCAATAAAATTTGACACAGTGCTTAAATACCTTAAAAAGCTATGAAAGCCAAATTTATTTCAAATATCTTTACAAACAAACAAAACACATCGAATTTTGTATAAAAAACGTGTTTTTGGACCGATATGTCCTATGGGAGCTATATGATCTAGTCAAACGATTTGGATTAAATTTGGTACAGTGCTTAGGAACTATAAAATACTCACGAATGTCAAATTTGGTCCCAATATCTTAACAAACAAACGAAACACAACAAATTTTGTTAAAAAATCGATTTTTTGGAAGATCGGACCTATGGGAGCTATATGATATAGTCAACCGATTTTGTTCAAATTTGGCACATTGCTTAAGTGGTCTAAAAAATTTGCAAACGCCAAATCTGGTTAGGATATCTTTATTAAAAAACGAAATATAGCGAATTTTTCTTTAAAAAAGTTATTTTGGCCGATCGGTCCTATGGGAGCTATATGATATAGTCAACCGATTTCGATCAAATTTGGTACAGTGATTGGGAACTTTCGAATACCAAATTTCGTTATGATATCTTCATAAACAAGCGAATTATTCATCTAAAACGCTTTTTTTGTCGAGGTCGTCTCAAACACCCCCATGGGAGCTATATAATTTATCCCCGATATCAAAAAAATAAAATAAACTTGCCTCCTATGGAATAATATGGGATCTAATGTGAAAGTTTGGTAACTCTAGCTCTTACCATCTCTGAGATCTAGGCGTTCACACGGACGGACGGACGGACAGACGGACAGACGGACGGACGGACAGACGGACAGACGGACATGGGTATATCGACTTCTCTATTCACCCTGATCATATTTTAGGTAACTTTGGGGTGTCTCCGACGTCTCCTTCTATATGTTACATACATTTTCGGCTTGCACAAACTTAATATACCCTTAGTACCATACGGTACAGGGTATAAAAATTATGTATTATTTAAATTTATTTTAAAAATCATACGTACTGAGTTTCAATCATATAGTTCCTAAATCTTATATGTATTATTATTTAATACAATTTTTTTTAAATGGAAAATTCGGATTTAAAATTCTAAAACAAAAAATGAAACTATTTTGAGTCTCAAAAATTATTGAAATATATTATATTTATATTATATTTAAAATTTATTTTTATACAAACCTAGGCACAGAGTTCCAAACGTATAGTTCTTAAGACTTTTAAAATTATTTTTCAAATACTTTTCGAAATAGGGAAGCTTAAAGGGGATTGTTTACAAAAACCATTGCTTATAAAAAATGTTGATCCCTACTTACCTAATAATTTCCCCTTCCATACTTCCGGATTTTTGGCGGAAAACATTTTTGTATTATCTCTGAAAATTTTTAACGAAATTTTGCAGCCCTCAATATAGAGTAGCTTAAAGGGGTTTGCTTACAAAAACATGTTGATCCCTACTTACCCAAAAATTTCCCCTTCCATACTTCCGGATTTTAAGCGGATAGAATTTTTTCTTCTTATTTCTGAAAATGTTGCACAAAATAGTCCTTAAAGTATTTTAATACCAATATAAGTTCAGTGTGCAAAATACCAGAAAAATCTATTATTAGTAATAACATTAATTTTGCATTTTTCTTAAAACTCTTTATTTATTGTATTTAAAAATATTAGTCATAGTTAAAATTTACATGCTTAAAAGTTGTTTAATTTAAATAAAACTCTCTTTAAATAACTCTAAATATTACTTATAAACTGTATATAAATAAAATATGTATATGCATATAAAAATAATATTTATATAATATTTATAATATATAGATATAAGTTAAAAAGTTGCGTATATAAAACTTAATTACTTTGTTTTTTTTTTGGAAAAGTTTTGGGGCCCTTCTCGGTAGGGACTTATTGTTTTACATAGTACTCTATACTCTATATATATTTAATTCCATTGTACTTGCTCACTTCTTATATGCTAAGTTTTTAGTTCTTATTAATTAGAAGCCTTAGGGCTGAAGTTGAACTTTATTGCTTTGTTGTGTGACATGGTTTTGGCGCAGACGCAAAGTTATCTCTGGATATGATTTGTGCCTTGAATCATTTATTTATAATTTATGACCCTTCCGGCTATGGTTGTGCTGCCCACTTCGTTAAGCGAGTTGGCAGCTCATTTGTAACGGCAAGATTGGGCCCAATCAGCGTTGATTAAAATGCCCTTTGGCGTTGTTAGTTAAACAACATCACGAGATGATGCAGTTTTTGTCCTTGTCACCCAGTTCCGAGAGCTTTCGCTTGCGATCATAGGCCAGCGCATCGTTGGGCACATAGCTGACGCGTACGCCGCCATAGTGGCGTCTTTGTGGCAGCTGATACATCATCATATAATCCTCGGAGCTGGAGGAGCTGGAAGAGCATGTGGAGCATACGCTAGATAGATCGTCATCTTCGGATTCACCGCGTTCCTGCGTTTGCTTTGGATTGTGATGATGATGTTTGTGTGGCTTCTGATCACTCACGGCGTTCTGCAGCAGCGAGGGTGGACCTTGATAGGATGAGGAGAGTGGTTGTGCGGGCGCATAGGTATCAGCGCGTGTTGTCGAATGCGAGCGATGACCACTGCCGCTGCGATGATGACTCGAGGATTTGCGGCGGCGACGTCGACGTTGTCCATGTGCTTGCCCCTGGCCATCACGACCATGACGATGACTATTGCTGTTCTCGGCATTACCGCCCGTGCCGGCGCCATTGCAGGAGTAGCTGCGCGAGCGTGGCAGCGTATCGGGTATGCCCTCAAAACGCACGCCCTTCTTCTTGGGTTCACCACTATTAGTAGCACCACCACCGCTCATGGGCGAGGAGCTGCCGCTTAGTATGGATATAGGATGCACGGCAGGCAGTGTGCCGGATTGCGCCGATAACGGCGTCTGTAGCGAACCCGCAGAATGCGTGGGCGAGCCCATTAGCTCGGGTGGCAATGCCGTGGATGCAACAGACAAATTTGGCGTAGGTAATTCGGGCATGTCGGTGGGAGCGGGAGGCGGCGGCGCTTGCTCATACAACAAGGCCGCCTGCATATCTGTGGGCAAATGCTGCCCAGCAGCCAGTTCGGGCAAGCTGGAAGTAACAGAGGCGGAGTTGGCCAGCATGGAGACCTGCTGCAGCTGTCGTTGCAGCTGATAGCTGTGCGTGCCGCCTAGCGGTGGCTTGGCTGGATATACAGCATCCAAATTAAGCGACATTTCATTAAAGTTGTAGACATTATCGCACTGCAGCTCCATGGGTTTGGGCAGCATAAGTGGCTGAAATTCACCGGGTGAGTTTAAGGGCGACATGTTTTGCGAGGTGCTCGAGGCGCGGCCACCAGAGAAGTCGGTAAAGTCGCCGCCAACATGCTCCTTTGTCAGACCCGTGCTGTTCGGCGATTCCAAAGTCGTATAGCTCTGCTTGGTGTACACACCATTGCCCGAACTATCCGAGGGTGTCGGTGGTTCACCCTTGCTGCAGGCTATAGAACAGTAGATGGCGCCACGACGCGGCAAGAATGGACGTCCCAACAACGAACAGCGACAGGTGCAGCAGGAAAAGCACTGATCCGTGGCATGCCAGTGCTGGCCGTCATGACTCATTTGGCCCTGATCCACACCAATGACCTCGCCGCAGTAGTCACAGTATTCGGCAAACATGGTGTCAAAGCAGCACAGACAATAGGGTTTACCCTCGCGCATAATATAACGCTGGCCGCCCAGCTGCTTGTCGCACTCGTGGCAGGCAAAGTGATTCATATGCCAGGCACGTCCCTCTGCCTCGGTGCATTCGTCGGCTAGTATAATCTGCAGCAGGTAGGCGGTGGAAAAAGTTTAGTTTTAGTTGGCAAAAACTTGTCGCAAAGCTAGTCCAAAAACTTACCTCGTCGCAGGCGGAACAGCGCGGCTTTAGCGTCTCCGCGTGATGTCGTCCGCAGTACATGCGGTTATCTCGATGAAAGTAGATGAGATCCACGAGCAGTTCGTGACAGATGCAGCACGTAAAACAAGCCGGATGCCAAGAGGCGTTAGGGCCAAGACGCGTGGCAAAGACGGCAATATCGCCGGTGGAAATTAATTCGTCGCACTGCAAGTGTCGTACGTGTTAGACAGAGTTGTTAATAGGGGGTTGTTGTTGGGTTGTGCTAGTGGTATGCTTTATAAGGAGTTATTTGGGTTGTTTTACTTACGCCATCGCAAGGCCGCGCGCTCATCAGTTGCCGCACATTGCCACGTCCCAGTGCATCACGTTTACGTTGCGTAGAGAACAAACGCAGCTCATTGCGTTCCTCATCCGTCAATGAGTGACAGTAACGAACCTGGAATGACAGCAATAACGGGTTTGAGTTGGGAATACTTGTACATTGAAATCATATGCTGCTACACTCCTAGCTCTATTTTCTGTTGGGCTGCCGCAACACAACAAAAAAATCACAAAAATAAAGGAGTTACTCAAGCGCCTAAAGTGGATTTTCCAAGAAAAGCGCAAAGTACAGTAGTATAGTTTGCTCTGGGCTGTTTGCTATTGCGCTCTTCTGAAGCTGCCACTTTCCCACTACCCACTACGACTCAAATGCAGCTCAACTTGATTACGCCGGCAGACAAGTAGCCCAGCCCCGCCCCCGAGCTAGCTATGACATGACCATAGCTACGGGTCGCCGTATAAACGCTATGGACACTGCCTATCAACATGGTCAGTCAACTTTTCAGTCAGTCCTCCAGTCAGTCCTCCAGTCAGTCCTCCAGTCAGTCACTCAGTCATTCAGTCTGTTAACCCGCTCAATTGCTTGCTGCTTGTTTGGGTTGTATGCAAATTTTTGGCGCGTTGCCTTTTTGGTTGCCCAAACTGATTGAATTGACTTTGGGGCCTGGCTTAAATTTCGATTTGAGTATCGGCATTTTCCTGTTGTGCCTGTAACTCAGTTCATTTTTTTTTGTTTTCAAATACCCTTAAAGAGGCGGTATTAGGTTTGCTCAATTGAACTAGTAGATAAATTTTGTTACGGGTACGTATCTTAATCTGTCTTGGAGTCAATGTATTTTTTAGAACTATAGAGTTGTGATTACAAAGCACATCCTGCACTTCGTTTATCGAGGTGTAGGTATGGGTTGTGAGTCGTCTGACAAGTCGGTTTTAATGGAAGTCAGCTTTAAATAAGTTTATGAGATGGAGTCAGTTGCCTTGGTTGGGAACTAGGGTCTTTCTAGGGAGGGACTTACTCAGCCACTGTGGTTTTAAAATTGTAGAGAAATTAAACTTTAAAATTAGTTGTAGGGAAGATAGTCAAATCCTCAAAATGGTTCTACAATATGAGAGACTTAGGCGATTAGGGATGTCCTACAGTTTCTGTTTCTCGTCAACAATCCCTTCTTTTCTTCAATTCCTCTTAAAATTAGGCAACACAATAGACTTCAAGACCTCTGGGTGATCTCAGTCGCTATCTGAGCTGCCTGCACAACCTAACCTAACCTGGGCCAGTGAGGTGCGATTGGTCGTTTGGGTGCGCTTGCGTGGAAAGTTGTCTGATTGTCCCAAGAGAGTGACCATCTCTAACTGACCGATACAAGTAGCTCACAACCTCCACCTTTACGATATGTACCCCCTGGTTGAGGTAATGTGAGGAGCAGGCGTGAGATTTATATCTACTACCATGCAAGGGAGTCCAAGGCCAAGTCAACCGTCATTTCCTTTCAAATCCCATGACTTCGAAAAGGAGATGACTTCGAAGGGATAGATGGAGGCGGGCGATACAGGCCTAGTCCCACATCGGGTTCGACGCGTCATAGAAGTCAAAGAAGAAGGGGCCACGGAAAGGAGTCCAAATGTCAAGTTTGGATATTCTCCCTCATATAGTCTGCAAGATCGAATAAATAGTGTGTAAGAAGGGGCTTGGGGTTGGGATCGGTCCTTGGGATACGCTTGCGTGGAAAGTCGTCGGATTGTCACATAAGAGTGATCAGCGACGATTCCCTAACTGGCCGATCCAAGTAGCTCACAACCTCCTGTTTTACGGTAGGTACCCTTTAATAAGCCGCTGGATACCCCTTTCCAGGGGTGACCTAATGTGAGAAGGCGGACCCCCAATCGCTCTGCGTTTCGAGGACACTTTTGTATGGAAGCATGAGGTGTCCAAATATCATGTTTGGTTATACTAGCTCAAAGAGTCTTTAAGATCGAGGCGTTCAGGCAGACAGATAGATAGACGGTCGAACATGCCAGCTCAATTTCTATTAATGTCTCTCTCTGACTAAATTTGAGAGAACTTTTGGGTACAGGTATAACCCCTTTATAACTAGTTCATTTATGAACGTCCCACAAACCGTCTATATCTCAGACTAGTTGGAATTCGGTGCTTGACTGTCATGTTTCGTTATACTAGCTCCTATACTCTTCAAGATCGAGGCGTTTAGACTGACAGATAGACAGACGGTCGAACATGCTGGCTCAATTTCTATTAAAGTCTCTCGCTGACTACATTTGAGAGAACTTTTGGCTACAGGTATAACCCCTTTGTAACTAGTTCATTTATGAAGCTCCCACGAACCAGGTACTTCCCAGAGTATTTGAAATTCGGCTCTCGACTACCTTCTTTTTGTTGGATTTACCGCTAAGCGTTGTTACCGCTGTTCCTTTAACATGACAGTTCCCGGTGTCCAAACTCTTTACTGATAGTAAGTGGCAATTCGATTAACAACTTGCTGGGCTGCTTTTCATTTTATCATTGATGGAAACTGTGGGACGCTTAGTTAGTTTAGCATACCACACCGTGGCATTTAGATTTTTTTGCAATGTCACACTCATGATGATGCACAAGGGAAGCTCAATAAATCCACACAGAGCGTAGAGAGAGGTTTACCCAGTTCTCTCGTTTAGACTTACCTCATTATCATGCGGCGGTAGTTGATGCAGCAATTGTCGCACCCGATACTGTTCACCCGGACTATTGACATATGGCACTTTGTCATCGGGAATTTGCGAGAAATACAAGCGGACCTGTAAATAGTTAAAGAATATACAGAATTTAACAACAGATTTAACTTGATGTTGCCCAAATATTTTGGGACATAGAGAGTTGGTTGATCATCAACTAAGCCCACCAAAACGTAGTAAAAACTTAAATGCCTCAAGTTGCACAGCAGGTTGCCACTTTTAAGACGGCCTATCAACTCTAAACAATACCACAAGCCGGCAAAGAACTTTGGCTTTAAAGTTATTATAGGGGATACTGCGGCGCACAAGTTGAAAGGTGCACAACGTGCAACATGCCCAGCTACACAGAGATATTCGTACTTCTCATAGATGAAAAGACGCTGCGGTTTGCTTAGCTGTTATTATTGGCCAAGTTTTTAAGTGCTGCTGAGCAAATGGCATGGCTTCTCTTCTGTCCGGATTGTCTCGGCCGGGGCGACTGACAAACACATGTACATATGTGCTTATATACAGATACAGATACAAATATGAGCACATCTGCAGCTTATGTAGCATCAATGTAAATGGCTGTCAGTGCCGACAGTCACTGCTTCTCTCCCGGTTGGAAATAAATTTTCAATTCTGTTTGTAAAGTTGCCAAAAGAAAGTAAAGTGATACGATGCAAGCTTATAGAGGGTGTTTATTTTGGGGTGCAGTTTTATTTTCGGATTGGAAAGAATGGAAAATTATTAAAGTCGAGCTCCTGTTTATGTTATATCATTATATTTAGTGTATTTATTCCACTAGCTTACAAATTTAACGGTCATCGAGTGAACCTTCGTATAAAAACGTTTTTAAGTGTAATTTTTGGGTTGAGAAACATGAAAATTACAACGTTTTTGGTTTATCACCGATTTCGAGTTTTTTTTCAACACTCACTGTAGAAGAACACATCAATACCCTGCGATCTAATTATCTTTCATATCGATACAACTTTTGTTCACAAATAATAGCGTATAACTGAAACAAGTGCTCAAAAATCTGTTTTTCGAAAAAATCTCGAAAACCGTGCTGAAGAAAAAAAAAATTGTCTCTTTCGTGTTTCTTGATCCAAAATTACCCTAAAAAAACTCGTTTTTATGAAGGATCATTTTTCGTGTAAACTCGTTTTATTAAGACTGTATTTTGAGATATTCCAAGAATTTGATCAATATTATTATTCTAAATGATATTGCTGAAAAACTATTTCTTTAATTTTGTTAGCTGCGGCTAGATTATTTTTCTATTGGGATAACAATGTTACTGAGAAACTATTTCTTAAATTTTGAAAAGGTTGACATTTTCGTGATTCTCGACCCAAAATTACTCTAAAAAACTCGTTTTTATGAAGGATAATTTTTCGTTTAAACTTGTTTTTTTAAGACTGTTTTAAGTGATCCCAAGAATATTATTAATATTATCCGCTAGAATCTAGATAATAATACTAAGAAACTATTTCTTGAAGTCTTTTAGTTGCGGCTAGAATATATTTCTGTTGGGTATACTCGTAATAATGTCCGCTGATTATATAAACTCCGTAAAAAAAATAATCTTTAATTTTCTTATATTTTCGTAATTTAATTTTTGTGGATATAAATTTGGTCCTTGATGAACTTTAAATTTTTGAATAGAAAATGAAATAACACCAATTATTTTTGTGGATCGTTTTATATAGAACTTCGCTATCCAACTTGATGGATCTTTAATTTTTTAATAGAATATAAAATAACACCAATTATTTTTGTGGATCGTTTTAATATTTTTTGCTGTAAAAACGTTTTACTGGGAAAATTTTTATTATTTTAATTAAACAATTTTTTATTTAATTTTATTCAAAATATTTAAAAAAAAATCTTTTTTTCTATAAATGATTAAGAAACTTCTGATAAGTGATACCAAATAGTTTGAAAAAAGTAAAAACTTATGGTCTTCATAAGAAGAAAACGATTTTTACAAAAATCTAAAACCATTTATGAAAAAACACTGAAAAAAAAATCAAAATGAAATATAAAAAACCAAAGTTCTTCCAAACCGTTTTAGATACTTTCAACAATTTAAAAAAAAAGGTTAAAAATTAAAATTTGTTCTAAAATTTTTGTTTTCTAAAATTTAAATTTCTTTTTTTAAATATTGAAATTTTTTGGAATTCTTTTTACTTCACAATATATCTTAGAAATTCCGAACCGCTTCACATATTTACAATTGAAAAATTTCTTCTATTCAATAAAAAATATTTTCTAAAACTTACAATTTTATTTTACAAAAATGTAAAATTTTTTAGAATTCATTAAACTTTAAAATATTTCATAAATATTTTAAACTGTTTCACATACTTTAAACAAATTAAAAAATGAGATTCAAAATGTTTGAAAAAATTTCTCATCTTCACTTCTACCTTCCGATCTAAATAGCTCACAACCTCCTGTTTTGCGGTAGATATCCCTTAGTAGGCCGCTGGATACCCCTTTCCAGGAGTGACCTAATGTGAGAAGGTGGACCCTCAGGCACTTCTACCTTCCTGCTTCAAAATTAGTTCTATTCAATAAAAAATATTACCAAAAAATTTTTTAAACTTTAAATATTTTATACTTAGACCAGAACTTCAAATTTATCTTTTATATTTTATTAAGCACTAAAAATAGAAAGTTCTAATCTTTAAGAATGGACCCAAAAACAAAATTAGGATGTGTGACCAAAAATTTATGAAACTTTTTAAAAAAGATTTAAAAAACTAAAATTTTTCATTCCACTGTGGACTATGAAGTCTATGAGTGACTTCCCCAATGGGTCAGCCGGTGTAACCTAAGTTTTTCATATAGAATCCAAAAACAAAACTCGTAAAAGTGTGTTTTGGACAAAAATATTACAAACATCTAAGAAAAACCCTGAAAAAAGGTCAAAGAAAAGTTTGGTCTCAGAACTCGAAATTCAATTATGCATATAGAATTCTCATCATATCCACACAATTGGAATCATCTCCCAACCAGATTTGTTGTTACCTATAATGTTGTCTTCCAATTCTAAGTAAACTTAGGACTCGAGGTGCTACATCACAAAATCTAATCGGCCTATGCACCACCCTGTAGACCCAGATTCTCATATTTTGGCCAAAAATCCGACATTACTATAATAATTTTTTTGGGGTAATCAAATTTTACGTGTTCGAAAAGGATTGAACTATTTTTCTGGGAAGTTTGATCCTCCTCAGAAAGATACGAAATCTTTAAAGCATCTTTATGCCTAAATACATGTTTTCGATAAAAAGAGTATCTTCACGTATTTCACAGAGAACGGAAGAGTTAAGAGACAGTTAAAAGATTTCTAAACGATGTTTTTTTAAGTCTTTGCAAACTCACGAACTCAAATCACATGTAAGCTTTCAAACACATATCCCCAACAGCACAAAAAAAACACCCTTTATAATCATTGCTGAATGCTGACAGTCTTGATGGACAGTGTCAGTTGACCAGGATTAAATGTGGCATGATATGTGTACCCTGGTGCCTGGTGCAGTAAGCATATCTGGCTGCCTGTCTCCTCTTCTGGACTTGTAACATTCCCTACTTTAAGTAGATGTTAAGTTATAAGTGCCAGGCATTTGGAACACACACTTTTCCTCACTTTTTCGTACTTTTGAGGCATGTTCTTTATTTTATTTTTATTCTTATTTTTTATTTTTATTTTTTTTTTTAACTAAAAGCCTATGCTTTACTGGCATATTTTATAGCCTCGTGACCACATGACCCGGCCCACGTCCAAAGCGCATTGCATGTGAAAGTCACCAACAGACGACAGCGACGACGAAAAACGAAAAAAAAAATGCAAACAATGTACGGAAAGCTTTTGGGCGTACAATGTGCACCGAAGATTGTGGAAGATTTATTTTCCACTATGGCATATTTTACGCAAATAATTTATGTAGCACTTACTCCTTGGGGATGCTACTAGGGTGCTGGGATTCTAGCCAGTGACAAATGAAATGGCATGCAATGGGCAAGGCGCAGCAAAAAAATAATTGAAAAAATTTCCAACTTAAAGAGTGAAGTTTTTTTTTTATTTAAATGCTGGCATATGTTATGGGGAAGCTGTCTGTAGGGCTTAAATTGAAAAGTGTTGGAAAAGATTTGCAGCCAAGTAATGTGGGAATATGCCCATTTGGGCATATGGTTTTTTGGGGAAGGTTGGCGAAGTCTTCTTTTATTTGGAAAAATGGGTTGATTGATTGATCACTTGACATCTACAAAAATCTCAAGAACCCAGATATAACATATTAATGATCCAATGTTAGCTATGGAAGATTTAGGTTGGGCTCTAGAAACTTCACTATAAAAAATGCGTTGGGATTTTAAACAAGTAAACATTTCGCACGGAATGATAAAACTTAATATAAAAAATAGTAGGATTTTGTATGAAGTTTTGCCAGAAAATGGTGGGATTTTTTTGTAATATACAGTTTTGTAATTCTGTGCGAAATTTTTGCATGCTTCGTATGGGTCTTTAAAAAAAACGAAAAGTTTATTGAAAAATTTTAACGAAAAGTTGATAATAAAAATATCTGAAAAAGAAACCTTTGAAAAATGTATGAAAAATCGCGTTATTCAGTTTGTTTGAACAATAGCTGGTTCGATCTGGCTACATAATTCTGTTTATTTATCGCCTTACCCCTTGAGTTTTTTGGCTTTAGATGGTTCTACAGGGTGCGCCATTTGAATGTGGTCGATGGAAATATTGAAGCAGACACCGGCCCAAACAGTCACTTTCTGTTCATGCAGTGGAGTTTGATGGATAGTATGAGGATTTTCTTTCCCCCAAATGCGACAGTTTTGTTTATTTACAGTGCCAGATAGCGTGAAATGGGCCTCATCAGTCATTAAAATTCGCTCCCAAAAATCGGGCAATTACATTTAATGAACATTGTCACTATTTCCACGCGTTCTTTGGGCGTGAATCAATTCATGGTTAATTGTAATGCAATAATGTGTTCGACGACGTCAATCGGTTGAAATCTGTCAAAGTTATTCAATATTTCCATCGACCACATTCAAATGGCGCACCCTGTACGTGGTCTGGACTTATTAAAAAAAAAATATTTTTTTTTCAAACTTTTTAAACGTATATTTTATTTATATAAAAAAATTAAATTAAAAATTTAAAAAACCCCCGAACTTAAGAAATTTTCATTTAAAAAGTGAAAAATAATAAAAGAAACTTAATGTTAAAGTACCTAAGAATCTATTAATAATTCTAAAAAAATACGTCGCGTTGGGGGACACGCGAGGGCAGACGTCGTTGACGGTCGTATCTTACATGCAAATTTTTTGAAGTAATTCTATGAAAGTTTTTGAAGTATTTTCTTAATTTTGTTTTTAAGTTAATCTTTGTTGCTTAATTAGACTATTTGTATTTAAATTGTTAGTTTAGGAGCGGTCCCCCAACGCGACGTATTTTTTTTAGAATTATTAATAGATTCTTAGGTACTTTAACATTAAGTTTCTTTTATTATTTTTCACTTTTTAAATGAAAATTACTTAAGTTCGGGGTTTTTTAAATTTTTAATTTAATTTTTTATTTCATACTTTTTATAGGTAGGTTAGGTTAAGTTAGACTTTAGTATATTATAATATACTTACTATAATTTAGATTCTTGTTAAGGTATAGATTACATTTAAGGTCAAGCTCGTTTGCTTTTTTTTACGCATTCTCCCCACTTTCACTCCCCACAACTTTTAAACGGCTCGACCGATTTTCATCATGTCTAGGAACACTCGCACATAAGTCACCTTTAATACAAAAAAAAAATAAATTGAAATCACTGCATGCGTTCGGGAGTTACGATGCCACAGACAGACAGACAGTCAGACAGACAAATTTTAAGCCAATCGGACAAAGTTTATGTTTTTAACTTCAAAACGCGAAGAGATAGAGCAAAAACGCGAAGAGATAGAGCAAAAATAACCTCAGATTCGAATCAGTGGCGTCGTCAGCTTCAATAGGACCAAATTTTAAGCCAATCGGACAAAGTTTATGTTTTTAACTTCAAATGGCCATAACTTCTAAACGCGAAGAGATAGAGCAAAAATAACCTCAGATTAGAATCAGTGGCGTCGTCAGCTTCAATAGGACCAAATTTTAAGCCAATCGGACAAAGTTTATGTTTTTAACTTCAAATGGCCATAACTTCTAAACGCGAAGAGATAGAGCAAAAACGCAAAGAGATAGAGAAAAAATAACCTCAGATTCGAATCAGTGGCGTCGTCAGCTTTAATAGGACCAAATTTTAAGCCAATCGGACAAAGTTTATGTTTTTAACTTCAAATGGCCATTACTTCTAAACGAGAAGAGATAGAGCAAAAATAACCACAGATTCGAATCAGTGACGTCGTCAGCTACAATAGGACCAAATTTTAAGCCAATCGGACAAAGTTGATGTTTTTCTCCCCACTTTTACTCCCCACAACTTTTAAACGGCTCAACCGATTTTCACCAAACATGTCTAACAACACTCGCACATAAGTCACCTTTAATACAAAAAAAACTAAATTGAAATCACTGCAAGCGTTCGGGAGCTACGATGCCATAGACAGACAGACAAACAGACAGACAAACAGACAGACACGTCAAACTTATAACACCCCTCTTTTTGCGTCGGGGGTTAAAAATTAAAAAAATTTGATCCCAGTGCTGAAGTGTCTTAGCTCCTAAAAATTAAGATTTTAAAAGTGCCCACTTTATCGGGCAGAAATGCAAAAGTGCCCGGACTAATGACGTAAGCAACCCTAATAACGCACAATGGGCCCGCGTAGCCAGATTTGTGGCTAAATGTCTCGCCAAAAGAAAGTCAAAATTTGGACAAAATTATGAATTGAATATGATTTATACGCATACTTAAGGTATCATCGTGTGGAATAAATATATTAATTTATTATATATTTAGTGGTTTTTAAGTTATTTAGCAATCAAAGCTTGACATTTTGTATTTTAAGAGCGTTTCGCGATATTTTACAGAAAGAAAAATTCTGGTATTTAACTATGATACATGTAGCTACGAAATTTGTATTCACTTTATTATTTATAAATATTACTTCAGAATAAAAATATGAAAGCTAAAAAACTATTTGGTTTTGATAATATTCGAGTATGTCAATGTTATAAAGATTTTGTTGGTTTTTTGCATTATTTAGCTACTTTGCTTTAAGGATACCTCCGACTACCACTCGATATTTGATCTAAAAAATGTTTATAAATTTCTTTATATATTTTACAAAAGATAATTTAATTCTTCACGATTTTCGGAAATTGAATTTTTTATCTAAAAGTTGAAAAATTAACCAAAGATTAATCAGAAAATTTTTTAATTTCTTGGCTGACTACGAATAGGCTTGAATAACTATTTTTTCAAAACTTGTAAATTTTATTTTTTACATTATTTGAAAATTTTATAGCATACTTACAAAGATTCAGATTCAAATTGTAAAAATTATAAATTTTGAGGAAAAAACGTAAAAATTTAAATATGGATTTCTTTAATTTTTTTCCGAATTTAAAGGAGCATGCCAAAACAATGATAACTTTTAAAAACCAGATTGATTTTTGAGTGTCACCTTGTCTGTGAATGGCATCGAAAGCTGAAACTTTTTGGGACTCTACATCTCCAAAACCCATTGCGAATATATCTTGGAGTATCCCATAGCTCGATTTTTTCAATGTATGTGGAGCTTACATCACCCTCATCATGTGTAGAAATGATGCTCCAATTGGACACTGTACATAGTGTAATTTTTTTGAAATGTAAATTGCAGATTTTATTATTGAGTAGCTTTTTAGAGTTTTTTCCAATTTTGATCTGGATTGATCATTGTATCTCAATAAAAATCTTAGGAGGCTCAAACTTCCTAGAAATATGGTGCAATTCCATTTAAGCATTTTATTGAATAAGTTTTGCTTATTATTTATCATTGATTTTCCAATTTTAGTCTGGGCATATCTACGTAATCTATCGACGAAATAGAAGATATGATGGAAGGTTCAAACTTCTGTTTGAAAATAGTCATCAAGGTCCTTTAAAAAAACGTGCTCGTAAAATTTCATCATAGTGAAAACAATAGTTAATATGGATAATGCCAAATTTTTGGCCAAAATAATAAGAATCTGGGCCCACAGTGCAACGGTGCAAAAAAGCAAAAGTGCCGGACCAACAAACTGGGATATTTTTTAGCGATTTTGGCGTTCTTTGTTAAAAATTCGTTTGTTAGAAAAATGGAGCTTAAAAGCATAAACGATAAAATTATCGATATTAGCTAGAACATTGTAAATTTGATGATCTTTCACTGAAAATTGAGCTATCGTCAACGTTGCTTCATGGGGTGACCTGAGGGCTTTTTTCTTGCTGATATCTTTATGGAATAAATATCTTTATGAAAATATCTTCAAATAAGCTTTATGAGTATATTCCCAATTTTATTTTAATCAATGCGGAAATCCTATTTTAAAAACTATCTCAAAAAAGTCACGTAAGAAACAATAAAAACCTTAAAAAGTAGCTAATAAATTGCAAATATCGAAATACTTGGATTACATAAACTTAGTGAAGCTTTTCGCTTTTGGTAACTGAGATGAATTTTTTGTTTTTACCAACCAGGTACTAAATTATATATCAAGCTTTTGTAAAGCATTTGTAGTTGTCTGTTTAAAACTTGCCGACAACTAGACAATATATATGCATATAAGGTATAGCTTTACTTAATAGCCCCCATATGAACGCACACACCTCTCCCAACACACACACACACACACCTCTCCACACAATCCCAGATATCGCTATCGTTTCAAGCTGTGTGTGGATTTCGCGCTATTATCTGTGCACAGGCAAAATGCAAGCGACATTGATAGAGAGAGAGACTCTAGAGAGGAATGGAGGCGAGAGAGCTCGAGAGAGAGTGCGGTGGTCTAGGGGGCAAGAGTAACGCCTGACTGATTTATGGCCTCGCTTTAAATATTTATTTACAACTTGGTGTGGCATAACCAACACAGGCCCGTTCTGTTGGCTGGCCACAGGCCACTGCTGAGGATAAGGCTGGAGGGGCGGGTTGGGGGCTCGGAGGCAGCCGCCAGCCAAAGTGACAAAATAACGCACAATAACTCAAGTATCCGCGTTACATCTCAGACGTCGTTGTTGGCCACGTTATTGTCGCGGCTGCCGCCAGGCTGCAACTTATCATGGTCAACAAATCTTGGCAGACAGACGCGTCAGCGTCGGCGACAGTTGCAGCAATTGCAGCAAATGAAGTTAGTTACAGCAGAGAACGAGAGCAACTAAACTAGTAGGAAGGAGGCTTGGACAAAAGAAAAAAAACCCAAGACGACTCACCTGATCGGGTCGCAGGCCAGGCGGCACCCAGGTGTATTCCTCCAGTGCACAGCCGCTGTCATCGTCCGAGTGCGACTGCCGCTGCATATCGATATGTTGACCAGCTATAAACGCAGCATGCCCCGTTGAGGCATGATGCACCAGCGAAGGCGGTGACGGTGTTGATAGCGCCGGCGAGAGCTGGTGATGTGTTTGCTGGTGATGATGATGATGATGCGGCTGGTGATGTTGCTGCTGGTGATGTTGCTGCTGCTGCTGTTGGTGCTGTTGCTGGTGCTGATGCTGCCTCTGCGATGAGCTAGAGTATTTGGAGTTGGAGGAGCAAGCGGATGCGGCGGGTGAATACTGTGCAGCGGCATGTTCTGGCTCTGGCGGAGGCGGCAGTGGCAGTGGCAGTTGCTGGTGATGTTGTGGCAGACGTTGCAGCGGCAGCGGTGAAGTGGGCAGCAAGCCCGCAGCCTGCAGACTGCTAGCCGAGGAGCTGCTAGGCAGACCCAGATTTGCAGCCATGTTGTTGCCACTGCGCAGCCCCGTCACCAGCGGCGACAGTGGCGATAAAGCAGCGCCCGTTGCTCCAGCTGCGCTGGGCGAGAAGTGACGCGGCAGCGTTGGTATCTTCTGCAGATAGGAGACCTGCGTAAGTGGCGTACGGCTGATGGGTCTGCAAGTAGAGAGGAGAATCAAGGTATTAGCTCTTGAGTTATAGTAGAGATACTACAAAGTGCGGTCTTAGCTGGGAAATTGCATTTTACCCAAAGAGCGTGACCAATTGAATGTTAATTAAAATGTAGTCGCCACTGCGTGGCAGGTTAAAGGTGTTGAGAATGTTCTTTCTCTCTACATGACTCTCGTCTGATGGCTATGATAAATTGACTATATATAATATAATTATAAAAAGATAGGGAGTATCTCTATCTATGTGGGATTTGCCATGTCAATTTGCATTTCTTTAATTTCATTTGCCAGTTTCGATATAAAAACAATGTTAACATCAGAATGAATATAATACGCTTCAGAGCATTTCGGCAAACAAATTGTTAGTTTGTGGGTGTCCTTCCTATACAAAACATGCACATTGTATAAAAATACATACATATATATATATATGTACAATATATATATATATATATATATATATATGTATATGTGCAGAGGTATTGGTATCTACAGGATTGGCAGATATTTTTTGTTGACTATGTGCGACGATCCCATCTGCTGTCACTTTTATCATTTTGTTCTGGGCTTTAGGCTCCAGCTCCAGCTCCTGCCTCTCTATTGTTTGAGCTGCAATGTTTTCGTTGGGCTTGTTCAATTTGTTAGGTTTGATGTTGGCTATGAAACTCAGGGAATGAAGTTGGGCCTTAAATATTTTTTTGCGCCCAAAAAACTTTAATCTATTGTTTGACTGACGGTAGCTCAAAAAACAAAATGGAAAAACTGGAATTACCTTTGTAATCTATTGATTTCCTAGGAAGCATCAAAGTATTACTTGGATTACGCTAGTTTACAAATTTATTAACGAATGACTAAAAAAATGGAATACTTCATGTTCGATTCTCGGCGATTTTTTGATGAACACAGAATTCAATTACTCATTTTTTTGTTCAAATTTCAATATGGGAGAATATGGTATATGGGACGTCATTGCATACTCAAAATGTGAAACAATAAAAATTTCTTTGATATCAAATGATTTTTTATGTAAAAATATTCATTACAAAATCTCCTCACTAGGCACTTTGAAAATTTGATTGTAATAACTTTTTGTTCGATTTTCTATGTCTTAAAATATAAAATTATAAAAAACTCCATTTTTGTCGATTTTTTACGATATTTTATAAACCATAAAAAGTAGCAAACGATTTGTAAGTGTTTACAGAATACAATCATATGAACGTTTTCCTCAAATTTTTGAATCTACGTTCCAATGTCTTAAAATATGAAAGAATAAGAAACTCAATATTAAAAATCTTTAACGACATATAATCCACTGAAAATACTTTGTATAGGCAAGTTAAAATGTAAAATAATACAAAAACACGATTTTTGCCGATTTTTGCCGATTTTTTACGATATTTTGTTATCCATTATATATATAGTACATCTATACTCTATATAGGCATATATAAGAGATTTTCTAAGAATTTACAGAATACCATCATCTGAACTTTCTTCATATTATAAAATTGTAAAAAAAAATTATAAACGTTCCAAAAAATCTGTTCTTCACGAATGACGAATACAATTTAACCTTTTCAGGCCCACTGTTCCATATAAGGAACATTTCGGTGGGGCGGCCACAGGTTAGATAATTCTAAGGCCAAATATTTTTAAAGTACTCCCGTTTTAATTCGGGGCTTTCAAGCTTTTTTGTTATTTCAAGTTCGCTCTCTGACACTTTAAGGGTTAATTGGAGTACTATACAGAGATCTCGAAAGAGAGTGTTCGGTATAGAAGTTTAAGCTACGGCAAAGAATATCTAAATTGATTAAATTTTTTTGAGGAAAAAGTTTCTTAAAAATTATAATTTTCATAAAATCCGACGAACCATTTTATAGCGAAGGAAAGAATAGGCAGAACTTATAGGAAACCCATCATTAAAAAACTATTTGTACTGGAGATGTGAAAGTATCGAATGTAACTGAAAGTATCGAAAAGGATGGAAATTGCGTATTCCCGATATTTCCGATAAAATAGCGGAGCTACATAATAGCAATTTTTGACGGATATATTTTTTTAAACCATATATCATCCTCAAATCCTTGATTCGGGGTTCATATAAAAAATTTCCTGAACTATACATATAAGAACGATCTTAAGCAATTGCGAAATGAGAAAATAATGATAATACATCGTTAAGAAGAGGAGGTACAACGAAAAAATTCTGAATTCCCGGTTTATCTAAAAAAATTCGGAACCATATAAGAAGAATCTCTAAGCCCAAGTTGGCTAAATTCATATGAGCAAGGTTCAGGTTCAAACTACCTCAATGCAAGATAATATCAAAAAACTATCTATTATGAGGAGAAAGGTAAAAGATAAAACTCTTTAATCAGGACTCTTGCAAAAATAGTCCCAGGACTTAAAACTTAAATGACGGAAACTTTTTTTTGAGATTCTTTAACCAAAGCAATCGAAGAATAGGCAAATAAAGGGAAAATATCGATTTGGACAAAAGGATAAGAATTAAAATAGTGCATTTTTCACACATTCCGTAATATCTCCATACTTTGAACTAATTATGACGTCATGTTTGTGTGAAGGTGCAAGGTTTAAGCTCAAGCTACCTGAATACAAGAAAAATGCAAAAAAAAAATCTAATATCTAGGTAAAAAGATAAAACTTTTTAAACCCGACACATACAGAAAAATGCCAGTACTTAAAACTTACATATGCGGCCTCGATAGCCTAGAGTCAGTACAATAGACTATCCTCCCAGAGCTTATGGCTTCGAATGCCACGTAAAGCATGGTCCTGCACTTTCCACTTTTCCTGTTCCCCTAATTGTTCCTGTCTATTCTATATCCATATAATTTACTCCCATTATCTGTATTATAACGGGCCTATTCTTGATGATTTGAGACGCTAATTCCCAACAGCTGCCCTAACCTACCTACCTACCTAAAACTTACATCCCGGTCAGTTTTTTTTTGATTCTGTGTCAAAAGCTAAAATTTAAGCAATCGAAGAATAGGAAAATAACGGAAAAATACCGATAAGTATTATTAATCGATAAGCCTTAAAATGTTTAATTTATTACACATTCCGTAAATTTTAACACTTTAAACTTCAACTGTGACGTCACCTTTGTCTTAAATAGTATATCAATGTAGTTCTAGTTGTTTATACAAAATTCGCAAGAAGTGAAACGATAACGATACTAAATATTTTTCCTTAACTTGGAATTCTAAAAATTCTCTCTCGCAATTCCGCATTAGGGTTCCTCATCTTGTCACATAGTTTATTTCCAAAGAAGCTTCTTTCTGTAGGGTTCCCAACTGGTCCGCATAGTTTAACTCCATGAACGGTGCGGCTCCCCTACTAACCGCAAAACGCACCATTTCATGCATGTTGTAGATTTCAAACAAAAAGTAACTGTGCATTGTCTACAAATTGTAACTCCAACTGAACTGAACTGAATATACATTGTACTCGGATACTGGGAGGCGTAACCGGTTGAGTGCATACGGGCGTTGTTATCATGGCATGGAACCCATGTGACCGCCCTTCCGTTGTTCCTGCTCTTTCTAAATTTCATATACACAACCAAACGACCCGTGTATTTTTTGATTCGCTTTAACAATTGGAATTCAGTTTCCAGCTTACTGACTCCTCGGACGACTGACGTCATGACGTTGTCAATGTTGTGTGAAGTGCTTTCTGTGGTTTCGCAGCAATTAATTGTTCAGATTTTCGCCTTTAGAGCTATGGTCTATGGTCAGTCTATGGGTATAGGAAACGTTTTAATTATAACACGAAAAGTAAAACCGCGGCGTATTGGGCAAGACCGCATAGTGCAGTAATGTGTAGAGTGTCAGCCAGGATAAATGCACCAGGGGCAACGCGTCTGGACATGCACGTGTGCGATCCAAGTCCAGCTATCTAAGCAGCTGGACTTCGCTGTGGGAAATACCTCTCAGACCATAAATAAAAAAAAATACGAAACTTGCTTACATTGAAACTCAAATTACAAACAAAACAAGACTTTGGCTGCGGCTGCCACATAATCAATACTTGAGATAGATTACAAAAAAGTGGAAAAATAAATAAAAAATGGAAAATGGAAAAATAAAACCCGAATTGGGCAAGATATAACTTGGCTGCAATTTGCAATAAAGGAAATTAGAGCACGTTCAGGCGCATTGCTTTACATGGCATATCTTGAGTTTCTCGAATTTCCATGGGGGTTTTCGGTTTCCAGCTAGCGTGTTTTTAATAAGTCACGGCTGAGGTGCAACAACGACATTCCAATTTTTTATTTACTCTATAAATGTTGAATGAATTTTTGACTGAAACGTATGTATTTATGGCAATTTTGTAAAATTACTTAATTTTTAGCAAATCTGTTGGGTAGTTATTTTTCAATTAGGCTTTAAAATTTATTTCCTTAACTCTTGCAAAAGAAACATTTTCTTGGGTTGTTATATATAACCTTCGTTAAAAAGGGATCATAATAGCAGAGTGCTTAAAAAAAATTCGTATTATTGAAAAATTCGTTGCCCTGCCTGAACTTCCCAATTCCATTTTAGGAGCACGTCGCAGCTACAAAATTTTATCGAAATATGCAAATCAAACTGTTGTCGAAATATTTCCAAAAATATGTATCTAAGAAAATATATTGGAATATTTTTACGAATATTTGTTTATTGACAATCAACCGATAAATTTAAAAGGTTTTATATAATCCAATATTGATATAAAAGTTAATCGCTAAATATAACTTATTGTATGATAAAAAAGGATAAAAAAAGACTCGGACGACTACGGGGTACCCTGTAACATAAGCTTGCAATAAAATCCGGTACATTGCTTAAAAACACCAAAAGACATTTGATTGCCAAAAAGGGTTCCTTCATAAACAACCAAAACCAGACGAATTTTGAAGCAAAAAATGTTTTTTTTACCGATCGTTCCTATTTGACACAGTGCTTAGGAACTTTAAAAAACTTCCGAGTGCCAAATTTGGTTACGATATCTTTATAAACAAACAAAATATACCGATATTTGTACAAAAATCGATTTTTTTTGCCGATCGGTCCTATGAGAGCTATATGATACAGTCAACCGATTTTGATAAAATTTGATACAATGCTGTGGATCTTTAAAAAACTTCCGAGTGCCTTTGGTTCATCTTCATAAATATACGAATTATCTATCTAAAACTATTTGTTTTTTTCGACGTCCTCTGCAACATCCCTATGGGACTTATATAATGTAACCCCGATATCAAAAAACGAAAATAAACTTGTCTCCTTTGGAATAATAAGGGATCTAATCTGAAAGTTTGGTTGCTCTAGCTCTTACCATCTCTGAGATCTATGCGTTCATACGGACGGTAGGACGAACGTACAGACGGACAGTGGATCTTAAATCGATTTAATTAATGCTGACAATAAAATGGACTTTTGCTTATGGAGAATTGATCTTTTTGAATTATGCAACTTGCATGTACATTAGGAAGGATCAATTTATATGGGACAGAAAAAACGTTTTAGGGCTCTCAGCGATTTTGATTCTTTTGGGCCATTTTAAGCATTTTTGCCAAAGAAAAAATTTCGACTCGTCTTCATTTTCAAAATAGGTTTTTTTTTCAAAATATTAAAAAATCATCTTAGATGTCCCATTTACAAGGCCAAAACATTTATTTTTCCTCTAGCTAAATGTGTATTGGAGAGCTTAGGGAGGAAACAAGTTTTGACATCTATTTTCAAATTTAATCACTATTTTTTTTTTGAGAATTTACAAAAGAATTTTAAAAAATTAATTGATTGGATCCTTAATTTGTATATTTTCTTTTATTGAGTTTAAAATTTTCTATCTAATGTATCATAAAATTTTGGTGGTATTTGTTCAAGTTCATAATTTTGTTTTCGTTATTGAGAATAATGAAAATATTTTAAATTAAATTTTGTATAAATACTCTTTTTTGTTTATAGATTTTCTTTTCTGTGATTATTGAGGTTATAACTTGCTAGCGCCTACTGTTTTAGAGCGATTAATCGATTAAATCGGGCTTTTTTTTTCTGAGAATCGGTCGAAAAGATCGACCATTGAAAATTGAGCACTGATCTAGAGGTTATATAAAATATTGGTTCAATTTTGATCAACAATATTATATACTTTTTATATTCAATTTTGATCAACCATTTTATTCAGCTTTCAAGCAAATATTTATCGAATTATTATTCTCCAAGGATCATATCCAACAACGTATCAGCTTTTGAAAAACATTTTTCAGTAGAATAAACGCGTCGGATTTCCACTGTTTTCACATTTATGTCAAGTTTGATCAAAATTGGTCTACTATATCTTATATGTAGCTACTATACAAAAATTAAACAAGTTATATATTTCCAAAATATAAAAACATTTTTACGTAGAATAAAACAATCGGATTTCCATTTTCTTCACATTTGTGTCAAGTTAAATCAAAATTGGTCCACAATTTCATATAGCTACCATACAAAAATTGGACCAGTTATCATTTTCCAAGCACCATACTAAAAAAAGTATCAGCTGAGCCAAGTTTGATCAAAACTGTTTCACTATTTCATATAGCTGCTATATAAAATTGAGCCATTAAGCCTTTTCCAAGGATCCTAGTAAACAACGTACCAGCTGCTGTAAATTATATTTAGGCTAAAAGCATCTAACTCCCACTTTAGATTATTCCCAGCTCTCCCCACAACTCCACGATTTAGTTGCTCAGTCATAACCAGCCATCTAAAGCTCTCTCTGAGCCCCTACTAGCCACTTGAGTTGTGCACAGACACAGTTACTCCCTTCCTTGGCCGCACTTCTTTCATTTCTAAAAACTTTATTAACTTGTATGCACAATGCCGCCTTAAATATGAAGACCTGCTTATTACACCCCTATAATACCCAAGATGATAGCTCAAAGTTTTTACAGCTGGCCAGAGCTGCCTGGCTTTAACATTTTACTGTCATTGATAAACACTAGTTTAGTTCTTGCAGCTGTTCATAGCTGGCTTGACCCACGTCAGAGCGCGGCATACCGAAAGACCGACCGACCGACAGACGGCCAGACAGACCGTCCTCAGACAGACAGGAGACGTGGTGCCCCCAAACTCAGTCAACTCAGTCAGTCAGTTTCCATCAAGTGTAGCAATTGTTGCTGGGTTACACCTTACCGCCATTATGCTTTCAACTCGACTTTATGTTGATCGACGTTGGGGAGCACTGAGGCAATGTGAAACTGTGACGTAGACTATATTTAGCATAGCTTATCTTGAGGCTGACATCTAAATGAATGATCATTATGCGGCAGAGAGCCGCGTGTTGACAAATTGCAAACCTTCTCAGCCGAATACTACCTTGATGACTGTCTCTGTGACGACTGGGTTGGCTATTAAACTTGGTTAAGGGGGCAAGAGCAAAGTTTAACCTGGTCTTAACACTTGGCATATTGTGCGGTTATAAAGAAAAAAACTTGTACAATTGTGACCGCAAAGTTATTCAGGCTGTTGTTAACGACCAAGACAAAGAAAGTACATATAATTGTACAAATTCTAGCGCAAATTAATAAACTTGGCTAGAATTCTTTGACCTGCAAGCAGAAAAAAAAGAAATAGAACAAGGGATGTCCGGCAGCTAACTCATAAAATCTACACAAGTTGTCTTGGAATGTACCCAAAGAGATTTCTTTTACGATGTCTCCATGGCAAATGCACAATAATTATTGCGCTCTCTCGGTGTCTCTAAGCATTTGCCCTAGCTAAGATTGGCATTTCAGGACTTTATTAAGACAAGCAAGTTCACCAGTCCACTAAAACAATTGTCGTAAATGATTTTCAATGGTGCCATAAAAAATGGTACCTAAGGCTATAAAGTTTATGACAAACTCAAATGGAAGTGCAATAAAAGGTTGAAGGAATTTTGTGTAAATAATTTTAAGCGTGCTTTTGAGTTTTAAAGTGCACTTCAGAGCGTCTTTAAACTTAGTTCTATCTATCAGAATTTAGAATTTAAATAAGATAATAATTTAACCGATACACCGCCTTTTAAGTTTTATGTTAAGCCTTGTGACGTCACTGCACAGCAAAATGAAGTTTATCTTTGATGTAGATGACTGCAATCTTAACACAACCAACATCTTTGCGGAAAAATCGAACTAAACTTAAGTTAAGCCGCAGGTACAGCGCTTTGTACGTTTTATGTTGAGCCTTGTGACGTCACTGCATATCAAAATGAAGTGTATTCTTGATGTAGGCCGCATATTTTGCTACGAAAGATGACTGAATCTTAACACAACAAATTTCTTTGCAGCAAAATTATACTAAATTAAGTTAGACCCGCAGTAACACCGCCTCTTACGTTTTACTTTGACCCTTGTGACGTCACTACACGTCAAAATGAACTTCATCTTTGATGTAGGCCGCATATTTTGCTTCAAAAGCTGCCTGCAATCTTAACACAACAAATTTTTTGCATGCAAAATCGAACTAAAGTTAAGATAGACCGCAGATACACCGCCTCTTACTGCGTTTTTGTGCCTTGTGACGTCACTGCATATCAAAATGAAGTGTATCTTTGATGTTGGCTGCATATTTTGCTACAAAAGATGGCTATAATCGTAACGCAAGAAATTTCTTTGCAGCAAAATCAAACTAAAGTTAAGTTACACCGCAGCTACGCCTCATCTTACTGCCTTGTTGCACTTTGTGACGTCACTGCACAGCAAAATGAAGTTTATCTTTGATATAGGCCGCATAGACTGCAATATTTTCACACAAAAGATGACTGCATTCTTAACACAACAAATTTCTTTCCAGCAAAATCGAACTAAAGTTAAGTTAGGCTTCATCTTACTGCTTTGTTGCGCCTTGTGACGTCACTGCACGCCGCGCTTGCACTCAATCCGCTATCTAAACTTCATAAGTCATTTAGCTTTATTGACCAACCACTTAGCTTTCGTTTATTAATATACTCATCGACAGCTGGGGGCAACCTGTGTGGTCCTCTCAATTTACTCATCAACTTAATACACAACTGTACCTGCTCACTTACTCATTTTTTGTATTATCTATAGCTCTAGCTCTAGCCTAGAAAGTGGCATAAGCTAATATAATTCTATAATCTACCGGGCCGCACAATTTTCACACCACAAACAACTTTCAACTGGTTGCAAGTTGCAAGTCTGTCGTAAAAAGTGCTAAAGAACAAATTGTTTGCTTATCTATCGTTAACAAAGCTGACCAATTAAAGTTAGAACTGCCCCGGACTAAGAGCGCCCAAGATGAGGCAAGGAAAAAAAAGCAGGCAAGAAAAAAATATGTTGCACAACATTTTTGAGCTGCTGCAGCAACCAACCCGCTGCCGGCTGCTCTGCTAACGGCACAGAAATAGCTGCCTTGCGAGCGTGCAAATTTTCACAGCTGTGGCAACTCTGGCAAAAACAACTGCAGCACAAGAACAACAACAACAACAGCAACAACTATGCCAGTAATTTGCCAGCCTCTAAAATGTCGCGGTGCATGTTGCAGGCTGCACATTGAGCGTGGCAGCAACACTTCAAACAACAACTTGAAAGTTTGGCGCAAAAATAGCAAAAATCGAGCCCAGAAGTGTTCGTAGGAAGTACTACAAAAAATCCGGTTTCAGACTGCCCAGAACTTGGTATTAAGTATTTTCTACCGCCCAAAAGAAATTGCATCATTAATGTCAATATGACACAGTTATGCTTGGTGGAAATCTTGTTTATGTACCAACATGAATAAAAAAATCGCTTAACTTATTTTTAAGCTATAAAAAGTAAGGCTCTTAAAAGACTGCCTTTGTCTAAAACTTAAAAAGCGTACATTAATTGCTTGATTTATGATCATATAAAAGATTTGGCTCGAGTACATAAAGCAATCTAAACAGCTATTCGATTTACTACTCTAACCTCGATTTATTTATAGAGTTCTAATTTTTTTTTAAGATTTTTTATTATTGCGCCTTTTGCAAATTATTTATTTTTATCGCTCAATTAAAGATTATACCAAATCCGGGTAAACCATGCAGGGATCTCCCAGCGCGAGTTAATTTGAGTTGCTTGAGTATCAGCAACAGTACACAAAGACATCATGTGATGCGGCTTTGATTTGTCATCTAAACCCTTTTAACACCTTTGATCTTCTTTTCAGATATTCTTAGTAACTGATTCTTAATTCAATCTAAGATACATCTTATTAACTTCTTATAGATAAATCTTATTTTATAATTGGGTATTATTTGATTCTTCACCTCTTAGGAACTGCCTCGATCTTCTCTTAAAATCTCTTAATATAACTTTTCTTAACAATAACTTTAAATTGTTTAAGATAACCTATTTTGCATTGAGGTGTTATTTGATTGTTCCCTTTTAATGGACTCCCGCGATCTTCATTTCAGATCTTCCTAGCCACCTCCTCTGAATTCCATAGTAATGTTCTTCTTATTGACAATAACTTCTAACAGTTAGGGAGAACTTATTTAATATTTTGGGCATTATTTGATTGTCCTTTGTCAAGGGACCCCCTCGATCTTCATTTCAGATCTTACTAGTCGCTTGAATTTCAATTAATATATATCTCATCAACAATAACTTCAAATTGTTTAAAATAACCTATTTTGCATTAGGTATTATTTGATTGTCCCCTTTTAAGGAACTCTCTCGATCTTCTCGTGAGATCTTCCTAGCCACCTCCTCTGAATTCCACAGTAATGTACTTCATATTACTTCTAACAGTTAGGGTGAGCTTATTTAATATTTTGGTATTATTTTGTTGTTTCCTTTCAAAGGACAGTTCATGGAAAGAAATCAGTTCAAAAAAATTAACATAAGTTTCCAGCCATTTTCCAGGCGAGATATACTCAGCTTGGCAAGCGACCAGACTGACATCTTGGACGAAAACCCAACTATTCTTGTCGACAGACAAGTTGCTATCAAGGCTCTGTCATCGCATACCTCGAAGGGTAAGCTTATTTGTAGCACAGTAGTGACGTCACTCAATCAACCTCTGCTGAGTACCTGCATCGAGGGGGCGGCCAGGAACCAATCAGCACCAGAAGCGGATGTTGCTGTTAACAATATAAAGAGAAGCCAAAGCTTAACGAGAATGGGTAACTGCATCCGGCTAACACATTCACGAGCATTCTGGCGTTGGTACAATCTGAAGCAAACATAAGAGGCCCTGAGGTTCCACAAGAACATGAGCAAAATAGGGCAGGCGTTGTAAAGGGGGACTGCACAATGAAACTTAGTGGATGCACCATATTAATCACGACTTTGTTGTAGCTGAGGAGATGAGGAGCAGATAGAAAGTTTTTAACACCCCCTGAATTCATGGCCAAATCATGAATGATGCGAATGGTTGAAGAATTTGGTTTTTATAGAGAAACTAGAACATTTAATTTATCGTATAGTCATACGAATCGACATACAATCATCCCACATACGATGAATTCGATTGAACAACCTTCTTGATAAACAGACGAGTTGTACAACTACACGCTTCTTTTGAAGATCTGGTATATCTGTGATAACAATGAAGACGTAATGAAAGCTCCCAGCTATGACACCCAACTTAACTAGCTCGCTTGTCTCAAGTTCGGTTACATAACCTCATATATCTCAAAATCCAGACGTGATGGGCCAATTCTGATTAGGCAGCTAATTTCTACGAAAATGACCCTTAGCTTTCCAATAACTAATCTATGTTGACCTGTGTAATAGATGATAGAAGGGACTATAGAGACTGCAAAAGTCCAGTGCCTTGAGATCGCACGATCTTGCTGGGAATGTGCCTGTAACATTTCTAAGTATAAAATTTGTTTAGCGAACGAATGTGTATTTGCTATATCTCTCTATAACTAAGTAGCAAGATGCCAATGTCGAAATTAAAAATCTGAAAAAAATTAAATACTGAAAATAATTAATTATTTCCTCCTTTAAGTTTAAAAAAACACCCTTTATTTAAAGAGCTCTTACAAGCTTCTCATGCCAAATTTACGACAACTTAAGAGCTCAAGTTAAACTCAAACAATCCATAAAAATGTGCCTCCAAATTAATATCGAGTCCAAGCCTGCCTTAGATATGGTCAGTCTGGAGTGCCATCTAAAATTTAAACGTGCCACTGAAACAACGGCGCAAACTTCTTAAAATTATTTTAATGGCATATTAATAATATTTATTTACAATTTTTATAGTTCCATAATAATAGTTGGAAAACCCCTTTAGAAGCCCCTAGCTTTGCTCCAATTCATTCCACACTCTGTGTAAATTCATTAAAATTGAAAAGCATTCGTTTTCGGGTTGCCCCCAATCCCCAATCTCGCAACCGAGCTTGGATGGAGTGGAGTCTCTGGCTGTGTGTGGCGGCGGCGTCGTGGACTTGGTCCAAGTGTTTGCCACAGGCCTTGCTTTGGACCAGGCACTTGGTGGGTTTTTTTTTTTTGGTCTACGAACTTGTTTTTCTCTTGGCCTGTAGTTTTAATTGAAGTCGTGTCTTCTCGTTCTTACGCTTTAAGCTGATTTTTGCTTGGGCTATTAATATTTTGCTGGCTCGATTTTTTTTTTATTCTTTTTTTATATTTTTTTTTTATACACTAATGTTCGCTTTTGGTGATTATGCTCAATTTTGTTTTTAACCATAATTACTTTGGATACCGTCCGTTAGCTATTAGGCCAGAGTTAATATCTCGTTGGTGTTTGTTAAGCTAATTAGCATGATTGATTTTATTTTCGGTTTTTTGTCAATTTTCAATAAGTAAAAGGTGAGACAATGCAATGCGGGCTGAATACGAAAAAATAAAATTGCTACAGATCATTGATCTCGATTGTGATATATTTAGGGAGTTTGTTTAAGTCTATTGCGTTATGGAAAAACTATTGAGGTTAGGTTAAGTGCATGGGGTTATGAGATAAATGTATTCAGAACAAAGCCTGAAATTTTATATTCTATATAGTATGGTTATAATAATGATCATTAAGATTTTAAAGAATTAGCCATATTTCAGGAAATGTCGATATATGAAAGCTTCAGAATACTGGAGGAAATCTCGGAAATAGATTTTTATAAAATTTAAGATATTCAGATGATAAAATAGGCGATTATTTTATGAGGTGATATCTGCGAATATGATTTTATCTAAGAAAAATTATTAGAAATTTAAAAGAGTCAATCATATTTTAAGATGTATAAATGCTTGAAATTCTGTAGGAAAATTTGTTCGTTGTGTAAATATGATTATATAAAATTTAAGATATTCAGATGATATCAAGAGGTATGCGTTAATAGTATTATTATAGTTATTTTATAAGGTGAGATCTGCGAATATGCATTAATAAGAAGGTCAGACCTAAGGTAACTCCTGATTCGAATTCTTATTTATTGACTTTATAATAATAAAGCACCTAATAAAATTTAAGGAAGAATCTGCGTTAATATGACGAAATGATGTGTACAAATATTAATTAATCTGAATTAGGTAAAATTTAAGGTATTTAGATGACATTTTGTTTATTTGATGAGATGATAAGCAAGATTGTTAACATATCTGTGAAAATAAATTTTCCTTATAATAGGATGTATTAGTGTTCAAATACTATAGTTCCTAATTGGAGTTATTTTTAACCCCCGACGCAAAAAGAGGGGTGTTATAAGTTTGACGTGTCTGTCTGTTTGTCTGTCTGTTTGTCTGTTTGTCTGTCTGTCTATGGCATCGTAGCTCCCGAACGCTTGCAGTGATTTCAATTTAGTTTTTTTTGTATTAAAGGTGACTTATGTGCGAGTGTTGTTAGACATGTTTGGTGAAAATCGGTTGAGCCGTTTAAAAGTTGTGGGGAGTAAAAGTGGGGAGAAAAACATCAACTTTGTCCGATTGGCTTAAAATTTGGTCTTATTGTAGCTGACGACGTCACTGATTCGAATCTGTGGTTATTTTTGCTCTATCTCTTCTCGTTTAGAAGTAATGGCCATTTGAAGTTAAAAACATAAACTTTGTCCGATTGGCTTAAAATTTGGTCCTATTAAAGCTGACGACGCCACTGATTCGAATCTGAGGTTATTTTTTCTCTATCTCTTTGCGTTTTTGCTCTATCTCTTCGCGTTTAGAAGTTATGGCCATTTGAAGTTAAAAACATAAACTTTGTCCGATTGGCTTAAAATTTGGTCCTATTGAAGCTGACGACGCCACTGATTCGAATCTGAGGTTATTTTTTCTCTATCTCTTCGCGTTTTTGCTCTATCTCTTCGCGTTTAGAAGTTATGGCTATTTGAAGTTAAAAACATAAACTTTGTCCGATTGGCTTAAAATTTGGTCCTATTGAAGCTAACGACGCCACTTATTCGAATCTGAGGTTATTTTTGCTCTATCTCTTCGCGTTTTTGCTCTATCTCTTCGCGTTTAGAAGTTATGGCCATTTGAAGTTAAAAACATAAACTTTGTCCGATTGGCTTAAAATTTGTCTGTCTGACTGTCTGTCTGTCTGTGGCATCGTAACTCCCGAACGCATGCAGTGATTTCAATTTATTTTTTTTTTTGTATTAAAGGTGACTTATGTGCGAGTGTTCCTAGACATGATGAAAATCGGTCGAGCCGTTTAAAAGTTGTGGGGAGTGAAAGTGGGGAGAATGCGTAAAAAAAAGCAAACGAGCTTGACCTTAAATGTAATCTATACCTTAACAAGAATCTAAATTATAGTAAGTATATTATAATATACTAAAGTCTAACTTAACCTAACCTACCTATAAAAAGTATGAAATAAAAAATTAAATTAAAAATTTAAAAAACCCCCGAACTTAAGTAATTTTCATTTAAAAAGTGAAAAATAATAAAAGAAACTTAATGTTAAAGTACCTAAGAATCTATTAATAATTCTAAAAAAAATACGTCGCGTTGGGGGACCGCTCCTAAACTAACAATTTAAATACAAATAGTCTAATTAAGCAACAAAGATTAACTTAAAAACAAAATTAAGAAAATACTTCAAAAACTTTCATAGAATTACTTCAAAAAATTTGCATGTAAGATACGACCGTCAACGACGTCTGCCCTCGCGTGTCCCCCAACGCGACGTATTTTTTTTAGAATTAATACCCTGTACTAGTAATGGGATGCTCCCATAGTTTCTAAGTGGAGTTTATGTTTTACGATTTTTTACATAAATATCTCATAAAAGATTTTTTTTTCATAATACAATTTAAGATATTCAGATAAATTCTTTTGCTTTTTATGAGATAATAATTATTGGAGGCTTTTTTAAGATTCTAAGATGATATAAAGTGTAAGTTAAGCATTCTTCCACAAACGAACAAGCTGACTTGGAATCTTCAATGCTTTTGAGAAAGACTTTCTCCAACAATTTTTTATTAAGTCATTTTGAAGGAGATTCTGTACTGCATTTGAGCTTACGGCAGTTCTCCAGAGGCTATAGCTTTAATCAGTTCAGTATAGAGTATTGTTATTGCGTAAGGACAGAAGATCTGCAGAAGAAGTTTTCGCTTCCTTCCTTCTTGTTTGTTTTAATAAACAATCTTTTGAATTAGTTAATAGACAATTTTTCGATTGAAAAAGATTCTAATTAACAAATATGTATAAGGAATTAAAAATAAATTATCTTCGTTTCTAAGATGACATAGACTCAATTAATTATCAAAGATTAATTTCAATTCTCAAAAATAGTTAGTCCTCAATGTGTCTGGCATGAAAGGTTCTTAAATTATTCAGATAAGTCATCTATGCCATATATTTGAGAGCCATGCTTGTATAAGAAAACTAATTCGAAGAAAGAAGATTCTTCAGATTGCATGCTTTTTTCGTTTGGAATTTTTGTAAATTGGCAAAATTAGAATCAAAATTCTTTAAATTTCTCAGATGATGAGAGCTCTTTTGAAAGTTCGCAATTCCTTTACGCCCTTCTTTTTATAGATACCAAGATGTCTCAATGGTATTGGCTGCAACCAGGCTTGGCAGCCCAACGGCAAGGCAGTTTCTTTGGAAGACACGTTACGTTCAAGTTCTTTGCTAATCATCTCAAGTAGGGATAGACATTTTTAAAAGGCTTCGAAACTAATGCGTAACGTAGCAAACCCTTCAAAGCTGCGAAGTCTTAGTCTTACAAATTCCAGAATGCTCTCTGTCCCAATGGTGTTAGCTACGGCCAGGCATGCCAACTCAACGGAAAGACAGATTCTTTGGAAGACATGCTATGTTCAAGTCCTTTACGGATCATCTCAAGTAGGGATAGACATTTTCAAAAGGCTTTGAAAATAATGTGTAGCTAACCAAAACCTTCAAAGCTGGTAAGTCTAAGTCTAACAAATTCTTGTTAGAATAGCTCCTGAGAGCACTTTTCTCATAAATTTCTTGCGTCAAAGTCATCAATGTACAAATCATTGATCTTGTCTTTTAATAGAAATGCCCAAACAATTAAAAAATATGAAAAGTTCTTCGCCTACTACTTAAGATTTATGACATCATATATGTGTCTATGGTCATCTGGGATAACCCCCAACCCAAAGACTTTAAGTTAAAGTCATCAAGGTACAAATCAATGATTTTTGTCTTTTAATAGAATTTCTCAAAACAAAATAAACTAAGAAAATAGACAATTTGTTCTGCTTGCTACTCGTTTTGAAGCCCCCAAAAGTGCATTACGAAATATTTATCTCAAAATGGAATGACTTTCATTTATGTTATTTAAGATTATTAAGTGAGCACGAAAAAGTCATTCAATTAAATTTTCATTGGAATTGACCACGCCTTATAAGCCTTGGCAAATCTCTAACGAACATCCATTAATATTATTAATGACACTTACAGACTTTGGTAACATGGTTGCCACCCCACCTCAAAAATAGACTTGAACTTGTTTCACATGCAACGCTTGACTTGACTCTCTTGTTGCATTTGTTGTTGCATGTCGACAAACTGCTCACAAATTAACCGTAATAACTTACAGACAGCTTTGCCTCATGCTCCCCCTCTGCTGCCTCATCTTCAGTTTTTTTTGGTGCCCCCCCAAGTGCAAGTTGAGCAGATTTGATTTATGGCCAAGTGAAATTGGAATGTAACGTCTTTTCCAATAACCAAACTAAATGCGAGCAATGGAAGGAAGCCTACGCAATGTTGCTACCGTGGCAAACAACATCGAAACGGTTCGAGATCCCAAAAAAAAAAAATAGAAACATTGCAAGCTGGTCAGTTGAATGTTGCAACATGCAAGCAAAGCTTTATGTTCAACATGGTTGAAGTTCAAATTTTGTGCAACTGTGCAACAATCTGGACAAGAGTCCGGAGTCAGACCGGAGTCATCGAGCATGGCTATGATTTGCAGAAAGTCTCTTTGTATTTATTTCAAAAAAAGTAAAGCAATTGTTGAACCAGAAGAAACCAGAAAAGCCGGAACCTAAATTGTTATGAAACAAGTTGTACGAGAGCAGAATGCATAAAACAAAAAAAAAAAAGTGTTGGATGGGAACTCCGAAACTTCCAAAGTAATGCCCATAGTCAATAACGCGCAATTGTGGCAAGGTAATTTATATGCAAAGCGACAAAGTGAAGATCTTCAAAGTTTATGGGAGCGGGCAGACAAGTGTTTGGTTTTATTGTGGTTTTGGTTTTTTTTGGTGAGAAACGTTTCAAGTGATTTGTATCCAATTAATTTGTAGCTATATTTTATTGTGGAATTTCAAACTAACACTCAAAATGCGGCTAAGCCTAAAGCTGTCACTCAAATGTCTACTTTGAGTGCCAGCCAAGTTATACATATATTTGAAAACCTTCAGACGAGGGGCATTCCAATTTTTTTTTCTTATATAGGTACCTACTTTTTTTTTAATCCCTCTATACATGAATTATGTTAAATACGACATGTGTTTGACGTAGGCGTTGGCAGGTTTATGAAAACAAAAAAATTGTGTGTGTGGATATGGCACACGACGGCCATATTGGTTTTCTCAACGGGTTCAATTGGCTGGCCTAAGATTTCCATAATGAAAGATCTGAGACATGCTATTATCGCCGTTTTAGATCAGGCGCGCTGTCAATTACAAGATAGCTTTTTTTTATGGTATAGTTTAGTGCAGAATACCCTGCAACTAAGAAGGCAACTCTGTTAGTATGAGGCATATGTAGCAGTGGCGGATACAGCCAGGGCCGTAGTTAGAGAAATCCAGGACCCGGGGAGGAAATGTGCCGGCCCCTTTATTACTTTTACCCTTTAGCTTTGTGTTCCGTAAGTACGACAGTAATTAATCCGGGCCCCTGAGAAAACTAAAGGCATGGGAGTAGAAGTCCTTTTATCCTTTCCTTCCCTCTCTCATCAAATATGGATTGAAATTTATGGCATAACCATCGAAAACCACTCCTATAAATCCTCACTGATATGTCCATGTTCTTGATCCGCAACTGTCTGGTAGATCGTCCGAACATGAGAAAACTAATTTCGCTGAAGATCTTCTGTAAATACATAGACGGAATAACTTCCACAGCTTTCGAGAATTCAACACTACCATAGTTGAAGATTGACACAGCCCTCTTCTACTAATTTATGGAAATCTATTTCTATCTACAATATCTAGACGTAACCGATTCAATATTTTGAAAATCTTAAATTTTTTCGTGAATTCTTGATATTAGATGCCGACATTTTGATTCTAGTTGTCTGATCATCGATTCGATACCAATTTATCTAGTATTGGTATCGAGCTAATAAACAATTTTATCATAATAGGTGAGGACGTTAGAGGTGTTTTTTTTTTCATAATTTCTGGAAATTTATTTCGGAAGACATATTCGATTCAATATTTTGAAAATCGTTACATTTTTGCCTGAATACTTCATATTCAATACCGAGACTTTGAATCTCGTTATCAGATATATCGTCGATCTGATACCAATTTTTCTACCCTGTACCGTATGGTATCGAGCTTATATCAATTTGATCATAGCTGGAAACGTATGTAACATAGAGGTTTTTTATAGTTCCATAATCTCTGGACCAATATTTCGATCAAGACATCGGTTGACTGTGTCATATAGCTCCCATAGCGACCGATCGGCCAATATGATTCTAGTTTTACAGAAGAATTGGCGATATCTCGATTTTTCGAGTATAAACAGTTATGTCATAGCCGGATTTGGACGTTTGGAAAGATTTTTTATTTGTTACCATTTCCAGCACTGTGTCAAATTCTGAAGTCACACTTCGGATTAGAGCAAATAACCATATTTTGAGCTCCCATAGTCAGATATGTCAAACACCGATTTTCTACAAGGCCTGTTCTGTTTCGTACTACATATCCAGATATTGGGACCAAAGTTGACATTCGTGAGTATTTCACGAATTCGTAAGCACTGTAGCAAATTTAATCGAAATCGTTTGACTAGAGCATGTAGCTCCCGTAGGACAAATCGGTGCAAAAATACGTTTATGCAAAATTCGATGCGTTTTGGATGTTCGCTAAATATTGATACTATATTTGGCATTCATATGGTTATTAAGGTATTCGATCCACCGATGTCATATTTGATCTGAAATAGGAGACGATATCGTTATAGCTCCCTAGGAATGATCAGTCAAAGGAATTTTTGACTTAAAATTCTTCTGTTTTTAGTTTTTGTGAAAAATCGGACTTTATTACAAGCTAGTGGTACAGGGTATCCTAATGTCGTACTGCGACCGACTTTACATCGCCATTTTTTGTTTTCGTTGTTCTGTCGCTTTCTATAAAATATTTGTCCTTTTTTTACTTCATGTTTTATATACGATGATAAATTTGTTTTTCTTTCTCTGTCGCTTTGTATTAAATATAAAACTTTAAATATATTTAAAAAATATATTACTCAAAACATAAATATTGTATAAAGCAACTTGCTAGCGCCACCTAACCACAGCAACTTGTGTGCGCCATCTAGGGGGTGCACTGAGTAAATAAATTTAATTAGGCGAGGTACAGTGGTTCATGTGGGCGAGTAAATGTCTTTAAGTGAAACAATTTTTGATAGCATTTGGTAAAATAAATTTTGGCAATTAATTGAGGCAAGTCTAAGGATTACAGAAATTTTTAATATTGGGGTCTTATGAATGGTTTTGTCGATATATGCAGTCCTAAAGTTGTCGAATTTTAGCAACTTCTGAAGATATTACTTTTTCTACATTTTTAAAGATTACAGAAATGTCAATATATTGGGATTGTATGAAAGGTTTGGTCGGTAGAGTTTGAAAGTTTATTAAACTTTAGTCCGCACATAATTATTTTGGATTAATTTTTTAAACAAGGAAAACGATTATTTTATTTTATCTAAAATATTGATTTTACTTAGCCTGGTAAAATTAAATTCACTTGTACATTTCTCGACAATGAACATAAACACAGAACTTATTACAATACGAAGCTAATTTATTTAAGCATTTTAAAATTAATTATTTTTCACATCCATATTAAATTAAAAAAAATTATTGTTTTTTTTACAAGGAAAAATGCCAGGGGGAAAAAAAGCGAAAAGCTATCTTCAATGTATCAAGGAATAATGAATGACGAATAAAAAAAAATAATAACGTCGATCTAATTGGTACGGAGATAATATTTTTATTTCCATCCACTATGCAAGAGCGAAATTTAAAAAAATATATTAAAAAATTATGAATTTAAGATGTAAAAAATTTGTCCTTTTTTTTCTATATAAGCATATCTGACAAATTATTATTTTTATTATTTTTTTTTTTTAAAACTATATGATCTTCCTTTAATAAATTATTTGCTTGGCTATAAAAACTAAATGATTTGTCCCATCTTGACCAAGCTTGATCGTGTTGGAAACGATAACAAATTTCGATTTGTCAAATTTGGCGATACTACTAAACAAACCAAATCTATTCATCTAAAACGATTCTTTTTCGCTTTAAATATTCCATGTAGGAGCTATATATATATCAAAATAAAATTTTACTTTTGGCTAACAATTTCGATTCTAAATGATAGTATTTATCTAGCTTATCATCTAATAGCTTTTTTGCGGTCAAACACTCATGGGTATATAATTTATCCCCATATCATATTTAAATAGCTTATAAAATTCTTTGATTTTAATTCTATTTAACATCTTTTCGGCTTGCACAAACGTCTAATGATTCTCTTGATGATCATAAGGTAACAGGGTGCAACATAATGCTAAGAACGACAAATACTAAAAATCTGTTTTTTAAAATTAACATATATATTGAATATGTACAAAAATTTGCTTATTTATCGATATAAGCGCCTTTTCCAGCTCTCTTTAAATTTGTTGTAACCAGTTTTGAAAAATTTAATCAAAATATAGTGTATATAAAAGTTATCATATCTCCCCCATAATCATCACCAATTTGTTTGTATCTTTTTTTTTAATACGCTGCAATGACTAAGCTAAGTCTACTGCTCAAAAATACCTTTAATGGCTTCCTGTGCATGGAATTATATACTCTTTACTTTTTTTATTTTTAACTTGGTACTCTCGGATATTATTATAAAAAAGAAATTCATATTTTATTGCCATACATAAATAAATCATGGTGTGCCATATGCAACAACAAGACGCCAAGACGCAACTATTACCCATATCTTTGACTGCCTCTTGCCAAGTCATGCAACCATTTTACCTCGATTTGTTGTTGTAATTAAGTTACTGGGTGTCTCGCCTGAAATGCTTGCAATGGATGGTAATGGATGCCAATGGTTGCCAGTGTTGCATAAATGCCAACGACGACGCATTAATACATATTTTTGCTGGCGCTCTGGCATCTCTGTTTAACATTTTTTTTATATATTGTATTTTTTCTCTTATTGTCTGGGTTGCCGCCTTTGGTTAATGTTGCTGAGTAGTTTTTACACGCCCTTAATGGCTTTGTTAATTAAAACCAAGCTGAAATTATGTATATCTGTGTATCTGTGATATCTCTGCTCTGGGTAGGAAATTGCTTTAAATTAGTTCACAGATTCATTGAAAGGGCAGCACAAAAGTCAACTCTGGCCATCAGATTGCAATTAAGCAGAGCGCTATAGGTCAGGAGTCTCAAGTAATTACTGCGTATAGTGTGAAGTAATCTATGACAAGAGATATGTATTTTTTTAATATTGTAATATAGGTCTCTTAATGATGTACGCGGATCTATTTTACAAAAAACTCTGGGGGTCTTTACCCCCCATTTACAATATTAACTTCAGCTGGCCTTGAATTAAGTAAACTATGCCGACTAGTCATTAAACTCAAAAAATATCTATTAATTGGTTTTTAAGTATTTAAATACTTAAATGGTACAATTTATGACGGCGTTGGCGGAGATATTATCTAAAATTAAAAATTTGTTGATTCTAGTGTCTCTTAGATACATTTTTGAAAGGAAAACTTTATGGTTTAAGGCCTTTAAATAACCATTTACCAACACTGCCGAAAACATAATTTACCAACTATGACAAAATCTATGACATTTTAAATTATGCTAAGCTTGATTAATTTTTAAACAAATTTGTCATTTCATAAAATATCATTTGTACATCTTAACTTTGACATAGAGAATGTTTTTATGCAAAGTGTACAATGTCTATAAGGTAGTTTGGAGGTAAACAAAATTCCCAGACTTTTATGTGCAAAACGTTTTTTTTAGTTACAAATGAGTAGCACTAAGGCTATGAAAAGACAAGTTAAGATTTATGTATCTTCAAGAACTAGTTAAGTATAAATTTAATGCTTTTTGAAATGAACCAAGAGCAAGTTAGTTGCACTTGGAATGCCAATGCATACTTAATGAAAAATAGAAGAAACTAGTTGGGCAGTTATAGTTGGCAATAATACGACTTAAATATACTCTACAAATACGATTTGGAAAATCTTTGTCAATCAATATTTATACAAACAAGAAGTAGTCTGAACTTTACTGTTATGACAGAGCCCTAAAAGCCGCTGAATAGGAATTCGATGATCAGAAATCCCGTGGTACCTTAAAATTTTGACATAACCTCAAAATTAAGATGAATTAAGTATGATGTTTTTGAGGTTATTTTAAAACCCTGAACTGTCGAAGCTCCGAAATCCCAGAAAATCTTAGGGCATAGGATTCAGATTCAGCGTCCAGAATGAATATGGGTATAAAAACCTCGTCTCATACCTGGACTCGAACAGACATCTTTATTGGGGCTTTTAAAACAAGCCAAGGTGCAATAGAATCCTCAAAATCAAGATTAATCGAGCTACTTTTGAGATTATCTTAGAATTCTGAAGTGCCTGGGTATTTCGGACCTAGGATTCAGATTTAGCGACCAGAAAAACATAGGTAGAAAAAACATCGTCGCATACCTGGACTTGAAAAAGATCTTTCTTGAGGGTTTTGGAACAAGACGAGGTGCAAAAGCCCCCCTCCACTTTGGGGTTCTGCTATTACTGATAGGCCACATTAAACGAGGTGTTTAGGAGATATTGTAGGAATTCTGACTTTCAAGGATTTCTTAAGACCTTAGATTCAAATTCCGCGAATCCAGGAATACATAAAAAAATTCGTCGAAAACAATAACTCCCAAAAATAAATATGGGTTGATGTTTTGGAAGGTTATCTCTGAAACCAAACTTGGGCTGTTTGGCCTTTAAGGAATTTCGAACGTTATTTAAGAACGTTTAGAATTCTGTAAGTTACTGTTAAACCCACGTTAAACGAGGTATTTTGAGGATTATGTAGGAACTCTGAATTACTAGGATTTTCAAGACCTTGGATTCAGATTCCGTAACTTTAAAAACATATAAGAAATTAGTCGAAAATAAGAACTCATAAGAAAAGTTCTAGAGTTCTAGGAGGTTACCTTAGAAACCTGACTTCGGTTATTTGACCCTTGAGGTATTTTGAAGATTTTTTCAGAACGCTTAAGCACAGGATTTTTTGGACTTTGGATTTAGATTATGTCGAAAGTTGTAGATTGGTAAAAATTTGATGGGGTTTTTGTGGAAGTATCTTACAATTTTGACGTGCTGGGACAGATTCAGAAGAACAGAATCCATAAGATTAGATCTCGTGCTAATCATGTAAGTATAATATGACGCTTGTTATATGTCTTTATGGTCACTGAATCCAAGATCCAAAAAACTATAGCACTTCAGGGTTCTAAGATAACCTCAAAATCAGCTTGTTTAATCTTGATTTTTGAGGTTAGGTCAGAACTCTGTGGATAGGTTAGGTTCAGAGGCTTCTCAAACCAGGTATAGCTGAGATCACCCAGAGACCATTGTGGTCCATTGCGATGTCTAATTGAGAAAAGGATTATAAGACAGAGAAAAAGTGGTAAAAGAGGATCAATTCCTATTAGGGGTTATCTAATCGCCTAACTCTCTAGTTATTACAGAAACATTCCGGGGATTCAACAAAGGTAGCCAGATCCGCCATAGACACATTTGCCAGGCTACCCAGGTCTTCGAAGAATGGTTTTCCTCAGAAACTCGCTTCATCTTCTAAGAAGCGCTGGGCAGTCACATAGCAAGCTTTTGGATGACTCCATGTCTCCTCCTTGTCTCTGCAGATACGGGAAAGATGCAACCTTTCAAGTCATTTGGCCTAAGGTTTAGTGTCACCATTATCACTAGAGTCAGAATCTCTTACGTACTAGGGGTTTTTGGACCTTAGATTAAAATTAATGTTGAAAATCATAGCTCGAAAAATATTAATGGGGATTTATTGTGAGATTATATTAGAATTCTGACGTGATGTGGAGCAGAGTCAGAAGATCAAAATCCATAAGGCTATGTTTGTGTTATATAAGTATTATATCAAGTTTCTGGTCGCTGAATCCAAGGCCCAAAAAGCCCGAAAGCTTAAGAGCATTAAGATAACCTCAAAAATAGTTTATTTAATCTTGATATTTGAGGTCAGACTATAAAGTGATAGCGTTTTTTGGACCTTATATTCAGATTAAGCCGTGGTTAGAATATTAGATGAGATTTTTTAAGATTATATTAGAACTTTGATGTGTTAGAGCAGAGTCAGAAGATCAAAAATCAGATGGCCATGTATTATATCATGTTTCAACATTTCAAAACAAATATGGGGTCAAAAGTCAAAAAGTGTTCTGGATTTCCGCTTTCACTTGTCGTCTTCATCTCTTTGGAATTAACTCTGAGGGATCACTTTTATGAGTCTCCCTCTACCAGTCACAAGTTTATTATTCCACCCAATATACATCTTACATTTTCCCAACAGAGTATCCGATTAGGAAATCTGCAATCCACAGGTAGTCAACAAACGAGTACTATTAAAGCAGAAGACTAATACCAGACAATGTCAGATTCTAACTAAATTTACGGCAATGCAATTTTTTAATAACTTTATCAGTCTGTAAGCCATGGTAATTAAAAATACAAACATTTGCAGTTAGTAAAACTTGGCATAAGCCGTAGATAAACACAATTCCAAAGATATGTGTGGCTTCTCCGATTTGGAGCTACCGGGCATTAGCCGCTGGCTAGTACTGGTAACCTCTTGGGTCAGATATTACAAACGGCGTCCGCTATTATTATTAATTATGCTTTGATTAAGCCCCATCCGCTGTGGCCAAAGTGTTGGATGCTTTCAATTTGCTGTTCCTGCATTGATTTTGTGTAACTCTTTGGGTCCGGTTGAATTGGCTTTTTTTGGCCAAATTGGGGGACTGTTGGCTGTCAGCACGCAATCTGTTTATTGCTGCGGCCTAATTGAGTTGCCTCTGTGTTGCCACATTAAAGCGAAATTTAGTTGCCCTTTGTTGTGAATTTGATGAATAGACAAAGTTTTTTTTTTATTTATTTTTTCCATTTTTTGGGGAAAGCTGAAGTGGAAATGTGCTTCATTTGGGTTGGTTCTGTGGCGGTGGCTGCCACGTTGCTGCCCAAAAAGTTGCTAAGCGAGGGCGGTCTAAAAAGTAGTTGAGGTAGCCAAGTTTATTTTGGTGAAAATTTTTGTGGTTAGAGTTCTCTGTGAGTTTGGTCGCTAGGGTCATCCTTTATTGTTTTGGTGGGAAATTGAATATAAGACATAAAAAGAGTTGAGATAAAAATGAATTGCTGTGTTTTCAACGATATTATTGAAGATGGGGCAGCTGAAGTTAAATTTTGACGGGCAATTATTTTTGATAAGGAACTTCCGGCCTGCTAAAAATAGTCTGCACCCCTACGGTTAAGCCAATAGGTATCTACGCAGAGCCGTAGAGAACCCTCTTCCAGGAAAAAATGTACGACAGTAATTTCAGCGGGCCCTTCATGGAATCCCCCTCCCCTCGGATATTGAGATAAGGAAAGAAAATGCGGTGCTAGTAGGGAGCTCAATGTATCCGGTTGTCGCATATCCAGAGCATTTCGTCCAAGATATCATCCAAAGCGAACATCTTAACTCCTGCGCTTCCATAAAAACAGGACAATGTTGGAGGTAGGCGTTGTAACGGGGCACTGCACCATTGTTAATATGACTGAGTGGCTGCACGTTCCCCATCATGATTTCTGCCGCAGCTACGGAGATGAGGAAGAGACGGAAAACATCCAGCACCTGCTATGCGACTGCCCAGTGTTTCGTAGAAGACGAACTTAATTTCTGGTTAAACCCCTTCAGAGACTTAGGCGATTAGTAATGTCCTACAGTTTTTAACCCTCCACCACAATCCCCCCATTCTTCAATTCGTTTTCTTCCTCTTTTAAAATTGGTCAACACAATGGACCTAATGTCTCTGTGTGATCTCAGTTATTATCTGAGCTGTCTACTCAACCTAACCTTACCTAAAGAGCTCTATAGATCGTGTGGATCCCAGTGCAACATGCCCAAACAATAATTTTAGCAGAATAGATAAAAATTGGATCATTCACAATCTGTACATAGAAAGCCGTGGCAAAGACGATACAGTGAATTGCTTTAGGGGATCAGATAGCGGAAAAGACCAAGAATAAATTGATCGAATTGCACTATGGATATCTTTTAAAGGTGGTATCCGAATTTGTCCCGACTGTCTTTTTTCAACCCGAAAACGTAATCGGATGGGAATGATTATTTTCAGCATACATATCGAGTAGCTTGAATAAGGTGATGAGCAGGAATATGAATTCTTGGAGCGATTTTGTTGCTTATTCAAAGTATTTGGGATTAAACACATATCTTTCACTAAGACAATGGATCGCCAACCTATGTAATAGATAAAAATTAAATAAATGGGCTGTTTGCCCAAGTTAGGATCACCTGGAGATCTTGCGTCCATTGTGATGCCTATTTGAGAGACCAGAGGGAATAAAGTTTTGACAGAGTGGTGAAGAGTGAGTTCTGTACGTGCCTAATCGAAGATTAAATGAAAAGATCCAGGCAAGTTTGCCAGACTGCCCAGGTCTTCAAAGAAGGGCTTTCCCAGACACAGTAGGGGTTGGATTTTTTCTACCTATTTCTCATCCCCACAGTTGCGACAGAAGTTGTTGTTGGGGATATGCATCGTCTCAGCCAGATGGCCTATACCGCAGTGACCCTCCTAGTCCAGTACAATCCCAGGAGCTCGGAGATACTATTCGCATTTTTTTCCATGTGACTAATCCCATGAATATATTTCTTAGATAACATCAATCGGTAGGATCATGTGACCTGCGGACTAAAATCGTCACACCATAGCTCAATCGGCAAGTGCGCTACGGATTGGTTCAATTGTAGTTTTATGTTGCTATAGCTTCAATCTCTTTGCAACCTTGAAATAAATCAGAAGGATTCTCAAAAGTTAGACCTTTCCGAGATTGTTTGTACTTGATATCTTGTATCTTTTTAACAAATGTCTGAATGAAATTTAAATCCCTTTGAGAACCAACCTGAAGACGAGGGTACTGCCTACTTAAGAGTTGATTGAAATATTCATTTAAAAAACCCTTTGGGAAAATCGGGAAAGAAAGAAGGCCTTTTTTTGACAAATAAAGTTGGTCATATTAAAAAAAAAATGCCTTTGAAAATTCCAAGCTCTTTGGAACCATCCAGAAGATAGGAGCACGACTGACTTAAGTGGAGAAATATATTCAAAACCCTTTGGAAAACTATATTTGATGAATAAGTTCGGCCACCTTTTTATCAAATGTCTGAATAAATTAGTCTGAAAATTTAAAACCCTTTACGTAGGGTTAATCCAGAAGTTGAGATCTCGTCTAATTTAAGTCGAGGAACTTACTGTTGCTCAAAATATTCATATTTTTCCCGAAAAACTTACTTTTCAACCAACCCCCTTCGATAACATGTTTTTTGGCTGGGCCAAGTTCGTTGCCTAAGTCTTTTGTTTTGTTGAAGCTATTCAAATGTTGCCGTTGAATACAATTCAATACCTTCAAAAATAGATAATTCACAATGGCTTAACGTATGCCATATTTTTGCTCTATGTAGCTTGAAAGCACAAAAACAAAAAAGTATAGTAACCTCTTGTATAGGAACGAGTCCGGGTCTCTGAGCCTGCCTTAAGTAGTTTCAATTTCATTTTAACAGCATCAACAAGAACAAAGCCTGCTTGCTGCGTGTTTTTAAACCGCACTGCGGCCTGCATTTTGTGGTCTGGAGCAGAATGGAGGAGAAGGAACACAGACGACGACGAGGAGTAGGAAGGTGCAGCCTGCGACGTTGCCCGCCTCTTGCCGGCACGCAATGTGTGTTCATTGACTTCTCTCTGGGTAGACCAGTCGGTTGGTTGCAGCCCGGCTACCGGTGCTGCCAACTTGCACAACAAGTTACTGGCCGACGAGTTTCGCTGCGGGTAATCAATCATTATTTGGGCACTTCTGCCATGCAAAACCAGCCTGGAGGTCTGCAGCCAAGACCAAGACCAAGACTTTTGCATTTATTTGCTTTGGCGGTCATTTAAGTTGTCAGCAGACGGCAGCAATGAAAATTACAACTGACAAGATGGTTTTGGATTTTATTTTTTTGTTTTAAAGAAACTACTCACTTGTTAGGATCCTGCTGTGCCAATTGCTTGTTTGTGCCACCGACGACCACTTCCGGTGCAGCGCTTTCCAGTTCATTGAAAGTGAAACTGATATTGTGCGCATCCTTGAATGGCTTCAGCGGCTCAGTGTTGCGTTTGCGCAGGCTCAGATTCAGAAATTGTAAATCACTGGCGCTTAATGGTTGTGCAACGTGTCCTGCTGAGTTGCGCGCCGGCGGCGGTGGTGCCGGACGCTGCTGCTTTTGCTTGGGTGGCAGCGCCGGCTTGGGTTCATCCACAATTATTTCCAAGACTTGCGCAGTGGCGGCACTCTCCACGCAATCCGGCTGCGTATGACGCGCCAGAAAGCCACTATAATAGTTGCTTATATGATCCAAAGCAGCGCTGTTTTGTTGCGCATCTATGCCAAAAAGAAATGGATCATCCAGCACGGTTACTTTGGCATTATGTTTGGTGGGCTCCTCCTCGGAGGAAGACTTCTTTTTGCTGTGCTTCAACGAGCTGCTCTTGTATTTGGCTGGAAACAGGGCGCGTCCTTTGGTTGGCGTTGTGCTTGCCGCACGCGGCAGCGTGTTATCAGCCAAATCAATGCCATCATCTACATAGTCGTCCACATCTAATTGTGCTGCGATAAAATCGGTAACCCTATCGTACTCGCCGCCCGTCAATTGGCAGTTATTGTTGTCATTTTCGTTATTAGCTTCGTTTGCGGTTGTTTTCCCATCGATTCCCTCGGCTGCTCCAGCTCCATTCCCAGCAAGACGTTGTGCGGCTGCCTTGCTATAGAGCTGTCTATAATATTTCTGCTGGTCGCCGTATAAAAAACAGACGCGCCACCATTGTTTGCATGCCAGCAAATTGGCGGTACGTGGCACCACCGATGGCTCCAGGTTGGCCGTGGTGGTGGTGCTGCGGCCTGTTGTGGCATTCACCGTCGCTGTGGATGTTGCATGGGCCGTGCTGGTTGTTGTTGCTGTTGCGGCTGCTAATAGGATGCTCATGTTGTTGTTGTTGTTGTTGCTTCTGTTTCTGTTGTTGTTGTTGTTGCTGTTGCTTATTATTATTGTTCTTTTGCTTGTTGTCGTTGTTGTTGTCTCTGGTTGCTTTTGTAATTATTTTTCTTCAATAGTTGTTGCTTTATGCTTGTTAGCATTTTTTTTTTGGTTGTGCTTTGTTTTTTATTGCTTTTATCGTATTTAAACATTTTTATATTTAATGTATTTTTTGTCTGGTATTAACCATAACATTTTATAGTTTTTATTTGCACTAAAAAAAGAAGTCAATAACTTTCAAGTTCAAAGCCGCAACAACCCAATGCACGCTCAACAATAGAGTTCCAAATTTTATGCACAGTTCAAATTCTAAGCTTGTTTGTAGCCCCTCTACCTCCCTGACTCCGATTAGATCGATTGCATAACCCCAAATCAAAGAGGAAACTCTTCCTAGCAAAGCAATAGCTCATTTTATATGCAAAATAAACTAACCAACTTTAACTAGCTGCCGCTTGTTGCAAGATCTTATAATAGATCTCTCTTTAGAACAAAGGAAATACCTTGGACAATGAACTTTTGGCACGTTCATATCTAAGTATCTATTTCGAATGCACATCACTGAAGAATTACAATTACAGGCAGCACACTAAGAAGATCTTGTTGTTACCCTAACAAAGTTTGGATACTCTTTCAGGAACATAGATTTAATTTTTTCAAATTAATTTTTCGAACACAAATTCCCTTGGCCATACTGAATATGAGCAATTATTTAAAAAAATGAAGCATGGATTAATAAGAACTTTGATATATTCGAAAATTTTCAAAATTGCAGATAGAAAACCCAAACATCTTTTTCGAAGGTATATTTTCAATATTTTTTTTCAAAATAAAATGTATTTGCTAAGAATTTGCAAAATAAAAGATTGAAGAATATGCAAACTTTTGTCGGAGAAACATTTTCAAAAATATATTTTTTCAAAATAAAACGTATTTGCTAAGAATTATAATTCTACCAAAGATTGATGACAGGGGACTTTTCAAAATTTGTTAGTACGAGTTGCACGATGTCCAAATTTTGCAAAATTTGTCTATTTTATCAGATTTGCAAATTTATTCCTATAATACATATGTTAAATTTTCTGAAATTATTGGGAATGGGAATCCACATCTTTCGATAAATGAAAATCGTGTATAAGGAACTTTTTTTTCTGAGAGTTACACATGTTTGAAATTTTGAAGAAATATTCAAAAATATTCACGAATCAATCAAATGTGCTACAAATATAAGTTTCATGAAAGATTTCAAGACTTTGAACAATTTTTTCTTGAAGCTCCATGTGCTCCAAATTTGAAGAAAATTTATCTATTTTATGATATTTTAACTTTTATTCAGATAATATGCAGAAATTAAAGAATTTATTACGAATGGGAATCCACAAAATTCGATTAATAAAATTTTCTGATAACAGAACGACAAATTAATACGCGAAATATTTTTTTCTGAGTGTTATATAGGATTAAAATTTTGAAAAATATTTAATTATATTCACGAGTCAATTGAATATGCTAAAAATATGTTCCATGAAAAATTTCAAGGCTTTTGAAATTTTTTTCTGGAGTTCCATGTGCTGAACATTTTAACTTTTATACCAATAATATACAGAAATTACAGAATTTTTTACGAATGGGAATCCATAAAATTTGATTAATTAATATCTCTGACAATAGAACGAAAACTGAAATAAGAAATATTTGTTTCTGAGAGTTATATAACACAGGTCAACATGGTTCAGTTGTTGGAAAGCTAAGAGTCATTTCCGAAGTAATTTGGTGCGTAGAATCCGAATCCGTCGTCAGAACTGGCCTATCACGTCAGGATTTTGAGATATTTGAGGTTATGTTGCAGTTCTGACGCCGGATTCGGATTCTACGCACCAAATTACTTGGAAATGACTCTTAGCTTTCCAACAACTGAACCATGTTGACCTGTGTTATCTCAAAGGCTTACTGCAAATGCTAATGACGTCGAAGGGATATATCTCGTAACTTCGAAAGGCCATAACTTTGCGAAAAAAATTTATCTCTTGAACCCTTAAATTAAAGGGTAAGAGTTGTACTAAATGATGTAACTGGAGAGAAAGACCGCAAAAATTTTTTGCGCCCTGTACATAACCTCAAAAGTAGGAAAAAACGCCGTTTTTTGGGTACATAACCTCAAATATCTCAAAATCCTGACGTGATGGGCCAGTTCAGACGCCGGATTCGGATTCTACGCACCAAATTACTTCGGAAATAACCCTTAGCTTTCCAACAACTCACATGACTCCTGTATTTGTAGACCTGTGTAATGATCGAATTTGAAAAAAATATTTCGTAATATTCACGAACTAAACGATTATGCTAAGAATAGAAGTTCCATCAAAGATTTTAATTGGGCAATATTTAAAAAAAAATGTAAGAAAATAAGGGATTTTTTTATTTTATCAGGTTTGAGTTCCAATAAAAGAAAAAGCTCATATATTAAAACACAATATCTCAGAAATAAAATATCAATTTCTAATTTTCATAAAAAAATCTGAAAAATTAATATTTTAATTTGCGGCCATAATAGAAATTTTTGGAGATTATTTTTCTGAAAAATACATAAGTTTAAAATTAAAGAGAAACTTTTATACAATTTTTAACATATTGATTGAATATGCTAAAAATTAAAGTTCCATGAAAGATTACAATTAGACTATATATTTGCAAAATTTTGACAAAATTATTATTATAAATATTTTATCTTATTTTATCGGATTCTAGTTCGAATAGTGGGAAAAGCTGAAGTCTTAATATACAATATCCCAGATTTAAATCTCGATTCCTATACTGTGAGTTTTATCACAAAAAATAAGAATCTTAAATACAATAGAGGCCAAAAGTATTTTGACTAAACTATGCGAAACGTATTACCTTTTATATCTTCAAACTGAGAGAAGTTACGAAATCCATTTTACTTTTGAGAAGAATACGGACAAGTTGACCGAATTCAGGTTTTTCGTCGATTATATGAAAACCAAAGGGCAAGAAAATTGGTTATAATCCTTAAAAATAAATAAAAACAACTTTTAAAGTTTATCAAACAATGTTTTTACCCTACGGGAATCAAAGGAATTGCAATTAATCGCATTGTCAAAATACTTTTGACCACCTAATAAATCGTCATCTCACATTAAAAATAAAATATTAAAAAAATGCAAAACGTTTTTAGGTAAATTTTTTGCTCACTTAAAGCTCATTATACATTCTATCTCTCAAAAGTAAAATGGATTTTGTAACTTCTCTCAGTTTGAAGATATAAGCGGTAATACGTTTCGCATAGTTTAGTCAAAATACTTTTGGCCTCTATTGTATTTTGATTCATATTTTTCAACCATAATATACAAAAAAAAAAGTTTTGAGATGCTTCAAAAAATAAGACCTTCGATAAATTTTTGAAGTATCCATTTAAATTCGGCTTCTCATCAGTTAATTCCAAAAATGACAATTTCTCACGTCATAGCTCTATTTATTCAATTTCAGATTTCCACTTCAATTGCAATACTTTAATTTTTTAACAAGAAAAGTCTTTTAATGAAAATTGATTTCCCAAAATGACAAATATAATAAAGATATTTTGTAATTTATATTCATAATCAGCAAAGAAAAGTTCTTAGATGCGCCATATAATATGACAAGAGAACGATAATTTTTCCTCTTTTGATATTGACATTATAACAATCAATTTACGAGAATCCAAGAAATGTTTTTAGATGCGTCCACAAATATGACAAAAAAAAAAGATTTCTTTCGGCTTTAAAATTTACGTCATAAGAATTGATTTCCAAAAATGTCAAATATAATTTGTTACTTATGCCGCTAATCTGCCTTTAGATCCATGAGGAACATAAGGCCTCTAATTCCAAGAAAAGAGTGCTTTGAAAAATATGACAAAAAAAGTATATCTAGCAGTTCTTTTTAAAATTGGCATCATAAGAAATGCATTTTTTACTGTCATTAAATTTCAATTTCGAAAGTTGTACGATTTTCTTTGAATATTTTAAAATTTCATAATCTGAACAATTCAAACTTTTTATAATATTGTAATCGATATATAAATCAGGAATAATCATTTTACTGAATAGTGCCAAAGAATAGTTTTCAGTTGTGTCATAAAATATGAAAAACATTTCTTTGACATGCTTGAAATAGGTTTCAACGGTTGACCCCTGGGAGGAGGGATCCTTAGTGGTTTCTTAAAACAATATGCAGCAGATTTTTCTCTGCCAATGGGTGGCAACTCTTTTTTCCACTAAAATTCTGGTCACTTAACGTGACAAAAGTTTTTAAAATTGAACTCTAAATTCCAGAAGATTTTGTCTTTAGTTAAATAGACGATCTCTAAGAAAATCTTTAGCCGATCGATAATATTTGTATTTAAATAAATCGGAAAAGACTTATGCATATTGGGGATTGCAAACTGGAATATCGTTAAATAGCTTTTTGCTGAAACTTTAATAGCTCAAAGAGATTTCTAGGTATTGAAGAACTCATTCAGACTTTCTGCCACCCCGAGCGACAGCTAGAAAGCCTTCTGGTCAATTTCCCAGACATTTCTAAAAGAAATTGATTACACTATTTATGCAACTTTTAGCACGATAGCTTGAAGGACTTTTACGACTTCGTAGTAAAGTTAATATACCTTTTGTTAGCGCATAATGAAGATAGATGGGGAATAAGAAAGAGTTGAGCTGCAGTTGAAGAGAGTTCGGCTGTTGATTAACCAAGCTAGGCCAAGTTGTCTAGGCGGAAGTAATCAATGGTAGTCATCCAGCACTTGGGCATCCGTCAAAAGGCCAGCAGACAGACAAACCGACAGATACATCGAAGTTCTTACATCGAATTTGAAGTAAGACTGCTGGGCACAGACTACGGCTATTTATACGGACATCTGGACATTGGGACTAACAAAATAACATTCCCGGCTACCGAGCATAATCACACATAATGGTGATGGCTGTGCAAATAGCAAAACGTACACGTTTACCACTAGAATCTTCAGACTCAGACTCGGGTGCAATTAGTTACGCCTCTAATAAAGATTGTATCCAACACGCAGCGGCGAACTTTAGCTGCGGAAGATCTTAACAGAATAGTGCGCTAAGTGCGGTGGCGTTTATAAGCCAGCGGCTAAAAGCTGCCAGCCAATGCAATTTTTTTTATTAGCCTGGCCAACAACAGCAGCAACAGCAGTCAGAGTAGCCCTTGTCAGATAATAATAACTTCATCTTCATCATCATCAACATCAATGGTAGCCAGATGATGTTGCTGCTGCATCATACTTAGTCGCCTTTGGAAGCCAAAGCTGTATCAGCAACTGCAGATTACCAGTTTGCACTTGGCCAATGCCAATGCCTAGTCCATATGTATCTCGTATGTATTTATGTATCTATGAGATACATTGAAAGTGCTGCAAGCTGCGTGCTGCTTTTGTTTGCACAAAAAAAAAATGCTTTTAGCCAAGTTTCGAGAAGATCTCTCAATTGAAGCCTTCAAAAGGGGCGTCTTTGTTGTTATTAATGGAGCCGGTTTGACAATGGCACTACAAAGAATACGACTACGGTTAATCCCATACGGCAGATGACAGTATTAGACAATAGTTTAAAATTGATATCGATGCTGGGCAACACCACCACGGGTGAGAAGAAGCTAGAAGCTTTAAATGGCAGCTGTAGAATCTAAGAATCTCTAGAACATTAGAATCAAAGATTACTGTTATTTGACCTTGACTTGACGTCAGCACGGCATACTTATGATAATTACGCTTTCTATTCAACTGACAAGCCAGCAACAATGTTGCGCCGTAGAGCAGGAAAATAAAAACACAGATGCATGAATATTAAATAAGTTGGAAGCACGGAAGACTTTTGGTTGCCACGAACTGGGAAGACTCTACAAGCGGCATTTTGTAGATTTAGTGAAAGATGATGAGTTGGTATTTGGTTGGAACTTTTAGAAGCTGTAGGCTTGGAAGTCATGAAAAATTTACGCGTAGAAACATATAGAACGTAAAAAATTCGCAGGCAGAAGAATCTTAATCCTGATTAAAGATCAGAAGAAAATATACCGAAATTCTAAGTTAATAAAGAACATATTTAGTGAAAGCTGATGAGTTGGTATTTGGTTGGAACTGATTGAAGCTATAGGCTTGATGATTTGGTGGTAGATACCAAGATGATGAGTCTATAATAATTTTGGTATCCAAAGTCTTTGCTTCGTTGTATTTTCAAAGCATCAAATTAAAATATTTAATTTTGGAAATAATTCTACAGATTATAAGTGAGATGAAGTTACAATTTTATTTCGAATTGCTTTTACAAATCTTTAAAGATTTACGTGGAAATGCCGGGCAGAAGAACCTAAACCCAGACTAAAGATCAGACAATGGAATCCACCGAAATTGCAAGATAATAAAGAAAATATTTAGTGAAAGGTAATGAGTTGGTATTTGGGTGGAACTACCAAGCTTATGAGACTACATGGTATCCAAAGTCTGCTCCGTTGTATTTTTAAATTGTAAAACTAAAATATTTTATTTTTGCAATAAATCTACAGATTATTAGTGAGATGAAGCTACAATTTTCCTTCGATTTGGATATATTATAGTCTTCAAAGATTTACGCGTAAAAGCCATAGAGCTTAGAAAAACCAGAAAGAATCTTAAGCCAGATTAAAGAACAGACAGAAAAGATCATAAGATCAAGCTAACGAGTATACTATAATTAAACTCTTTCATTCATTGTATTTTGAAAACGTAAACAAAAATATATTTCATTTTTTGGTATAAGTCAACAGATTTTTAGCGAGATAAAATTGTAATTCAAATCCTTCGTTTTGAATATATTATGCAAGTCTTCAAAGACTTAGACAGAAGAGCCTCCACCTAGATTAAAGACCAGACAGAAAAATCTACCGAAATTCTTAGTGAATAAAGAATACTTTAATGAGTCAGCATCGAACCGATTTCTGGACTCTGGCGGACTATATATCTGTCTAGAAGAAAACGTTTTGATTAGCCAGAAGTTCGGAACAACTATGGAAGCTCCGTTTTACGTAAACTCTAGAAACATCTTTTTGCTACTTAAGAGCTGAAGAATAATTTGATAAAGATGATGAAAAAAAAAAAGTTGATTGTAGAAAAGGATTTTTCAAAATTAAACCAATCCTTCTATGTGTTTTATTTCTTGCGCCTGAAGAAAACTTTTTTTTTAATTATAGAGACGATATCTGCCTAAAAGACAAGGAATCAACTCCAGAAGATTCCGATAAAACTGTGAAAGATCGGTTTCTACGTAAAAATGTTAAAGAATTTGATAACACCACTCTAATTAAATAATAACTGAATTAAGATGATGAAAAAAATTTTCAAAAAGCTGATTGTAGAGAAAAAAGATTTTTCAAAGTTAAACCAATTCTTCTATGAGTTTTATTTGTTGCGCCTGAAGAAAACTTTTTTTTTTTTTTATTGTAGCGACGATATCTGCCTAAAAGACAAGGAATCAACTCCAGAAGATTCCGATAAAACTGTGAATGATCGGTTTCTACGTAAAAATGTTAAAGAATTTGATAGCACCACTCTAATTAAATAATAACTGAATTAAGATGATGAAAAAAATTTTCAAAAAGCTGATTGTAGAGAAAAAAGATTTATCAAAATTAAACCAATTCTTCTATGAGTTTTATTTGTTGCGCCTGAAGAAAACTTTTTTTTTTTTTAATTGTAGCGACGATATCTGCCTAAAAGACAAGGAATCAACCGCCAGAAGATTCCGATAAAACTGTGAATGATCGGTTTCTACGTAAAAATGTTAAAGAATTTGATAGCACCACTCTAATTAAATAATAACTGAATTAAGATGATGAAAAAAATTTTCAAAAAGCTGATTGTAGAGAAAAAAGATTTTTCAAAATTAAACCAATTCTTCTATGAGTTTTATTTGTTGCGCCTGAAGAAAACTTTTTTTTTTTTTTATTGTAGCGACGATATCTGCCTAAAAGACAAGGAATCAACCCCAGAAGATTCCGATAAAACTGTGAAAGATCGGTTTCTACGTAAAAATGTTAAAGAATTTGATAACACCACTCTAATTAAATAATAACTGAATTAAGATGATGAAAAAAATTTTCAAAAAGCTGATTGTAGAGAAAAAAGATTTTTCAAAATTAAACCAATTCTTCTATGTGTTTTATTTCTTGCGCCTGAAGAAATCTTTTTTTGTTTAAATTGTAGAGACGATATCTGCCTAAAAGACAAGCCAGAAGATTCCGATACAACTGTGGAAGATCGGTTTCTACGCAAAAATGTTAAAGAATTTGATAACACCACTCTAATTAAATATATAACTGAATTAAGATAATGAAAAAATTGTTAAAGATCTTTTCTTATCTTCTTGGTTTCTACGCAAAAATTTTAAAGAATTTGATTAAAGTATATTTTTACCAATTCTTCAACATAGATAAATCTCTTTTAGCAATTTCAAAGTATTACCCTTGTGAAACAAAAAACAACACTCTAATTAAAGAATAATTGAATAAAGATGATGAAAATACTTTTCCAAAAGCTATCCATACCCCATTGATTTTCTTCTTGATTTTTACGCAAAAATTTTAAAGATCTTGATTAAAGTGAAATTTCGCCAATTCTTCTACATTAATTAATCTATTTTGGCTGCTTAAGAGTTTTGTTTTATAAATTGAAACACAACACTCTAATTAAAGAATAATTCAACTAAGACGATGAAAAAAATGTTTAAAAAGCTTTTCATCAGAAGCCCAAAATTATCTGCTTGCATAAATTTTGATTCAAACTTTGATTAATAACTTCCAAAGAAATTCGAAATACTTGTGTTAACCACCTCTAATGAGTTTGAATACTCTGCCGTCGTTTATTTCCACATATCTTCTGCATTTGAAGAGTATAGAAGTCACGCACACTCAGAGATGATGATCGAAAAAAAATGAAGTTAGCACGCGATGTTTATAACTTCAAATGCTCATTAAGCAAACCAGCGGTTGCTTTTATCTATAATCAACGACAACCAGTTCAAGGTAAAAACTACTTAAACTCGGAAAATACACATGTATTACACAGACTCGTACAATGTTGCATGAAGATGATTCACAGATTCTATTGTATGAGTGCAACTCTAATTTGAGATGATTTAAATGCGATCACACACAATCATCATCGTCAAACTGACTTCGCTTCTCATTGAACTTTGGAGTGAGGCAAGAGAGCAAACAAAGACTTCCGGTGAGCTGCCCGCAATTGATAGGAAGCCGTTTCTTCTTAAGTGCATATAGAGAGATAAAAAAAAATGAGACCTCTGTTTAAAGCACCGTTAAGGCTACTACTTATTTATAGGTTTCCAAGCGACTCCATCAATAGTAGAAGACTTGATTGGTGTTCTCATGAAACGCGACGCATTATTTATCAATAAAATATCATATTTTATGTGTTGAACATTAGCCGCCGGGTCTAGGCCAAGTAGATTGTAGATTGTCGATCTTGTAGGCAACCTAACCAGGTTGCAGTACTGTTTGGCTTACTTTTCAAAACAGCTGCAATCATTCAAAATGGCTTGGAAGATCATTTGCATAGCATTTGAGGATACGAACTGGAAGCGTTGCCAACACCATTTAAGTTGATGCGATCGCGTGGATCATTTAATGATTTCTTGTAATTACTTTGGCTATCTAGAAGAATGTGCCCAACATGCAGAAGAAATCGATTAAAACAACTCTTATAACAAATCGAATTCGTTTATTCTTACATGCCTAAGGTGTTCGTGTTGTCTGCTTGGAAATAATCGAAAAACTAGTTTTTCAATTTCTTCATTTGAAGTCTGCTTTCTTAACAACTTTACGCAGATTAAATTTAGTTGTAGCTGTTGGTGTTCTAAAGTGCAGCTACAAATCTATTTATCGGGTAGTAGAATATTTTATTCGTGCATTTTGTTGGGATTTATGCAAAGATTTTTCAGTTTGTGACTTTAGTCAATACTTTAATGTGAAGAAGTGAGGAGAGTGTATAATAAAAGTGAGTAATTTCAAAGAAAAAACTAGAAACTTACAAGTCACTTTTTTACTTTCTTAGCAGTAACATTATTTGAGTAAATCATTTTATTGTAGCTCATGAAGAATTTAGTGTTTCTTCAGACTATTAACTTTTCTGTATAGTGGTTTACTGGCTTGAAAAGAAAGACAGACGATTTTCACCAAAATTAAGAAAGATATATTTAATATATAGATAGATATATTTTCGACTTTAAGCCATGTAAATCTGCAACGTATCATCTCTTGATGTATAATCATCTATTGATATGCAATCACCTTTCAATATTTTTTTGACTTAAGCAAATGTAAATCTACATCGTGTCATCTTTTGAGGTACAATCATCTTTCGGATATATTTTTGACTTAAGCCAAATCAAATCTGCAATGCATCATCTTTTGATATGCAATCATCTTTTGATATCTTTTTTTTTTTAAAATTAAGCTATGCAAATCTGCAAGATATCATCTATAATCATCTTGAGATATATATTTGACTTAAGCCATGCAAATCGGCAACGTATCATCCTTTGACATACAATCATCTTTCGAATATATTTTTGGCTCAAGCCATGCAAATCTGCAACGTATCTATCTTTTGATATACAATCATCTTTTGAAATACATTTTTGACTAAAGCCATGCAAATCTGCAACGCATTATCTTTTGATATACAATCATCTTTTGTTATACAATCATCTTCTGATACATTTTTGACTAAAGCCATGCAAATCTGCAACGTATCATCTTTTGATATTCAATAATATTTCGATATATTTTTTTCTAAATCTGCGAATTTGCAACGTATGATCTTGTAATAAGAAATCATCTTTTGATATATTTTTGACTTCAGCAATGAAAATCTGCAATTTATCAACTTTTGATATACAATCATCTTTGATATGTATATTTTTAACTAAAGCCATGCTAATTTGCAACCTATCATCTTTTGATATTCAATCATTTTTTAATTTGTTTTTTTTTACTTAAGCCATGCAAATCTCCCATATATATATATATAATTCCCTGTTAGACCCCTTGGAGGAGGGGCATAGGGGATCTCTATTAATAACTGTTCGAACAGAACAGGGACCTACAGTTTATAGCCGAATCCGAACGGCGGTGTCTTTAATTAATAGAGACTTTCATGGCAAATAGCGTCTTTGAGCTAGCGATGCCAGTGCTAGGCAAATGAACCAGTGCTACTGCGGGGAATCGAACCACCGACCTTCGGTTTTAGAGGCGAGTACGCTACCACTTAAGCCACCGACGGTCACAATCTCCCATATATCATCTTTTAATATTTTTAACTAAATCCATGCAAATCTTCAACGCTATCATCTTTTGATATACAATCAATATTGCGATATATTTTTGACTAAAGTCAAGCAAATCTGCCAAGCGTATCATCTTTTGATATACAATCATCTTTTGTATTTTTTTTTGACTTCAGCCATGCAAATCTGCAACGTATCATCTTTTGATATATAAACATTTTTTGATATATTTTAAACTTAAGCCACGCAAATCTAGATCGCATCATCCTTTGATACAAAATCATCTTTTGATATAAAATCATCTTTTGATATATTCTTGATTTAACGTAGGCGATGGGATGCCTTAAGTTTTGGGAAAGAGCTTTAAAATCAACATCATCCGATCTTATTATATCTTATTCTGAGATTTTAAGCTTTAATCCAGTATTTTTGAAAAGCGTTGGGACTATTGACGAATATGTCTCAATCGCTACATATTTTAAATAACGCTTTCTTCTAACTGCTTGAATTTTTAAAGTTCAGAACGAAGCTCCTTAAATTTGAATCATTTACAAAAATTCTCATATTAGCCACCCCTCTCTCTACTAGATTACAACGCCTCTGGCGACAAAGTTTCAATAGACGTAACTGTTGCAAGCCACTTAGTCATCCAGTTATTAGCCAAGGTGTTAAATCATAGCACTATCTATGCATCTGGATAAAACTCTAAAAACAAAAAAAAAACCATGCAGACAATGGCTCATTAGAGCGCCCTGCCAAAGCCCAATCGAACCAAAACCTTGTACTAAATGGGCCATTAAAAGCTGAGATTGTGACCTAAACAACGAGCCCGTTTTCCAGTCTTACCCAAGACTTGCCTCACCAACGTTTTCAATGTATAGGGAAAATTATAGTTCGGGCAACACATAAAATGCACAAACAAGTTAATCCATTAGTGGTTCGGTTCCAGCCGAGTCTCTCTCCCTCTCTGCACCTCTGTCAGAGATCTTGTGACATGATGTTCTCTTACTAGCAGCACAGTTAAGTTATAACTGGAAAAGCCGACATAGACGGCAATTATTAGAAAACATATTTCTCATTGTTTATCACCTGGCTTGGCTTTCGTATGGTAATATCGGAAATGTGAATGTGTCAGCAGCTGTCAGACGTTTCTGGTTCTTCTGACCATTTTGGCATGATAAAGAAACATTTGATTCTGTAGAAGAACAGATTATGCCAGCACGTTGGACTCGTAATAAATTATGAATATTTACAGTTTCGAAAATGTTGAATGCAACAAAGTTGTCGAAATGTTGTCCAATGTTGCCAAATGAACTGGACGAGTTTTTCGTTTCCAGTTGCTGGAGTCTTATCTGCGTATCTAGGTTAGCTTGATGGCTCTATTATCTACATTATATGTTTTATGCCTATACAACGTTTAAATTGTCTGAATTACATAAAATGCTACGAATGTATCTGATGATAATAATCTCTGTTTGGTAAAATGAAAGAACTCTATAAATGTGGCTTTGAGATAAGTTTGGTCGTAAAAAGCTTTTTGTTCTTTTGGGTGTTTAAAGAAAGGTGACGGCTGTCAGACAAGTTTAAGTTTCGAGTGGGCGTTGTGTGAGTTAGAAAGTAATTTGGGTTTCTCAACCAAAAAAGTTAAGTGAAAAACCTTAACTGAAGTGAAATAGAACAAAAAAGTAACGTTGGTGTCTACAGGAAAAGCGCACTTAAGTCGGACTTTTTGTTAGACATTTGCATGTAAAGAGCTATTTAGAAAAAGATAGTTTAAGGTATGACAAAACACAATTAGCGAAGTTCATAACAAGTTGGAACTTAAGTGAAGGTTGTGATGGGTTTTCAAAGAAACGTTTTAGAGGAGTTGTCAGCCCAGTGGAGGCTGCTTTTAAGTAGGCGGCAGATGTACAGAAATGCTGACATTATTTGCGAAATGGCTAAAGAAAGATATGTAAAAAATTTTTTCGTGTGTTCTCTTTGTACATATAGAATTTACATACATATAGAATTTAAAGGAGTTATAGATTCATAAAATTTATCAAGATCATCTCAGTTAATAAAATCTAGAAATCGAAGATCAGCTACTAACGACCGTGGAAGATCTGATAGCAGAAGACCGTCTTCTGATCAATTTGACAATTGCTGCGCTAGCAAGAGGAGCAGCTTCTTAAGAAAGATAATTTATCATGTCATATATTCTGAAGATGATTTCCAATTAAGCGAGTTTAGTTCATAATTAATAATAATAGTTCTACCAAAAGCAGCTTCCTAAAAAAGGTCATGTATCTGATCTTAATTTTTAAGGATAATTTCAAATTGAGCGAATTTCGTTCACAATTTAAAAAATACGAAATCATCTCTTATAAAACGCTGCAGAAACCTCAACTATCAACTTTAGTAATTCTCTTCAAGAACATGAAAGATAATTTAGGAGCGGTCTGTCTACAAGTAAAACTAATATTAATAAGCAGCAGCACCATCCTTAGATAGATCATGTCTCTGATCTTAATTTTCGTAGATGATTTCAAATGTAGCGAGTTTTGTACTCAACTTTAAAAACACAAGATTATCTCTAATAACAAAACCTGGAAATCCACAATCAAAATTACGAAAGACCATTTAGCAAACGATTTGATAACAACATCCTAACTTCATAAGAAACATCATGCATGCCATCTTAAATTTTGACAGATGATTTCTAAAAACGAGTATTTTTTCTTAACTATAAAAATAAACGATCATCTGTGATAACAAATGCTCAGAAATTACCGAATAAAAGAGGTATTTTACTTAGATGGTCATATTATTCTTGAAATTAGTTACCGTAGCAAGAGTAGCTTCTTGAGAATGAGAATTTATTTGAGCAGATTTTCTGCAGCTTTTTGAGAAAGTATCGTTGAAAACTTTAAAAACAGTAGATCTTATCTTATATTTAATTGCAGATAATTTCAAATACTATCGATCGCTATTCTCTACTTTAAAAAATACAAGATCATCTCTGATAACAAAGCTGCCGAAACCTCGACTATCAGCTTTGGCAACTTCTCTTGAGGAACATTGAAAACAATTTAGAAGCAGTCTTTCTGCTTGTAAGATGAGTTGTCATCGCTTTAGTAGCAGCATCTTACTAATAAAGATCACGTATGTAATCTTAATTTTTGCAGATGATTTCAAATATAGCGAATTTTTTTAATCACGATAAATATCTATCGCTAAAACTGGTCAATTTAACAAAAACCGCCGCCCAATGAAACTTAAAAACTTATTATTTGATTACAAATATCCCAAAAAGTCAGATAAAAAATCTTACTGCCCAAGAAAAAAATTTGACAAATATACAAAAATTTGTAGAGCGAAAAAATCGAATATCTGTTTTTCAAAATATCATAATAAATTTTTCGAATAAACAAGAAGAATATCACATTAAAGCCCACATAATTTTTATGTAGTTCGAACGATGCCCAAGATTGTCTCTTGCCTTACAAATATCTCCAAAACGTCAGACTGCTTTATGTTGATCACGAAAAAAATAAGATGTTCTGATTTTCGAGCATTTACAAATGGAAAGTAAATGGAAAAATAAATTGGAATACATATTTTGTATGACCAATATTTTTAAATGGTATATAAATTTTCCGCCTTAATAAAGCGTGAACAAATTTTCGCTCTATTAGAAAGGAATTTTTTACGTATTCGTCGTCCCCGGCATCATTTATTTTTCAGCTCAGTATCGCCGTCTGGTGGCTTTTTGAATTAGTTGTCGTGCCCGTTAACATTAATTTTCTGCTTAGTGCGCCCGCTAGATGGCGCCAGTCAGTTTTTGCGTTCTCAAACATTATTTGATCATATGACGAGTAAAGTCACTAATCCTTACAAAAAACTGTGAACTCTTTAGTATAACATATTGCCCCTCCCAACACGTCCCAGTTTACCATTTCAAGTTTACTTGATCCACTTGCTCAATAAGCTGGAAAAACAGTTGCAGCGCTAAAACTTAGCTAATCTTAATTCGTTGCAGCATTTTCTTTACCAGACTTGTTTCTTAAGCTGTACGTCTCGGACAGTCCATAATAATATCAAATATAATTTATATGCAAAACACGAATTTAATGCATGCTTTATTTTTGATATGTGCGAAAACGTGTAAATTTGTTTTGCTTAAAATCAGCTCAAGATGCAGATAAAGTAAAGTCAAAAAACCGGCGACTTCTTGTCAGTGTTGTTGTTATCTGTTTGTCTGTTGTCGTTGCAACGTCTCTCATGTTGCATGTTGCAAAAAGATGCTTTGCATACTAATGCCAGTTGACAGTCTGACAGATGATAGATAAAAAGAAGGCAGGCCGTGTTTATGTAAAATGTTGTTGAGCAGCCAATATAAAAGCATGTCTAACAGCTAATACTAATTACACTGGGCAACAAAGCAAAAAGAAAATTTGTGAGCGAAGTTTTTTGATGAGCGGAAAAAAGCGGTAGAGGGCGCTTTAGGTAAAAGGGAGAAAAAAGAAGTACGTTATGTAGTAATGCCTGTAGGAACGTATTGGGCTCTGAACCAAGGTTGCAGGCGAAGAGATAGTCATTTTTTAACCGTCAATAGAGTTACTGAACATTTTAAAAGGCATAGAAAGGGACTCAGATGACAGTCTGTCAGATGATAGATTCAAAAATACAGGTCGCGTTTTTGTAAAATGTTGTTGAACAGGCAATAGAAGCATTTCTAATAGGCAATACTAATTACACTAGGCTACAAAGCAAAAAAAAATACTAATTACACTAGGCTACAAAGCAAAAAAAAATTTAGTTAGTTTAGTTTTTTGATGTGTGCAAAATATTCAGTAGAGGGTGCTTAAGGCTTTAAGGAGTACAAAAAGTACGTTAGGCGGCGCCGCCTTTAGGGCGCAAATCCCAGCAAAGATGAAGATATTGGGATTTTTTAAATTGTCAAAACAGTTATAGAAATAGCAAATATAAATTTTTAAAGGTACGGAAAGTATAGTGTTACATAGAGCTCAAATGATAGTCTGACATACATAAGATAGATAAAAAGGCAGGGTACACTAGGAAACCAAATAAAAATAAATTGTAACCTCAGTTACCCCAGTAGAGGGCGCTTTAGCTACAAAGTGGAAGTAGGGACAGCCTGGGCTCTAAGCCGATTATGGCTAATTAGAATCTGAAAAGAGCTGGGATACTATCCATAGTTGTACCCAGTGGCGCACGGAGGCTGAAGAGGGCCGGGTGCAGAATATTGTGCGGCCCTTTCTTTCAAATTCGCTTTTATTTGGATTATAAGTATATTTTTGATTAGAGCAAGCTTTCTGAAGGCTCTTTCTCCGGAAGCAACAGATGGTCACAAAACAAGTAAAAGTCTCAATGAGATACATACTTGTGGCAAAACATTCTCATTCCCATACGCAGATATGAGGTTCAGTAGCTCCAAGGCAAAATTGGTATCCCATTTCATTACTTTGAAAACCCTATGCAAAAAAACGATTTCGTCTGACAGATCACTCTCAACAAAATCATTCGGATATGCGTTTTTCAGTGCACTTGCTGCTGTGATAGATGGCTCTTGAAAATCAGCTCCAGCATTTTCATAATCATGTGCAGCGTATTCGAGATCACTCACACTACCCTGTGGCTCAATGATAGATGTGAAGAGCTTCGACAATTCTGACATCCTAGAATGCAGCTCGCCGAGCTCATTTAACAAGAGATCCACTGGTGGGAAGAAGACTTGAACTTTAAAGCGTTCCTCAGGGCTCTCGAATAGATGCTCTGTACCTGATTCTTCATCATGAAATCGTTTTTCGAATGCGCTTTTGGATTTCTCTATATATATATCTAAACTATAAACTCTTGGCAAGGTGAAGCTAAACATATCCGTCCCCACAGGAAAAAAAACGTTCCTATAGCAGTTATCGCAGTAATTGGGTTTCCAAAGTATGCTATAAGTTATAGGAGAAATTTTTTACGACTAACTTCAGAGCCTATATTCCAACCAGAGAGGAGTGGACTACTGTGGTACCAGGCCCAGCAGGCTCGATAAAGGTATAAACGGTTCCATGCTAGACGACCGTGTAGGGGGAGCCGTCTACGTCTAGGATTTCGACATTAGAATTGCTTTTCGGCTCCCGGACCACTGCAGTGTCTTTCAGGCAGAGGTCACAGCAATCCCTGCACAGAATCCAAAATGCCTTTTAAGGTTCATTCAGGCAGCCGGATGGCTTCCTCAACGTAGGGGACCTATCAAGTGGGGAAATGTGGTGAATTAGCTCACTCTAGCGGTATCGCAAAGGGCCTATCCTTGGCCTAAGTGAGGAGAGTCCTAAGTCCCAACTGCCGCCCTAACCTAACCTAACCTATAGGAGATATGAATGTTTCATGCTGTCTGAAGATGCTTTGGCATAAATAAGGGTATAATTTTAGAGAAAGAACGATTCAAATTTTCAGGAATTTTTCTGCGTGTACCAATTTGTTTCCTTTTTTTTTTTTTTTTTTTCGTTTTTTCGGCTTGAGCAGGGCCTCCATGAACGCGGGGCAAACGAACCCACTCAAATAGCTTGTTTTTGTTGCTGAAGCCCTACATGACGACATTTTTAGGTTTTAGTCGAGTCCTTAAAAATATAACGCCACCTTCTACTGATCATCTATTCTCTCACTTTCATTAGAAAGTAGATCTTTTGTTATGTTTTTTGAATTATGAATTTTATAAAATTCGAAATTTCGGAAGCCAAGGTGTTTTGCTTTCCGGAAACGCTGCACGTCTGTGGCAATCTTAAAGCTGTTGCGGCATTTTTGGATATTATACGAGTTTTTAAAAAAATTGAAATATTTTATAATAATTTTATAATTATGTATTTCTATCGGATTTGGTGACTCTTAAAGCATTCGCTGGTCAAAAAGGTTCGATAGTGCCGATAGTACTATCGATAGTTCTCCACCTCTATTTGCTATCGATAGTTTTGGTCGATATATCGATAGTATACATTTGTATGTAAAAAAGTTTTTTGACTAATCAACGGACAAAAATATGGTATCAAACCTTTTTGACCAGCGAATGCTTTAAGAGTCACCAAATCCGATAGAAATACATAGTACTATCGGCACTATCGATGGTTGAGTACTATGGAGCTACCATCGATAGCATCCAGACATTTACGATAGTGCTATCGATAGTTCTCCGATAGTTTTCACATCACCACAAAGTACAATTTGCGCGTTTATTTGTGGCGTCTGCTAAAAAATATTTGTGAAAGAATTGATTAGAACAGTGATACCTCAATAAAAAGAAATGGATCGCTTTCTTCAAAGAGGTATAATGCTTACTTTTAAAGTACAGTATGAACTCGGTAACCGCAACTAATAGAAATCTAGGTAAATTCTCCTATTGAGGAGGTTGCAACTACCGAGGAAAAATATATAACTCGTCTCATGAAGCTCTTTCAGAAATAGGAAAAAAGCTTATAATGCTATATTTCTTAGTGTTCCAAAAATCGATTTGCGTGTATCGAGGGTTGCGATTACCGAGTTCATACTGTAGCTATGAAATATTTTGACTATGTTTCGAATTTAAGGTAATCATTGGGACTCCCTCACACTAAGTGTGTCGAGGGCTGAAAGGCTCTTTTCCGGACTCGGAGAAAGATTTGGCGACCCAGAAGCAAACACAAAAAAAGAAAATCTCACAAGTATGGAAATACTATAAAACGTCAGATGACAAAAAATTGGCAAAGTGCGTTAACTGCGGAAAGGAGTACAAAACCAGTGGAAATACTTCTAATTTGCACGATCATCTGAAAAGATTCCACCCTGGCTTGGAAAATCATGTGCCAGATTCCAGCACTCCAGCTGCAGGTATTTCGGCGGATACTGACAATATCGCATAGACAAGCGGCAATTGTAGATCGTCGATGCATGCTGTAGCTGCGCCTAATTGTTTCGGAGAGGCCAAATAGGCTCAAAGAAGAAAATGTGAACATTCTTTAATTCTTGAACCAAAACTTTTGGATCAAAAAATATTAATATCGTATATGAATTTTCTTGTTTAAAAATTAAACAAACTTTAAATTTAAAACCAAATATGTATATTATTGTGGACGGGACTATCGTTGACTATCGATAGTACTATCGTCAACTATCGATGGTTGTGAAATTACTATCGTCGACTATCGATGTCGCCGACTATCGATATCTCCTCAACATCTAATATCAAACAGCACTATCGATAGTATCGATATATTAAACAGCACTATCGGTAATATACGTCAAATTTAAGTATCGATAATATCGATAGTGTTCCATTTCTACCCAATAGAGTTTACAAAATCTGAAAACAACTCCTCCAAAAAGTACTGTAGTTCCCAAAACTCTTGTAGTCTGCTGTTACCATTCCCAAAATATATAACAAAATTTGTGTTAAAATAGTTAAACACTCATTAGCCAAAAAAAGAAATACCATAAAAATAAAAATTAAGTAACTCTTGTTAATTAAATAAACAAACATATCCGTTGTCTTGGAGCAACATGTTTTGTTTTTTTTCTTTATTATTTTAAATTTATGGCTAATGTATGCGTTGAATACGCCAAGAAAGCCATTAAAGGCCAAAAGAAATAAAGTGTTTTGGTTTTTGTTGTTGTTTTTTCTTTATTTTTGGCTAATTACGCTGTTTATGTTTATAGCCGTGTGTCAAATGGGCAAAAGCTGCATTCCCAGCGTATTAGTTGTAAAAATATATTTAACAAGACATCAACTTGAGTCTTGAGCATATACAGTCTGTCTGTCGACTATATACATGCATATTTAATATGCAAATGATTGAATACATAAGATTTGTTTGTTAGTGTATAAGCAGCTAAGCTTTGAACAAAGCGCGTTTTATGCAAATTTGAAGACTGTCATTTGTCAGTTATCATAAAAGACCGTCATTTGTCAGTTTGAAACGCGCCATAAAACAAAAGACTTAGGCAACGAACTTCTGTCTGTCAACAGAAGAAGAAGAAGAATTCTGATAAATACAAAACGGTTGTTGACCCTTACCCCGTCTAATCTTTTGTTATATTAAAGCATTTAACATAACTGTTACCACAAAGTGTTAGCAATTAGCCATGTCCACGTACTAACCAAAAAATTTAAGCTTAGATAACGTCTTTTTAAGGTTAAACATCCGTACAATGTTGACGCCTCTTTGGCGTCCCAGGAGAAAGTTAATACCAACCATAATTGGCTGACTAGTCATAATCAACAGTTTTAGCCTGGCCTCCGGGCTGCAAACACTGCATAATTAACACTAAGCCAATGCGCACTGGAACTGACCATCAACAACAACCGTCAAAACAACAACCCAGTCTAAATTAAGCTCAAAGCAACGCAAAACGCAACTCGTCGTTGGCCAAACTGTGGCAAAACAACAAAATTTATTGGGCAATAACCACATTGGGCCGGTGCTGGCAAACTTAGCCACTGGAAACGCCTCTGCCACTTATACTCCCCCGGCCCGCTGTCAGCTGCCCCCGCCACTGCCTCCATCCGCCCAACTAGCCAAGCGGACGCATAAACTAAGGCGGCATGCCGCAAACCAGCTGCCACTGCCGCGCTACTGTTTCTCTGTTTCTGCTGCTTTCTGCCACTTTCCTATCGATTCCAAACCGGGCAACAGCTAAATGGACACAATTAAGCTGCATCTAATTTCTCCAACAACAGCTGCGGTAGCTGCAACATGGACCTACCTTGTCAATCAAATGGGCATCAGCTAAAAGGCAACACTGCAACATTGTCTATGCTTTTAATTAAAAATTTTCTACAGCTAAATAGGTGGTGCAGCAGTGGGGTAGGCAGAAGGGGGTAGGACTAGGTGGTGTCAAACAACACACAGCACAAAACTGGAGAGCATTGTTATGGGTACTTTCGTAGTTAGGGATATTAATTAGCCCAGTCAAGAGTCTGCGAAGTTCTGGTGGACTCTGAAAAATTTTAGTTACTAAAAAGTTTTGAAAAATTATTTAAATAGTCGGGCAGAGTCTTGAAAATGGCTAGGTCATAAACTTCATTTTGAGATTCTGCTGCATAGAAACAAGGGGAATCCTTTGTCGTTGCTAAGATATCCTCAATGACGGCGTTTGTTCCAAGGATTTGGTCAACACTCTTCAAGAAGCTACTATAGAGGCTTATTAGAGTCAATAAGGGGTTTTCGGGTCTGGAACCCCATAAAAGTTCGAAAAAGTAGATTGGCAGACTTTGACGAGCTCTGATATCAGCACAGTAAAAATAGTTTTTTACCAGGAGAAAATTGCATGCTGGAATTTCTTTCGCGTAATGTATTCAAGGACCTATCCAAAAAGTCTAAACCCAAAAAGGTTACTTCCTCTCGCATTAGGGTCTTCCGTTATTTGCACATATGTTTGAGCCCATTTACTCCAAATTTTATAAGTCGTACATAAAAACTTTCAAAGCAAAAAATGTTCCAAATTGAATTTAATATTTTATTATTAACAGAAGCCCAGAAGTTCATATTTTAGGCGGAAGAAGGCGCCATGCAGCGCTTGCATGTTTTTCTAGGCTTCGAAAGCCTTAAAAGCGTTCTAACTTCGAAACTATTTGAGATAGTTACATGATTCAAAATATAGTTTCATAAATTTTTTTGGTATCAACAATTTTTTGATTCGACCAAAAAACCAAAAATGACAAAAGGATGGTTAAAAATAAAAAAAAAACAGCTGTAGTAATTTTGGCGCACTCTACAGCATAAAATACGAACTTCTAGGTAGACTGTTCTTCTTCACTCCCTTGACCTCTTTTTTAGTGTGTATCAAAAAATTTTAGATATCAAAAAAATATATAAAGCCGTATTTTAAATTATGTAAGTAGCTCTGGTAGTTCCCAAGTTACAACGATTTTATGTTTTTATATTACAGTGGCAATTGCGTAGTTTAAATATGAAATAAGGGGTTTCAATCACCCCAGCTATGAATCTATTAATTATATTTGCTTTGTTGAAAAATACTCGTTCTGAATTCCGAAAGGTAGACTTTAGGCATTAGGGTGGTTCAATTGGATTTGAAGATTACATTATTTAACAAAATAAAAACATTATTTAACAAAATAATGTAATTAGTCAAAAACCGGAGATTGGAAAAACTTTTTCTGGAAAAAAAATTGCGGTAGCAACTCTGGCATTTTCCTTAGTGAAAAAACGGATACTCCACAACAGACACTACCAAATTGACTTATAAGAGAGGTCGGAATACAAAAGACAATTCCGATAAGTCGCTATCAAAGATATATTTTATAATGTTAGGGGTTTCTTTTAGGAAAGAAAATACGATTTTAAACCTTTGAAAATTTTCAAATTCGCTCAACAGCGGGATTGTTTTCGTACTCTGATCTACTTTTACGAAAAATATTCTTAGTAAAAGATATCAAAATATGTATGACAAAAGTGGATCAGTCTATTCTAGCAAACATTTGTGCCAAAAAGCGAACATGCCAAAAAGTAGACACATGGTAACACTAGTTTAAGTTTATTCCTGCATACTATCTCTGATTCTTTCCGCCTCTTATATTACAACTACTCGTACAAGAGTTTTTCACTTATTAAAAAAGTCTTTCTCTTTTTCTGTTTACAGTTCTTTTTGGAAAGAATCTGGAAAAATTTTGAGGTAAGCTGTTTCACATAAGTAATATTTATGAACTAAAGTTCTTCAGGTTTACCGACATTATGAAAGTTTTTTTTTTACCTATTTGTCATTTGTGCGTTTCGCATTAGTTCTCTCCTTTTTTTCTATTCTGCTTTTTATTAAAGATATATGAAATAATTTTAAACTTTGGGGGTCAACTGTTTATTATCGAGCCCTTGATGAAAATATAATATCAAAATCTTAGCTAGTTATGGTTGCAGTAGTCCAAGGAATATATACAATACTGAAATGGTATAATCTGAATAATATATAGAATATTGGGAATGTCTATTAACAAATGTTTGAAGAGAACAGGGTCCATCAGTTTACTTTTTAGAATTAGTAGAGATTTTTCTTTCATAATAAATTCGACCTACCAAAATGTTCCTAGTAGTAAAAGGAAAACCAAAATTGAAAAACTTTTCAAAATGGTTGCAGAAAAGAAAAAATGCATCGGACAGAAGAATTAAAAATGTTTTTGCTTAAACAAAAAAATTGGAATAGTAAAGAAAAATACAAAAATTCTCCTGCTGTTTCCGTTTTCTCAGCAGAAGAATTGGAAATAAAAGAAAGACAAATTGAATGCTTTGTAAAAATTCATACAAGAAGTTATTAGTTAGTTAACATATATCATAGGTCAGATAGATACATCGTACGATTTCTTAAGTTAGAAAAATGAAAGTTAGCTTGAGATTGTCTCAACACATCCAACACATCCTTGGGCTGTTACAATGTGGATCATGTTAAAAGGTTGACATATCCTATCTTGAAAATTCATCGTGTGAACCTTTATATAAATTGTTTTTCAAAGCAACTTTGGGTTGGGAAACACTTGTTTTTAAAAGAGAGATTTTTTCGAAAAGAGAGGTTTTTGGGATTTTTTTTAAGTTTTTGTTCTTGAGATATTGATGAATAACTGAAAAAAAAGCCAGAAAATGCGTATTTTGAAATGATTTCAAAGAAAAAAAAAGGCTGACATGTTTGTGAGTCTTGATCATTAATTACCTTTAAAAAATACTCTTTTAAGTAGGTAAGTTTTTCGTGTAAACTAGTGTTGTCAGTAAATAAGAATTTTAAGCTATTTTCAATCATAAATTGCCGAAACTGGCCAAGAAGCATTTGCTTACAAAAACTATGGTCTCTCAGTTTTAAATGTAGATGAAAAAATGTGGAGCTTAGAAATTTTGAATATGAAGGCTCAAATAAAAACTATAGAAAGCTGTTTTCCCCCATTTTCTTCCGCAGCTCTTATGTGCCTTGAGTGTGGGGTATCGGTAAATTTTGTTTTAAAGGTATATATTTGTAGCTACCTTTTTCTCTTTATTTTGATCTCTTGTAAAACACACCATTTTGAAAAAATTGGAACTCTCAACTAAAAATACTGAATACAATTTTTTAGTCTTTTCGACTTTAAAATAGGTTTTATTCCTTCTTAAATAAATTGTCATGAATAATATAGTTCGTAAGTTATGCTATAGTCATCCGAGACTTTTACAATAGTCGTGCAATACGCATACGTTTTTTTTTTACGAAACGCTTCAACAAAAGTCACCTTGTTGGTAACTCAAGTTAGTTACTACATAACAATTACTTGTTTTTCAAAGCGTTAAAAAAAATCCAAAAAACTGCATAAATTCCTCTGAGTTTTCCAAGAAATTGACAAGAACTTGTAATCAAATCTTCAAAGTGTAACCAGCTGAAAGATAGTTTCGATTACACTAAAATGCAACTTGCAAACATGGTTTTGTGGAATGTACATAATACTTTGTAGCGCCCCTCTTGGCATCCAATAATTTACATAGTTGCCACTTTTAATTACGGTCTACTAGATGGCTCTTAGTTTGCATAAGAAACTGGTCAAGAGCGTTCGCGGTGCACAAGTTAAGGCCTAAAGCCAATCAATTTTATTGTTATTGCCATAGATCTTGACACTCTCGCTGACTACCAGCACCAGATGAACCGGTTCACAATCCACGCAGCCCACGCACTACATAACCTTTTGTAAAGAACCACTTGTTGGCCCGACTAAATGCCAATTAGCCTATTAAGTTTGTGCAAATTGCTATCTAACGCTATGGCACATTAATTGGAAAAATAAACATAAAAAAAAACCAACTTAATTTATTCAATGCACTTTTGAGTGCAAAAACCAGCTCAGAAACATAAAAATCCAGCCGAAAACAACCCACACACAAGATCGAAAGAAAAAAAACAACCCACTGTTCGTTCTGCTGTCATGTCTGTTGTTTTGACTTTGCGCTAACAAGCTAACAAAAATCCCAACGAATTTCCCAAATCTAATAAAAATAATGAAAACGATGGCAACTCTTGTAAGTCATGTACTAGGTAGAGCTGCAGTTTGGAGTTTGAACCATTTCGGGTGAAAGCACCGAAGTAATGACAAGATGATAAACAAATATGTTTGGCCAGTGCATTTTATGGTCAAGTGTAGTTTTGTGGTAATTTTTATGGTCCATTAAAAGCCGAGTGCAGTAATCATGGCTATATATATGATATAGTATAGTATGGACTTTTTTGTTGGTTATGACATTATCTGTGAGCTGAAGTTGTTTGCGTTTGGTTTTTCTGGTGAAAGTGTGAACATGACGATTAAAATTGTGAACGGCCCACGAAATAAATCAAATATTAGAGTGCGCTGTCATTGCAGCAAATATTTGTTATTAGATTTATGCTAGGTTTACACTGGCAAAACGCTGTGACGATGTGACGTAAGGCGATGCTTAAGAGCAGTGTACCTAATGACGTCACAAGAGGTTGCTTCATATGGTGGAGTAGCAAATGAACAGGTTTGGAGTCAAGATGATTATTGAAGGTTTGGTTAGCATGTCTAATCTACGTCAAATAGAAACCTTTTCACATACCCACGCCTTTTAACAACACCCACAACTCGCAGCGTTTTCCAATTTACAATCTTGTCTCAGACCACTCCCATGGCTACCTTAGTATATCTGGGTCAAAATGCTTTTTAAATGATCAAAAATCCATTAATTGAGAGAAAAAAACATATAATAAATAATGAACATAAATTTTACTGAATTAATGCTACATAAAGAACCGGAAGAGGTGAACTTTTATTAGGGAAATCCGGTTTAAGCGGACTCTAACCGATTTCCTTGATGAAATCATGGTCAACAGTTATTGCCTATTTAAATGATCAAAAAACAATTAATTAATCCAAGAAACTTCAAATAAATAAGTTCACAAAATTTTTCTTGATTAATGCGACGTTAAGAACCGGAACCGGATGAAGAGATGAAGTTTTACTAGGAATATTCCGACCCAAACCGATTTCCTTGTTTTATGGTGTAATTTGTAGAAAGCATCGATCACAGTTATTGCGAATTTAAACGATCAAAAACCCATCAATTGAACAAAAAAATTCAATAAATAACGAACAAGTTTTGCTTGGTTAATATGACATAAAGAACCGGAACCGGATGAAGCGATGAACTTTTATTTAGAAAATTTAGTTTAAGCGGACTCAAATAGATGCCCATTTTCTTATAGTCTAAACATCTTGACAGATTTGCAACATCTGTGATCAAGGCATTCTAAAAACTATACCATGAGTTGAGGTCAAGAGATGATATACCAAAAACACGACCGATCCCACACATCATACGCTCCATACTCTTCTAGCGATTATATATTGCTAAAACATTAAAAATGGATGTATGGAGTGAGATATGTGTCAAAGAATGAAATAAATACCGAAAAATATTTTTTGTGAGCAATTTGAGAAATCCCATTCTTTTTAAGAAATACAAAATTCGAAGCAATTTGTGCCAAATGAAGACTGTATTGAGTTGAAAAACTGAGATAACAAACTGCCAACTGGTGAAAATTATTGGAATGAGATGGCATGAGATTCAGGTCGAACGAAAAAAATAATTACTGAAACTAAACTTATTATGAGGGCCTTGAGAAATCCCATTTTTTTTAAGGAATAAGAAAATTGTTGACACTTTGTCCAAAATGATGACAATGAAATATGAAGTTGAAAAACTGATTTTTCAAACTGCCAACTTGTTATTATTATTGTAACGTGGAATAAGATTTGGGTCGAAGAAAGAAATAATTACTGAAAATAAACTTATTGTGGGGTCTTGAGAAATCCTATTCTTTAAAAGGAATAGAAAATTAAAAACACTTTGTGCCAAATGAAAACTATATTGAGTTAAAAAACGGACTCTTCAAACTGCCAACTTGTTATTATTATTTTTTCTTTAAGCAATATCTGGGAAAATGTTTAATTTTGACGCATTTAAAAAAATATGGCGTAAACTGAAAATAGGTATTCAGAAATTGAAAATAGAAAGCTACTAAAAAGAAAATCAATACTAGTAATGAACTAGATCATATGAACAACATGACTAATCCTATCAACCATACGCTCCACAGTCTTCTAGCGATTTTAATATGTTCAAACCTTAAAAACTAGCTGGATGAAATGAGATTAGAGTAGTAGGAAGAAATATTTACTGAAAAAACATCTATTGTGAGGACCTTGAGAAATCCTATTGTTTTTAGGAATAAGAAAATTGAAAATACTTTGTGCCAAATGAAGACTGTATTGAGTTAGAAAACTGATTTCAGAAACTGCCAGAATGAGAATGAGGGTCTTGAAAAATCCTATGCTTTATAGGCAACAAAAAAATGGAAAAAAATGTCTGCTAAATTAAAAAAAAAATGGTTTAGAAATATTTATTAAACTAAAATGGGAGCTAGTAAAATAAAATGAATGCTAGTAAAAAACCGGATCATATGAACAAGCTACTGACATTTTCAAACAGACATCGTGAAAAAAATAAAAAAATTTGAAAAACATCGTAAAGACCTTTTTTTAATGACGAATCATTTATATTCAAATATTTTTTTGAGATTAAAATTATAAATACAGAAAAAAAAAATGTTCGTGAACAGCAGCCAAATTATTTTTTCTTCTTCAAATAATATCTGCAAAAAAGTTTAATTTTGTCACATTTAAAAAAATATGTCCTAAACTAAAAATATCTATTAAGTGACAATAGAGAATTATTAAAAACAAACTAAAGGCTATCAAAGAACTAGGTCGTATGAACAACCTATTGACATCCTTAAACAAGTATCATGGACAGATGCTCAGTCGAAAAAAAAAATAGCACACACAAATGTCGTAAAGACCCCGATCCTTCAATTATATTAAAAGTTAATTTTTTTTTTAATTAAAATTATAAATACAAAAATATAAGTGTTCCAGAACAGCGACCAAAAACCCATTAGAGCAACCTATATTTTAAAACAGTAAAAAACTAGATCATATGAACGACCTACAACAGGCATTGTGATCGAAGTGCTGTCGAAACAAAAATTATAATTAACACACAAAAACGTCGTCAAGACTTCTTATATGACCCTCGATTTATATTACAATTCAAATATTTATTTTTATATTAAAATCATAAATACAAAAAAATAATTTTCTGAACAGCGACCTTAAAGCAATCTATATTTTCAAACAGTAAAGAACTAGATCATAGGAACAAGCTACTGATATCTTCGAAAAGAAAAAACATCGCAAAAAATTTGTAAATGACAGACAAAAACATCGTAGAGACTTTTTCTAATGATGCTTCATTTATATTCCATTTTAAGCTGTAATGCTAGTAAAGAACTAGATCATATGAACAGCTACTGACATCTTTAAACAGAAGAAACATCGTGGAAAAAAATAAAAATAAATGACAGGCAAAAACGTCTTAAAGACTTCTTATAATGATGCTTCATTTATACTCCAATTCAAGCCGTAATGGTTAGTAAAGAACTAGATCATATGTACGTCGTAAAGACTTTTTTGAATAATGCTTCATTTATATTCCAACTCAAGTTGTAATGCTAGTAAAGAGCTAGATCATATGAACAGCTACTGACATCTTCAAACGGAAGAAACATCGTGGAAAAAAAAAATAATTGACAGACAAAAACGTCGTAAAGACTTCTTATAATGATGCTTCATTTATATTCCAATTCCAGTTTTTTTTTAAATTCAAATTATAAATACAAAAAATATTTCTATACCAAAATACCTTTAAAGCATTGACCTTAGGTTTGATAAAAAAAATTATCATGTAAAAACCCTACCAACATATTTAACTAGGGGGAGCTGCCACGCCCTCTAGTCACAAATTCGAAAACTAGGCTTTAGACTTAAAACAAGGTCCCTAACGATACCTGAAAGTTTCATCGATTAAGTATTTTTTTCCGGATGAACTCTTCATTTACTTTACTATATTTGGATATATCATTTTATACTGAGGCAACATAATTTTTTTTAAAACTCGTGCAAACCTTGCCAAGAGATACTCCGAGGAGGTACTTATATTTTACAAAAAATAGTTTTTATGTCTTAGACCTCTTCTTCTGAGTTTTCCACACAGGGGGTTACTCAAAAATGGATCCCGTTTTTCAGCCCACCGAAGGCAGCACAAAAAACTTTTCATTCCTGTATCTTTTATACTGAACATTCTTGAATCTTTTCAAAATGATCTCCAATCAGGGACTAACATTAACAACAATTTTTTATTATGTCTAAGAACTCTTCTTCTGAATGTTCCCGACCAAGGAGTAACTGAAAAATTGTTTCAGCCCACTTTTTATGCCCGTAACTTTTACACTGTACCGTGCCTCTGTGCACACAAATTGTGCCAAACCCTGCGGCAGTGTAAACATAGCATTAACTTTACGCTTATGTTTTGCATTTCAAAGGGTTGTCATTATTTTTGACTTTACTATATTATTTTCATAAAAGTATTTCACACTGTCGTAATCCAATTAGTTTTGCATTTCATTAGCTTTTAATTTAGTTTTATTTGCACTTTAAGCGTTTTTGTCTGCCATGACGGCTCGTCATTCAGTGCTGGTTAATGGCTTAAAGTGCCGCAGTGAGACCCAACTTGGCCTAATACTTGCAGCTTATCCATGCCGCTGCATTAAGGCCGACTGACTGAGACGCGGCACAAAACTTGAGGAGGGCTCACAAAGCCTAGACACCTACATAAACAAGCACAGACACGATCAAACACGCACAATCACTATATTCCATTAAAAACAGCTAATAGCCGCTTTAAGCCAATTTTATATGCATTTTTATTTAAGGCTTTCAAAAGCACATTACACGTCAAATATATATTTATGTACATTAATTGCCACAGATATAAATTTTACACAGATATTAATAAATCTTTTATTAACTCTTTTATGTCATAAAACATTCTAGTTTAAAAAATAAAAACCAACCGAGATTCAGCATTGTGATAGAACTTAAAGAAACGACCGATCTTGAACGAATCGCTAGCAACAGGTGCGTTTTTAACCGCTCGTGCACCTAACACGTTCCAACTTCAAAATCAAACAGGTTGGCTTTAGGTTTGTGTCTGCGCGCAACTGCGTAGTGTGGTGAATATAGTCAGCTGTTGTGGTGAGTATAGGTTGAAAGAAGCCATAGAATAATCTTAACAGCGCTGCTAACTTGTGCAAGTTTTAATAGGGCTGGTTGGAGCAGAACTTGCTGTTAGCTTTACAGTGTTGCGGTATGTTAAGTAATGTAGACACTTGAAGACTGATGAAGGCTGTTTGACCTTGTTTTTTTTTTTAAGTTTTTGGGATTGCTGGATCGAAATACCTAATGTTTTTGATCTCATCAGATTGTACACTTATAAAATTAAGTAATATTAAACATATAGCCTTTTCCTCTATATAAGAACACACAATTTGTGGCAGTTTGCTGCATAAAAAAGTTTTAAAAACGTTTATTAATGATAACATTTCGAACGATTTGGGTTAAAAAAAGGCAAACTAATATTATTTGAAACAGACTTCAGCGCAGTTATAGATTGATAGAGCAAAATAGTTTTTTACTTATCAAACTAGAGTATATTTTAGTAAGACTTTTTTTTTAATTTATTGGCAATCAGCCCACTTGGAACTAGGGCTATAATCCAATAAGAAAATTATTTCTTATTATCTTATATATCTAGTTTCATTTTATTGGAGAACAAATCTGTTCACAAAGTTTCCTATTCTATATACCATATGAGTAGTAAGATCGAGTGATGGTGTGCCAAATCTCCGTTCAAGCCTTGAAAAATGTCTGGACTGAGAGTGAGATTTGGGTCAAATAAAGAACAAATTACCGAAAAAATAACTAATTTGAGAGTCTTGAGAAAACTTTGTTTTAAAATATACATTTAAAATCCTTTAAGAATAGATTTATTTATAATTTTAATAAAAAAAATGGCGGACGTAAAGTCGGGCGCGGACGACTTTAGGATACCCTGTACCACTAGCTTGTAATAAAGTCCGATTTCTTCACAAAAAACCAAAAGCAGAAGAATTTTTAAGCAAAAATTTTTTTTTGTACCTGTCATTCCTATGGGAGCTATATGATATAGTCAACCGATTTCAACAAAATTTGACACAATGCTTAAATACCTTTAAAAAGATATGAATGCCAAATTTATTTCAAATATCTTTACAAACAAACAAAACACATCGAATTTTGTATAAAAAACGTGTTTTTGGACCGATTGGTCCTATGGGAGCTATATGATCTAGTCAAACGATTTGGATTAAATTTAGTACAGTGCTTAGGAACTATAAAATACTTACGAATGTCAAATTTGGTCCTAATATCTTAACAAACAAACGAAACACAACAAATTTTGTTCAAAAATTGATTTTTTGAAGATCGGACCTATTGGAGCTATATGATATAGTCAACCGATTTTGTTCAAATTTGGCACATTGCTTAAGTGGTCTAAAAACGCCAAATCTGGTTACGATATCTTTATTAAAAAACGAAATATAGCGAATTTTTCTTTAAAAAAGTTATTTTAGCCGATCGGTCCTATGGGAGCTATATGATATAGTCAACCGATTTTGATCAAATTTGGTACAGTGATTGGGAACTACAAAAAACTTTATTTTTACCAAATTTGGTTACGATATCTTCATAAACAAACGAATTATTCATCTAAAACGTTTTTTTTTGTCGAGGTCGTCTCAAACACCCCCATGGGAGCTATATAATTTATCCCCGATATCAAAAAAATAAAATAAACTTGCCTCCTATGGAATAATATGGGATCTAATGTGAAAGTTTGGTAACTCTAGCTCTTACCATCTCTGAGATCTAGGCGTTCACACGGACGGACAGACGGACGGACGGACAGACGGACATGGGTATATCGACTTATCTTTTCACCCTGATCATATTTTAGGTAACTTTGGGGTGTCTCCGACGTCTCCTTCTATATGTTACAAACATTTTCGCTTGCACAAACTTAATATACCCTTGGTACCATACGGTACAGGGTATAATAATTGTTTTTGGGCAGCAAGTAAAAAAATATTATTTATTTTTTTGGCCGCATTTGCGCATTTTTCTTGAGTTATCTTGTAATTATACCAAAAGTAAAATAAATGGGGAACATTTTTTCCAAATTTTTCGAAAGTTTTAATAGTTATTCTGTTAACCAGGGTCAACAAACTGTAGATCATCAAAATCTAGCCAGCCGTTCTTGAGATATAAATGGAGTAACTTAATGGGGTTTATATATATAGATGTAGCTTTGTACACAAATTTAAACAATCAGCCGTGCTCCGGAAAATGAAAAAACCAAAACGTATTGTATAATTTCATTTGGATTTTGCCTTCGGCACGTAAAAAATTCGTTTTGGTGGAATTGGAAGCGCCAAAAATTTGTTTTCAATACGAATTCAAATACCTTGTTTGGATTAATTTCCCAAATATTTAAAAGTTTTCATACTTACAAAGATAATTATTATCATGATTAAATGATTCTCATGGACAGGTACTCTAAATGGTCAAGCCGTCAAGATCAGCCACCTCTTTCCCTCGATTTGGGTAAAATTCCAGATGTTCGATTTATTTTTCAGAATGATACTAAATGAAATCCTCAATTTTAGGGGTTTTAAGTCATATTGGTAGTTACTCATTGCTTTGAAAAATTATACAACAAATTTATGAATTTCTGGATTAGATGCAAAAATTATAGCATATCTTCAGGTCTTTCTGGCCTATTACTGAAATATGTGTACAATATTTAAATCGACTACCACAAATGTCTGAATCAATGGGCTTAAATCAATCTTAAATTCACCTTAAGGGATCGCAAAAAGATTAAAAATAATGACTTAGTCCCTTCAAGCCTTACTTTAAATTGTTTTCTGTAGCTCTGCTAGTTGGCGCCATCTAGTATTTCTAGTTTAAACTAGAGGCACTGTTAAATTTTCAAATTTTCTAATCGAGCTGTTAAACTTAACAGCAGCAACAACAGTTGTCAGAGAGAACTAAATACAAGAGGCGAAAATTCGCTCTCGACTGTAAATGTTAAAATTGTCGTGCGCCAGATAAAGTTCTTTTACAACAATGTTTGCATGTGCGTGCATATGATTTTGCACCAAGCAACTTTATTCGGCGCACGAGAAAAAAAACGGGAAAAAAAACTTTTTGTGTTATTTCGCCTCTTGTATTTAGTTCTCTCTGCAGTTGTGAAGTTTAAGTTATGTGTTGAATATCTTAACATTATAATGCAGCGCCATCTAGTTCTGAAATTCGTAGAGGTAGCGTAACATTTAGCTTATGCTGTTAGCTAGTTATGTAAATTCGCATTATGAAGATCACGGTAGCGCCCTCTATTTTTAATTTTTCTGGTTTTAATACTTTAAAGCGGCGCTTAAAAGTATGCTTTAATTTTTGTTTTCATTTAATTTGAATAATTCGTGTTCCGTTAGAAAGCAAAAACAAGAAAAAACTAAAATGCAATATGGCGAATATATAAAATGGTAAATTAAATAAAGCAAAACCAAAATGGTGTCATTAAAATGGCGAGCTCCATGTGGAGATAATGACCATAGATTAATTTTTTTTTTTTAATTCGTTGAAAGTCTTATCGCTCCTATCACAAATAGAGCTCCAAAATTTTTTTTTTTTTTACACTGAAAAGTAATTCAAGGCATACACGATGCAACTCGTTGCAACTATTTGGCTATAAGCTCTACCAAATATGTAAAAATCATCAAAATCGAAGAGGTTACGGGAACAATTGGCCCGCTTGGCTTATTTTCGTTTATATACTATACATTTAGGGAATTCACTTTGTGAACTAAATGCAAAAGTGCCCCGGTAATAGCATGAATCACCCTAACGTAAAAAAAAATTTGCTCTTAAAAAATGTGTCCACACTGGCAAGCACAGTTTTGGGAAAAATTACTTACTTATTTTTTTTATAGTCAAGCGTCTGGGTTGGGCACTAATTTTCTTGTAGTTGTATTTGGTTTTGGGCACTTCTGCTTTTTTGCATTTTTGAATTTTCTGTTTCAAGCCAATTGTCTTATTTATTTATCAGCTGATCTGCAAATTTTATACTAACAACAAAACTCAGAACTTCCTGCTCTATTTCTTTGCTGACATCCTAAATCTAACATTTTCTACTTCTAATCTAGCAGTCTGTACGAAAGCTCTCATAAAATAGATTTTTTGTATTTTACACAAAAGTTTGAAAAATTTTTGTAGATTCTTGCAAAACTTTACGCTTTGAATTGGAATTAGACGCTCAAAATGACCTATCGAAATACCTCTATTCTGAGGGTCTTTGAGCCCAGTCAACAGGATTCAAAAGAAAACACCTTGCAAATGAACTCGAGTACCACGGCACAACATTTTGCCAAAACTGGTCTAATAAAAGAAGTTAATATGCAAGATGGCAGAATTATCGTAGAAGATATTGTAAACAGTATTTTTGAAGCCCAAAAAGGTTTTGCCGCACTTCAAATGTCCAGCTCACAATGTTCCATGTCCAAGTATATTGAGGAATCTGCGGATGAAGATCCGCGCCTAAAGCGCTGGCAGGATGCCTTAAAGGATCGTGCTGCAGTACAAAAGAAAATAAAACGCATGACGGGCAAAAAACCGGCGGAAATGTTGCTCAATATGCCCACAACCGTGGAGCAACGTAATAAGGGCAACATAGTGCGCCTCATGGACTATGCGGAACGCATGAATCCCACTACGCAGAGCACTAAAAAGATATCCGTGCTGCCGGAGCACTATGACTATGAGCAATGTATGTACATAAATGAGCTGCAGGTGACCACGCCCAAACCGGAAATGGAGCAAGACTTTACGCTGGAAATAACTGGTCTACCCAAGGTAACTGCCGTGGAAATTATGGGTGAGCTGAAACCACATGAAGATGCACGCAGCAAGTGGTTGGAATCGGAAGTTTTGGCCGAGACCATCGAACGCAAACGCGATGATATTGAGCGCGTTATAGAATTCTATCCGGATGTGGAAAATCTGCAGATAGTGAATAAAGCTGTGGAGAAAGCTATGCCCAAACCCAAAGAAAAGGATATACACTTGTTAGGAAAAGATTCGCTACGCAGCATAAGCAGCACCACGCTGGATCTATGCGAAGAGGAGGATTTTGAGCATGAAATTGCTTCTACGCCACCAGCTGAAGGCACAGTCCAGGAGCCCGCGCTCAAAATAAATGGCGTCATCTTTGCGCTCAATGAGAAGAGCAGCGCCAAAAATGTCGATTGGAAAATTGACTTTGAATGTGAGCCTTTTCAGCGTCAGCGCAAACAAATCCTGCATATGGAAAACCTAAGCAAGCATCTCATCGTCTGTAATTGGTTGAATCCGCATTATTATGAGCGTCAGCCGTACTTGTTGGTGCCTCCGCCGGATACCTTTTTATTTGAACACCAGACCATTGCGCTGCCTGCGGGTGCTACACATACCGTCGATATGGTCTTTCAGCCGAATGAGGTGTGCGTGGTCAAGCAACGTTGGGATTTGCGCATCTTTCCGCATTTTCTCTGCAGTCGTCGTGATGCCTTTGTGTTGGAGCTAAGCGGCAGGTGCATACCGCCGGAGGAGTATGTGCGTCGCACCAACAAACAACTCAGCGAGGTTATTGATAACTCCATGAAGTGCAATATGGTGGGCATAACCGCTTTGCAGGCACGTCTGGCGCCACTGCTGGAACCCCTGCCCGTGCTCTGTCCCTACGAGCGCATCTACGACGATCGCGAGAAGTTCAATGCGGAGAACATTGGTTACCACTGCGAGCGTTATGATGATCTGGAGACGCTCAAGGGCATCTACAACCAGCTCAAGAAACCACGTGAGCCGCCTTGGGACTTCCGCGTGGAGAGCATTAAAGCTCTCATCATGCGTCATGAGGACTTTGAGCAGCGCAAGGTGGCCTTTGAGCAGCTGGTCAGCGCCTTGGATGCGCTACGCTGCAGCAACTTTGAGCAGGTGCCCTTCGATAGATTCGAGCAAAATGCGGAACGTGAGCGTTCCTGTTTCATCTATGTACGTGGCGCTATATGTAATGGCATAGAGGAATGGGAGGAAATGGTTATGGGCTTGGAGCAAAATTGCCTAAAAACCGAGCTGAGTCGTTTCAATGCGCAGAAGCAGAAAGAGGAGGAGGAGGAGGAGCAGGAGGAGCAGGAGCAAGAAGCTGAGCCTGCACCGCTAAAACCCTGGCAACAAAAGCTGCGTCAGCAGAATCCTGAGCTCTTTATGCTGAAGCAGCTGCGCAGCAATAAATACTATCGGGATTCGATTTATATGCACACCTATACACATCTTTGTGATATGGCCGAGAATCTGGTTAGCATCATCACCAGCACCGAGTATATTTAAGTTGCAAGTTATAAGATTTAATTTATATTTTTTGTTTTATAAAATTCAACGTAAACATATAAACTGAGTTAAGATGCCCAACCCCACGCACAGACAGCTCCAAGTCGAAGTAAAATCTATTAGCCGGAAAGAGGAAAAACTATTTTGTGTTCATAAAGACACACCTGTGTCCTTTCGGACACAAACTTTATCCATTATTACGACGCTTTATGGGCAACAAAATTGGCCATTTTCGTTTAGTAGCAACAAAGTTTTTTTCCAAGCTTGCATTTTAATGGCCCAAGCAAATGTTGCCGGAAAAGCCGGAAGAGCTTATTTTCCCATTGCCCTCTTTCTGCTTTTGCGTTTTCTTGCTTTTATTTCCAATTCCCTTTGGCTTTATTTCTATTTTCGCTACTTTGCATTGATTTGATGACACTTTGGGGGCCAGCATTATATTATTAGAATGTATACGCCTTGGTCTCCGGGGTTTGCGTGTCAAACAGTTGTCTATACCTGGTTTATGGTCAACTTTTTCAGTTGGCCCTTAGTTCGTTAGTTTTTTTTTGGGGGGTGTCTGTCGAAATGTGCCAGCCAATGAGGCTATTATATTTACAATTAGCAAAATTGATTTTTTGATACGGACGAATGAAACGCATTGTTGCAGTGAATTAAAGTATTGAAAGAAGTTATTTTGATATGAAACTAGAAAGTATCGGGGTTTTCAATAGGGACGCTACAAAAGTAGAACGATAGGGGCAGCAAACGACGCCATATTTTTTCCCGCTCTCTCAAAATTGCTCTTCAGTAAGGTTTACCATTTTATCATGAAAAGATATACGATCCAACAATGGGTCGAAATTGTTAAAATTTGCCACCGAAATTCGGAGTCAGTGGCCTCGACTTTAAGAGCGCTACGTCCAATTTATGGTCGCAATAATTATCCTGCCAGATCAAAAATTGAACATCTAGTGGAAAAATTTGAATCCACAGCCACAGCACAAAATGTTCCCGTGCAAGTGAGACAAAAAATTGCCCGTAGTGTCGAGAATATTGCTGAGAAAGCCCCAAATCAGTTTCTCACACGTCGTTCTCAAGCGTTGGGCACCTCTGTGACGTCGTTGTGGCGAATTTTGCGAAAAGATCTTGGCCTACATCAAGATCAAATTGACGCAAGAACTGAAGCCGCTTGACCACCAGAAGCGTCGTATGTTCGTGAATTGGGCTGAGCAACAACTTGAAAAAGATCCGGATTTTTATCGAAAAATCATCTTCAGCGATGAGGCTCATTTCTGGCTGAATGGCTTCGTCAATAAGCAAATTGCTTCCCGAAAAAATTATGGTTTAGTGCGGTTTATGGGTCGGCGGCGTCATTGGGGCGTACTTCTTCCGTGATGATCAAGACCGGCACGTTACTGTGAATGGGAATCGCTACCGCTCAATGATAACCGAATATATGGACTTGGACAATATGTGGTTTCAACAGGACGGCGCCACAATCCACACGGCGAATGTTTTTTATTTAAAAAAACTTTTGTATCGCTCTTATTGAAAACCCCTTTCAAATGTTGCTTTTTTACCCGACTCACGAGAAGTAGTGCACTTCTGCCCAGAACTGTTTTCTGAATAAAAATACCGACATCGATAAAATTACCGCCTTAAAAGTTTCCATTTTATCTGCATATAGCTGAGATCTGCGTCTTTAATATCCTTCTCAAGGGAACTAGGGGCGTAAACATATCCATTTTTTTAGATAGCCAAGCTGCTATTAGGGCATTGTCATACTGGAGCATCTCCTCCAGGATGGTTAAAGAATACCATAACTACCTCCAAACCCTATCCGCCCGGAACAAAGTCATGCTATGTTGGGTGTCTGGACACTCAGGAGTGGATGGTAACACGATCGCTGACGATCTAACACGACGAGTACCTCCACCCTGACTACATCTCCTGTGCCGTTTTGTGGTATTGGTTGGTCCACGATTAAAACCCTGATAAACAAATGGGACGCAGGGGAACATAGGAGATACTGGTTCTCCCTTCTGGGGCTTTGTCAAGCAAAAGTGCTTGTCAAACCTCTAGATGCGATTTAGACAAAAGGTCTTGGCAGAAAGGACCTAAAGCTCCTGGTAGCTTACCTATCTGGCCACCACACTATTAGATATCATCTACCGAAAATTGGCCTATCAGACTCTTCGGAGTGCAGACTCTGTCTCGAAGACGATGAAACCAACAGACATATTCTCTGTGATTGCCCAGCGCTGGTATGGGACAGAGCCTGTCACATGGAAAAGAAACGTATTAGTCCCTTCCATCTCAGGTCAATACCAACAAAAGACCTACTGATATTCATGAGGAAAGCGGAAAGTCTTTTGTTTTAGCTTAAAGATATGGTACAAAGACATTTAAGTCGCAGTGCCCCACCTCTCTGTGAGGAACCCTTTTGGAAAAAAATCAGCATATAGCTCCTGAAAAATTTCTGATGGTTCCAAAAATAGCTCAAAGGTCATATCAAATTCCAAAAAAAATTTAGCTAACTGCGACTTTAAAGTCATTTTTTCTTTTTATACATTCAATATCAACTAAAACAAACATAACGCATTTCAAAAACCCATAATATATGTTTCCCAAACAAGATTCAAAAAGATCATGCGAATACAAAGACTCTAAGGCAAACCTTGTTATTGATGATGATGATGTGGAGGATGTGCTCGGGAACCAGCTGGTTTACGAAACTGTAGACAACATCTTTGCTCAAAAAAGAGATACGTTTAAAGATGACTCCAGCTGTAAAGCTCCTAAACTCAAACACTCCGAGTACAGTGTTGATAAACGTCTAAAGTACTGGCAGGATGTGCTGCAGCAGCGTCAGCAGCTGCAACAAAAACTAGCTGAGGCTAGCCACAAAGAGCCCAAAGATATGCTCTTCAATCGTCTGTCTACGATAGATCCATTAGAGAAGCAAACTGTTTTTAAAATTTTGGATTATGCCAAGCGCTTGGAGCCCAAAACACTGGCCAAGAGAAAGATGGGTCACTTAGCTGGAACACACTGCACAGACGTCATCTACGAGACCTTGCCCAAAGCAGAGCGCACTGGTCAGCACGCTGTAGAGTTTGCAGGTCTAACCCGACATACTACCAAAGAGTTATTGGGAGCAGCCTACGAACCAGAGCAAACTGCAGGCAAATGGCCGGAGCTGGAAAAACGTCTGGAAGATGAGTTCGAAAATATAGAGCGTGTAGTGGAGTTTTGTCCTGACTTCAGTCGATTGGAAGTGGTAGTAAAAAAGGCAGCCATTTCGGAAAAAATAGAAACCCAATCACTTTGCTCAATAACAAGCTTACCCTGGGCTCTCTCGAGCAACATCCCCCCTCCTTTAACTCCCTCAAATATTGCGTTAACTGCAAAAAAGAACGCAAAAAATGCTGATACTCTGGAGCTACCTGATCTGGCTTTGAATATCAATGGCACCGTATTCAAAAGAAATAGCCATAACTATTGTTCTGTCGTAGATAGACTATTCATATGTGAGCCCTATGAACGCGCCTTACGCACTACTCTGAACATAAAGAATATCGGACAACGTAGCATCGATTTTAGTTGGTCACGCCGTAATTCTTTCTATCATAATAGCACGCTCTTTAAGGCCTATGATGAGGAGTTTATTTTCGATACGGAACAATTTCAATTGAAACCAGGTGAGGTGTATAAACATCGTGTGCTCTTTAGACCCGCCAAGGTGTGTGTGATTAAAGAAAAATGGCTGCTGACAATGCACCCGCGTTTGTTTATGCACAGACCCTGGGCCTTGATTATAATGCTACACGGCAGATGTGTGCCCTCCAAGATGTACACACATTTAATCAAAGGCTGCTCACGCATGAGCAGCATAAGACCAAGAATTTTTATCAAGGAGCCAGCGGAACCAGCTGATCTTCAGTTGCAATGTCCCTATCAACGTGAGTTAGATGCGCTGGAGATTTTCAATCAAGTCAATGCGGGTTACTACTGTACCAGCTACAGTGACATGGCGAAACTGGAACTGTTCGCAAAGCGCCTGCTAGCTCGCAAGAATCAGCTGTGGAACTTTAGTGTCAAATCCTTGTTAGATTTTATATGCAGACAGCCTAGGGTGGCAGAGCGCTTGGAGTACTATCAAGAATTTCAGCGTATTTTGAGTGGTTTAAGGAGTGAGCGTAAGGATCGAGTGCAGCGTTTGGAGCGCCCACAAAAGTTGGCACAACGGAAAGTTACTTGTTACATCTATGTGCGCGGTGTTATCAGTAACTATATTGAGGTCTGGGAAAGCCAGATTTGGCAGCTAGCTGGGAATCTGTTGAAGCAGGGAGGAGTGGTATCGCAGTCGGATGGGGACAAACGCTTAAAGCGGCAATTGATCAGTTCCAAGTATTTCAGGGATTCCATTTATATGCATACTTACTCACTGCTCTGCGATGCATCCGAGGATATTGTCTCAGTCATAGAGAGCACGGAGATGGTGTGAACTGTAATGGCTTGTATATAAAGAAAGCTAGTCTGGACTGGTGTTCCACCGAATATATTTTTGCTTAGACTTCTGATATACAAAATAAATTTTGAATCTATCTACATATATATAAAGTATATTGTTACGGGTATTCTCATGAATGGACATTAAGTGCATATAGTCATGAAAGTCAACTAATCCAAAAATCTTATGATTGTCTACACTTTAAAAGTATTCAAAAAGTTTGGGCAGGACAACGTCTGCCTAGTATAACATAAAGTAATATATTCATATAAGCCTTTTACTTGAGACGATAATCCTTATCTAATCAAAAAAAACCTGCTATTACCCGAAAAACTCATTATCTCAAGTTCACTCACCAGACTTTCCTAACTATTCAATTGGTTTCCCGCTACTGAGAAAAAAAATCTTTCATCAGTACGGAATTTTATTCAATCAAGTTCGACTTCTATTTTATAATTAGGTTTGAAAGAGAAGTCGAAATTTTTTAAGATCTACCCACAATCGTACAATTTATTAACATCGATTGGGAACTTCCAGCTAGAAATATCGAACGAATGAATGGGGATACCCATCAGATGTTTTGAAAATTGTAAATTTTGAGCTTCCTACAGCATATTGGATATCGATATAACGCTGGTGCGATAGCACTTCGTCTAGTACCAATATCGTATATTTTTTTTAAATAGAATTTGCTCTCGGAGATTAGATCTACCAATCCGTTTTTGTAAAAATTTAACGCATTGAAGTTGCAACTGAATATTTGATATCGATATCGACAAGGGTCGAATAATTTTTGTTAAATTTAAGCTGCTTAGCCCATTCCGATGTCGCTACCGAATATTCGGAAACGATATTTTAAGATCAAAAATGCCGTTGTTGCCATTTTCTTTGAAACTACAATTGAGTGTTTTTTTTGAGGGAATTATCCATAAATTACGTGACTTTGATTAGAATAGACCACCCCTCGCCCTTGAAGACTTTCCATATTTTTGTGTCTCGTGACGCTTCGCTGAAAATTCGATGTCTACATTTTGATTGCCAAAACATCGTTGAAGTGATCCCATTTTGTCTAATGCAAGTATCGTAGAATTTACTTTTATTTCAACCCGTTTTTCTTAATCGAAGATTTGATAATTTAAAAAATGGCTCTTTGGGGTCGGTGCCGACTTTTCAATATCAGTATTAGCATTAGAATATGCGTTTTTGTAAATTTGAAATATCAATCGTAAGAGAGATGTCCTGGTTTAGTTGACTAGAGATACCAATACGATATTTTGATGATCGTTATTTTTGTTTTTCATACTGATAATGAAACTTTGATGTGGTTATTTTTTTTATTGACCTCGTATCGTTGATGTCTAATAAAGGTACCGAGAGATTTCTTTTAAATTTTATACCGGTTTTGGAAACTAGCGATACCAATACGATATTTTGAACATCGTAAATGGTTTTCCATACGAATAATGAATGTATATTGATATTTTTTTATTGAGAATGTGATATCGTGAATGTGATAACATTTTGTTTTGATTTTTTTTTTAAATTTTATGCTGGTTTTGAAAATTAAAGATACCAATACGATATTTTGAACATCGTAAATGGTTTGATATTGATATTTTTTTATTGAGAATGTGATATCGTGAATGTGATAACATTTTGTTTTGACTTTTTTTTTAAATTTTATTCCGGTTTTGAAAACTAAAGATACTAATATGATATTTTGAACATCGTAAACGGTTTTCCATACGAATAATGAATATTTCTAGAATATAAAGCCGATATTTTGATTAATGCGATATTTTGAAAATCGTACTTTTTTCCTATACGATTACTGAACTTAAACTGTCGATTTTTTTTGATTGACGATGCGATACTATTTTATCTACTACTAATATTGTTGATTTTTATAAAAATTAAACCCACTTTGAATCGGATATTCCCCTTGAAACAATCTATTTGTAAAAAGAGCTCTGAAAAAGCTACAATCACGAAAAAAAATCGACTTACAATAAATGCGCTTTACGAAATACTCAATTTCAGATTAAAAAAAAGTACAGTGTATGATATATTCGTTTTGTTCCGATGATTCACGCTGCACTTGTTTTATTTTTGGGGGAACCACTGAAAAATAATAGTTTATGTAACTGAGGCCACGAATAGGCACGATTAAAATCTACAAAGAATTAACCCCAAACGCTTTTGTTTTGGGGCTTACGAGTGTGTGACAAGCCATCATAATTATCAAAAAAAAGTTTTGTCAGTTTTACCTTCTGGATTGGCAAAGCGGAGAAGGGTCTGCCATGTTTTGACGTGACGCCTTCACACAATTCAAAATGTTGCTTGTAGCTCGTACTATTTATGTTTTCGAATATGGGCCAATGTTGCCGAAACTTACCTAAAAAGAGAAAAAAACAAATAAAATTGATTTATATAGAAGTAATTTTAGCAATATTAGAATTAAGTTTATTGAGGTTATGTCAACGTTGTTGATTTACTAACGGACAACATACACGTTATAGTTTAAGGCTTAAAGCTAAAGAGCTCCTTGAACATAATTGCTTGGAGATGCCTCTCTAGGAACAGAGTACACAAAATAAGAAACCTTGTAAATGTGCCGCTCAAGCGAAATAAAACTTCTGGTAACAATAAAATCAGAGTTGCAACAATTGAGGAAACAAAGCCAACTAACCGCAAAAGGAAGTACGGCTTGGCAATTGTCACGCAGTGTGCGGAAGAAGTTATTCCCCCGAATTCTATTGAGAGAACCCGAGGCATATTGTATTTCTGTAGGCCTGAAATACAATCAACTTGTCTATTGTGATCCAGAGTGCTGCATCGCTGCACTTTAGCACAAATTCTGGCATCAAGTGGATTGCTTTTTTTTTCAAATATATTTTTATACATTTCTCAAGAGCTTAAGTGAAGCATTTAAGTGTTCGAGGCAGTTAGCACAACTCACACTTGTAGTGGGTTGTGAAAGATGAAGACATTTGGAAGAGGGAGTTACCAAGCAAGTTGTCGAAAGTAGATTGCAACAATATTCAAGTGCAAGCTGTTGCACTCTTCCCTGAGTTTTTCCCACTTATCAATGCTAATTATTTTTTTTTCAGCTCATAACACAAAATCCAAATTGGGGTTTTCTATTGCGATTTAATTCTGCACTTTTTTGAGATTCTTTTCTCAGAAATAGCAGCTGATATGAAATCACGTAAATTTTTGGAAGACCAACGAACGTGAGATAGTTTGCGACATTTAGCAGATAAGGATTTATTGAACTCGAGAGTGTAGATAAGAAATTGTGGTGAGCAATGAATGAATGTACTTTGAAGCTAAGCATCTAAATCTTGAAGATAAAGCTTAATCAGGTTCAGCTGCCCAGACTACGAATATGGTACCAACTGATCGAAGGCAAAATATATACAAGAAAAGAAAGGCTTAGATCGATATTGTTCCAGAACTAAACAGCACGAAAAACTATGTTGTAATCATACTTAACGCTACAGGTATTATTTAGCTATCCTTTGCAGCTTTCTCCCAGTTTAGGACGGCCATTGGTCGTTATCCGATATTTAGGCTATCTTATCCGAGGCCTATATTCAAATCTCGTAACAGTGCTGTTTAAAAAGAGCGGGTTGTTGACCGCTAACTCAGACTGTGAGTTTTTAGAAGAAAATTTAAATAGCAGGCCGCTTTTTGGAAGATCGCACGACCGATTACAGGCGTACCAACAAGGTGAACAAACGCTCTACTCGGGATTTGTCCATAAGCCTGGAAGATATTGATTGTTTTGTCTGCTGAGGGTATTTTATTTCCCTACTTTCACCCATATCTGGGGCGTGTTCGCTATCCGCCACCTGCGATCCGCCCTATAAGAGTTACAGCCACCCCCTATAAAATAATTTTCCCCATAACACCCTACGAAATCATATCATCGTGTAAAAAATTCAAGACTTTTCACCTAATCATAATATAAGCCTATCTCGCATCACTTTTGAATCTGGTGAGAGGTCAGACGTTCTACTATTTATGAAGGCCCGACGAGAGTTTGATAACGGGGATTCCCTCCCGGGCCCAAAGTTTTCTCAGGAGTCCGGTGTAGTTACTGTCATACTCTCATGATTCAAGCTAAAAGTGGATAATAGAGGGGTCGGTACATATTTCCGACCGGACGCGGATTTTTTTTCTATGACCCTATATGCTGCTACAACATAGCCTTATTCCTAATCTACTTGGCAAAAGCAAATATGCAAATGAAAATCCAGGCTATGGCATAGACAAACGTGTTTAAGGCCAGAATCAGCGCCAAGGTCCTGGTCCTTCATCTATTCCCTTCCATCAAAAGAAAGTTGGGCGTATGCTAGGCCCTACTCTTCATCACCGAAAGCCACACCTAGAATCAATTCTACGATTTGAAGGACTTCTTAACTGGATAGCAAATGTTCGATTTCGCTGATCCCCAAGTTTTCATAAAAAGAATCAGAGATGAGGTATGATTTTCAATGGTAAGTAAGGTTATTGAGAAAGTAATAATTTTTCCCTAACTTTTTGAGTTACGAGTTTTAGGCTTAGAGTCTTATAACCAAATTGGGTGTCTTAAGCGTCACATGCTAAAAATCCAAAAAAGTCGAATTTTATGTTAGTTTATAGAAAAAGTTCATCTGAAATTGATCATCTCTGAAAAATCTCAATCGATGCTGAAATATATATTATGCATATTATTCTTAGTAAGGTAAAGGCTAGTTTTATAGTGAGGAATTAGATCAGTTTTAAAAAATTTTGAATGCATCCCTCCGCTTCTGGTGACCAATATGAAGACAGTCCCTCCCTAGTTGTCACATAGTTATTTGCAAGTCCAAGTAATTGTAAAAAGATGCTCACTATATTTTCAACCAATAAGTAACAAGAAGAAAATAACGCAGACCCGCCAAAGGTCGAGTGACCAAGCGTAGTATTTTCAAGACCAGCCCTTCTTCTCGGGTCACTTAATTTTGGTACGGACCCTATTAACATCATATGAGGATTTTCACCTTCATTTCACGGATAATATACTTTTCGAGATTAAGGTATTTTAATAGCCGAGTCGATGTTGATCATATTAATATGAAGAATTTAAGACCCTCCACGCATTTTGCTGCCATGTGTAATCGCACAAATGTCCAAAACCCCTTTCTTTATAAGTACAAAGCAAATCAATGAAAATTAAACAATTTATGATTTGTCACGCAAGCTAGTTCCTAAAACGCATTTCTCCAAAATAAAACTATAATACTACCCTATACGAACAGGGAAAAACAAAGAACTAGTTTATTCTAACATATTAACGTCACTAGGCAATGATGATTTTTTGGGGGTTTTTGTGTTTAGAAAAGCTTATACCAGCTGAAATGCTATCGCTGTTTTTTTTTTAGTAGGAATTAGTACTTTGAAACTTTCTTTTCTGGAAGAATCTTGGGAAAAGTCTTTTGGCCTCCAAACTAATGTAACGTGGACGTCTTTTTTTCGCAGAGTTTAAATACTAAAGTTACTTTTTAAATCTATTGAATTTTTTAGAGAACTTCGGGCAGGGGTTGTTCGATACTCCCATCCAGGTAGATGTAAGGTTTGGTCTTGTGGAGCATCTTTACTTTGAAGTGTATATTCTGTATATCAGAGCTCACAAAAGACTTTCAAAACATTGTTGGGGGGTCCGGACCCGAAAAACCCTCGTGGATCCACCACTGTTCCCTACCACACTGGATGCACACACTGCATACCTCGTTTCGTTACATGACGATTTTTCTACTATTTCACTCCAAGGTTCGTGAAACATCTTTCTTCTAATGAATAAACGTCTAAAAGAGAACCCTAATTGAAGTTCATTGATAAAGGACTGAGTTTTTTTGAGTTCTGTGAACAGAGTTGCCAATTTTGTTTAACTATCAACTGTTTATGACTGCAAGGCGAAAACCATATCAAGCAAAGTTTTCATATGCCACATTTTTGGACGTATAAATCTATTATATGTGATCTAGAAGTTCGATTCTTATTAAATTGAAGTCGCAAATGAATAAATAAATAAAATATTTGGTAGCATCATACCATTTTTGATAGAGACCTTATCGTGCGGTAAGCTGAATTTCTTTGAGCTATGAACAGGGCTGCCACTTTTATTTAAAAAACAGCTGTTCATAGTTGAAATAGGATTAAGCCATATACAGGCAAAGATTTAATTTCAAAACATATATGTAAAATATTCGTCATTTAAAATTAGATTCGAATTATTTCTTAAATAGATTGGTTTATTTTAGAAAATTTCTATAGACCTTCTCTAGAGACTTGACTGCTAATAACAACTCGATAAAAATCGAAATTTATAAAAAAAAGACTTTAGAAATTCCAAAAACTTTCTATATTTGCTGACGCCTTTGATCTATGACCATAAGACAGCATAGACTAGGATTGTTTGACTGTTTTACCTCACTTCTGCCGACTTGATAATCGCCTTGGGTGGCGCATCCCAATAGTTGGGAGCCGGCGGCACCCATTGTCGCAGCAATTGATAGTTGCCCTCAAGTGTGGCCATGCCCTCGACAACTTCCTCATCGGAATCGCCATCGTTGGTGAGTGTTTTGTTATGTTTGTTGTAGGTATTATCCGTTGTGTCCAAATTATCTGTAGGATCATCCATTGTCTTTTGGATAGTTTGGCGCCTTTGTTGTTTTGGCCAAGAAGAGCTAAGGTAGATGCACTCTCAGTGACTCAGCACACACAAAAACACAAAGAAACCAACACAGACACAAAGATGTTGCCACTTTTACACTGCGCACACGCATGCCCCAAAAAAAAAAAAAAACTACAAAGAAGAACTAAGACGTTGTGGCACGAAGAAGAAGAAGAAGACGCAGTCAGCACCAAAACAATAACAATAAAGAGCCGGCTGTTGGTTTTTTCATTTAATCACTGTACTACCCGCTAGTTGGGCTATATTTTTTATATTTTGTTTAGTAAACAACATAATTTGTTTAATTTTAAACTTTTAATTAAATAAATTAAATAAATGTAGCGCGTTTTTGACTGACAGACGGAGGAGCACACGTTGCAATCACGAATTGTTTCTTTCTAATCGCTGGAAACTCGGCACAGCAGAAAACGCATGGAATAAAAGCGGAACGCATACAGCGAAGGTCCTGCACACACACACACAGAGACACAGACACACACACACACATACACCCAAGAGGGGTTAATATCTGGTATTTGAGCATTTTGCATCCCCTGTAGTGCGCTCCTTTGGCAATGCACACGAAGCATGTGCTCATAATACAATATAAACTCGCCCTGTGTGTCCTTTGGTCCTTTGCTTGCTTTTGCTTCTCTGTTTCAGTTTTGTGTCTCGGTTTTCGCAGTCGTCGTATTGCCTTGCTTCTGTTATATAAAACAAGGGTTTGTAATTTAATTTTTTTTCGGATTTCGGTTTTTGTACTCGAAAACAGCTCAGGGGCGAACTATAAGCTATATGCTCTAAGGGGAGTGAAGCTAAAAAGGTGTTGCTCCGGTGGTGTGTTCACCTTTTATGCTCTTGAGTGGGCGAACTGCGGTTAACAGAAAAAAACCAGACACAAAACAAAACATAAAAGTTACTTTGTATAAATAAGCCAAAGACTTTTAAAAACTTGAACCAAGACTCCAGCCAAAAGGTAGCCAAAGTATTGCTGAAAGACTCTCTCTTAAGAGCTTAGCCGATCCACCTCCTGTACAGTGAACTCTCCCACTACCGCCCAACGGATGTCAACATATGTTCGCCGCGCTTAAAAGTATGCTCATATTTGTTTGGATGCTGCGCTCTTTTTTGTGCGTAACGCTCTCAGCGCGTTATTTTTTGCGCTCTCTCGGTTTTTAATTCACTCACTCAATTTGAATTTGGTTAACGAAAATTTCACCCCAAAGCATCTTTGCATTATTTGGAAACACGTGCCAAACATTAGTATCGTCCTGTGCCCTTCGAGAACTGACACAAAATTTTGATTGAAAATGTCTGTCTGGCAGAGGTAACTTTTGCAGAGAGCCAGCCAGGCCAGTTCGTCCAGACAGGGGTGGCTTGACTGCGTTCTGATCGTTAACTTTCGGGCTTTTTATTAGTCCCGCTTTGATACAAAAACTGAATAGATGATATGACGCAACAGCATCTCAGCTGGGGCAAAAGTTTGGTTAGTTTGTCAACTGTACAAATCGTGGCAACCCTTTGCGTCAATAACTACATAACGGACTACTTACTGCAGGTGGGGGGCAATAATAATACGAGGGGAGGTTGAAGAGTTGTTGAAGAAGCTAAAGATGGGTACAAGCTTTTCTTGACAAAAACTTTTGTAGGAGCAATAGTAAACAAAGGCTTTTATCCGGAAAATAATACTAAATTGTTGAAACCTTTAAGGAAAGTTGAGGTTCTTGATCTAAGTCTAAAACGTAGTTTTCGTATTTGTGGATAGGTGGACATTTTTTCAAGCTTATAAATGTATAATAGTCTCAGGAGCTAAAAAGTTTCAATGTTGAAAGTAACAAATCATTTCTTCAAGCCTCAAATAATAATGTAATAATTCAATAGTCTGGTACTATCCGTAATCCATCCTACCTTAATAAGTTTTATTACCAACGATCCCTATAAAAAAAATTTCTTTGTAGATGACCAAATTATATGAAGAAATCCTCATTACAGATGAACATTTTTATGAAGCTTAATATACTTATTTTTGAAATCGAGATTTCTGAAGATTCTCAAAAAGAGACCAAATTCAAGCATCTAAGGTTTTAATAGTCTCAGGCTCCAATAACCCTAATCCATCTTACCTTTTACATTTGATTTTTGATACTCTCCAAATCAATCGAAGAAATTCTCATTACAGATGAACATTTTTGAAAGCTTAATACACTAATTTTAAAATTAAAATTTCTTGTAATTCCCTAAATAGTATTAAGTCTTGCAGATGAGCAAATCATTTAAAGAAAATGTCTTTTCAACTAAAAATTTAGTTAAGTTTAGAAATGTTGATAGTTTCAAAATATCAAATTTGAAGAATATGACAGATGGCGGAATTCGTTCAATTATGAAATGGACACAAGCAGACAAATCCAATCGCATCAAGTAAAATTTATACCAAACTTTGAACATTATCTGCAGAAAGATTCAAAACCCTCCCAAAATAGACATTTTCGCGGCTTTCACCCACTCTGAAAAACTCTATTGAAATATGACAAAATAATATACACACGAGGATGGTCTAATAAGTACTTAATATACAAAATATAAACGAAAATTTTGAATTCTTTTCCTACGTGGTTAAAACCGAGTCCGATTCGACTGAAATTTCGACAGTAGCCATATAAGAGAATGTACTATGCACTATACATGATAGGAAATTTCTCTTGCGATAGTGCTAAGTACTCATCGAACCACCCTCGTATGTATGTAAAAAAAAGATAAAAATCTTAGAATCGGATAAAAACTTTAAAAGATTTAGGTAGGTCTTAGGTTTTGGGTTAGGGCAGCGCTCAGGACCAGACGTCCCAAATTACTTAGGGCCAAGGAATTAGCCCGTTGTGATACCGCTGGGTGGACCTTACACCATCCTTCACGCTCTCAGGAGGTTCCCTTTATGTTCTAAAGTTCACGCCCATCCGGCAGCCTGAATAAACCACGAGAGTCTTCTGGAACTCTTTTCTGAGAGCTGGGATAGGTCATCTAAGAAGTTTGACTTAAGGAATTGGAGCCTTGTCTTGCACAGCCCGGGGCAGTGACAAAAGAAGTGTTCCACCGTCTTCAGCTCCTCCTTATCTCCACAATTTCTACAGAAGTCAAGGTGAGCTGCGTTGAGCCACCGCCAGTGTCTGGTAATTACCTGGAATACAGTCGAGCACTTAGCTCTGTTTAGACCGATTTATGTAAAAATATATTGATTTTGGACTCCCTTCTTTATTAACTAGTGAAGTACAGTACTTATTCATTTTGTTGGATCAAAAAACTGGGTCACCTAGAGCCATCAAAGTTGATATATTGATCCATGTAGACAAACATTTGAAAAATATTAGTATCTATTAGGGATGTCGCTTTCAAACCCTGGTGACAATTTTTCACAATAATCAGAGAGCTCTGCTATCTAACTTAAGACAAATAGTAGATAATATTACCCAACCTTTCCAGTAGCTTTGCTTTAACCCAGCATCTACTTTATACCATTAGAGTTTTCCATCTGTTGTAATTCCTCTAAAAGATCGATAGTTCCTACTAAGCTCCCGCCTTTGTTTATGCCTATCGCGGGAAATCTACCTTCTTGAACAATGAGTGAATATATGCAATCAAAAAGACAACATTGGAAAGTCTTCGAAAAGGTAATCGTACCATGAGAATTCCCCCTGCTCCAACAGTTTGCACATCGAATTTGGAGTTGCAAAATTCATTTTACCTTAACACTAATTCAAATATACGATACTAGAAACTTCAAAAAGAAAAAAAGAGGCCCTATACTCCAGTGGGAGATAAAGGATATTATGATGTGGATGATGTAGTTTCTATTTTGAGGTAATCCGCCTGTAACTTCTTTAGCGTCGATTTCTCGAAAAAATTTCTGAAAGTCCTCACTCTTTCTTCTTTATTGAAAAATCAATCCTTAGGACTTACTTCGTTGCATTGTGCTGGATCTAAGTTTACTCCGCAGCATAGAAACTCTTTATATCATCAAAACTTTTTTGCGGACTCTAGGTAATAGATATTTGCATCAGGCAGATAGCTTTCTTGTTTGGACTCAGGAATCTTTCTAACGTTCTTTGGAAAGCTGAACGAGAGGGCCTATATCGACGATACAGAGCTCCCAAAAACATCGTTTTATTTATTTCTGATTCTATCATTTGTTTGTCTGTTATACAAAAAGTACTCGATATTCCATTCCATATATTGTCAAGAAACAAGAATATAATTCTCAGCTGCTGCCAAAAGTTCACAGGCTGAAGCTTGGACATCAATCAGATATGAGAAAATACTAACTTAGTTCTTTGACCAGGCCCCTATGAGAGGGAGGGAGGGAAGCAGGAGAGGCAGGGCGAAACTCCCTCCAGGCCCGGAGTTTTTTCGGGGTCCCGGTGTAGTTACTGTCGTAATGTCCGATGAGGGGCCGATACATTTTCCCCCCGTGCCCGGATATTCTCTTTACGGGCCTGACAATGCCACTTACTTCTCAGCCTACCCTCGCTAGTCATGCCTCAGCTGCGCTCTAGCTCTGTTGTTTCACGGCGTGAGCTATGAAAACCTTTGGTTTCTGTGTTTAATGTGCAAACAGCTCACACTAGCTACAAATTGTTACGTTTAGCAACTCAACCCTTCAGAATGGAGTAGTCAACAACTCCCGACGTGGTGGGCAGTAAACAAACCATCCGTCATTGTGGCCATAACAACCAACAATAGCAACAGCAACTGTGGAGCAGGTTGCATATACAGCCCAAAAAGGATTAGGTTTGAGTTAATGGGAACGCCAACGGCTATAGCAATACTTCAACAGCCACACACAATTTCCGTTAAAGTATCAAGACCAGAACCCATATCCGCCGGATACATTAAAGCCATACTCTCGTTAGCCCGTCTGCTCGCTTTTGCGTGTTAGCCAAAATTTTGTTGTCTGTCGGAACTTGGCTAGATCAACAAATGTCATGCGTAATTTGATTAATATTTTTCGCAATACAAATATAGTCGAAAATTTTTCAACCCTCTGGAAAACGAGAGCTAACAAATTTAATAGCATAAAAATAATTACATCAACTTTATGTCTATGCCGTCTGGCATGTGTTTGATTGTTAGCAGTAAGCGACGAACGACTGACTACAATTGCCACCCCCAATAATGTCATTTACGCCCCCCAAATGTTGGCAAAGCACAAGGCCAACCGAGTGGCAAATGGTCTAAACCGCTGTAGCCAACTCCTTGGAGGCGTTGAGTCTTCTCCCCCCGCACTGAGAACGTGTTTTTCAGTTGGTTTTAATATAACTTTTACGATTTGATGTAAACTTCCTAATTCTATTTTTTAACCACTGCCCTGGGGTTGGTTTTACGTTTGTTTTCCAAGGATACTTTAGAATTTTTTTTTGTTTCTTTGGTTGTCACTGGGAGTAACTTGGCGGCATGGCGGAGTGTTGAAAGTTAAAGCGATCCGATTTCCTTTTTATGATTTGAATGTAGTGGGAGAGGCATAGGAAAATTATCGGAGTGTTTGTAATGATTTAAAGAAAGTAATGCAAATACTATAAAAAAGAAGTTAAGGTAATATTTGGGAATTTTATGGGAACTCTCATAAAGACGTAAACTGAGGTAAAGAACTTCGAGAATAGCTCAAGGGACATCGTGTGCCTTTAAACAATAATGGGCTCTTCTTATCGCTAAGTTTTCTATAGAGAGCGTATAACTAAAAGGAGCGAATCTTGATTGGGGTCACGGACAGACTCATCGAGAGAGTGGGGGTAGGAGGTTCCTCTCCCTTTGCTAATTTCTGCGGTACTGTCGTGATTCAAGCTAAAGGTTTATTAGAATCACTGGTAAATTTTCCTTTCGGCCCGAATTTCCCTCTGCGGACCTGGTCATTGGTTAAGAATAGGATTGTGTTATAAGGAATACTATGCTATTTTCAAATCACATAGGTAATAAATTCGAAATACTTAGTAAGAGAATACTTTGGATTTGGCATTTATTTAAGAATACTTATTTCCTCATAATTTATAATAAATAATTAAATTGTATGTAAAGTTCGTCACAGTAGACCCTCCCCTGGCCCTTTTTCATTTGAGAGAGCATGTTCAATATCTCCACGAATTTTATCACGTACATCTCAGAACGGAAAATCTTATCAAAAATTCAATGAATTTGCCCTCGATAACGAAATATAAAAGTGCGTGTAATTATCTTCTGTTTCTTGGGTTCTTTTTGTTAATGAACATTAAGTAAGTATTTCCTATTGCTATCTTGACATGGCACTTGGTTTTTCATTAGCGGCTGTCTCTTGATTTTCAGCACTTTATTACTTCATTAACACGCGGAGCGGATGCCATTGTAGAGTCGCATTACAGTCAAAATAATTTAATTTAAACTTTAAAGCTTTATATATGACTTTATGTTGATGACCAGACCACTCTTGATGTGGGAAAATTTAAATTTTTGGCACTGCCAAAAACAAAAGGAACCATAGTCGGAGTCTTAGACTAGATTTGCGTAGTATAAAGTGAATACTAGAACTAGTTAATGTATTCTTCAGTTTTGTTTTAGTTGGTTTATGGCGCACTGTTTTAAGGTTCAACTGGTACTTAGGGTCGTTACACTTGGCAAAACCTTAAAAAAGTGCAAAACCAAGAAAATCAGTCGAAGGTAGTCGGCAGTGAAATACACTGCAAACACTTTTTACCAAAAAAAAATTATTCGGATTCGAAGAAGTTCCCTTAGAGCATTTTTCACGTACCCCAGCGTACAAAATGCAGAGACTTGGACTATATTTCATATTTTCGGCTCTGGGCCGGCTCTACCCCAGCTTCCAAAGTATTTGTTCTGGGTAAGAAGTATGCGAGCGTAAGTGACGATGGATTGGGCATACCCATCGGAGATCCCACGAGAACCTCGCTCGACTGGTACTTTGTTGGAACCCTCAGGGGAGAGGTCGTCGCGTTGGTCCGCCAGCAAAAACACGGAGAAGATCTATTGACCATGAACTACAAGCCGCTAGTTACTCATGGAATGATATCTGCTGAGAAATCCGATATAGAGTTCACTACAAGAGGATGGTCGAGGCCCTATACTCCACGGGGAGTTGAGGATGGCAGAAGAAGGTATTGAGACAGGATGTCTGATGGGCTTGATTCTTAGTTTGTAAAATGACAAAAACTTAATAATCAATAAAGAGAGACCCTACCGCCTTGATAAGCTCCTTTAGAGTACTTTTCACATACCCCAACAGACAAAAAGTCGAGACTTGGAATACTGATCTCCTATTATGAGTTCTGAGCCAACTCTATTCCTACCTTCCCAAGTATTCCTTTTGGGCAAGGAATCCAGACTTCCTGTCTGATGGGCTTAAAACTTATTTTTATCAAAAGACGAAAACTTAATAGCAATAGGTTGACCCTACCCCCTTGGTAAGGTCCAATTTAGAGATAATTGGACCAACTCTCAAAAGATGGCTTTTATAGTAAAGAGGTAGGTAGGTTAAGGCAGCGGTTGGGACTTAGCGTCCCAACTCACTTAGGCCAAGAAAAGGCCTTTGTGATTATTGGAGTAAGTGATAAGGATACAGAATGGTGTCTACGAACAGAGACGCACGCCGTCTGGGCTCCCATGTTGCAGCGGTCCGCTATATTTTTGAAGTGGTCATGGAATTTACGTACCTTGGCACCGCCGTAAACACCGAAAATTACATCAGCCTGGAGATAAAACGAAGAATCACACTTTCCAATAGGTGTTACTATGGTCTTAGTAAGCAGATGTGTAGCTGAGACCTCTCTCGACCGACAAAAGTAACACTCTACAAGATGCTCTTATACGGCGCAGAAGCATGGGTTGTGACAGATGCATCTACTCTTGGGGTGTTTGAGAGAAAAATTCTTTGTTAAATCCTCGGACCCGTTCGTTTTGAGGATGACTATCGCATACGGAGGAACCACGAACTAGATGGTGTCCAGCGCATCACAATACAACGTCTGCGCTGGCTCGGGCATGTCGTAAGTATGGATAACGATGCTTCAGCGAAAAAGTTATTCGAAGCGAAAGCCGACAAAAGAAGGCGAAGGGAACGACCACGACTTCGATGGAAAGATCAAGTGGAGAAGAACCTGCCCGCCCTTGGTATCTCTAATTGGAGAAGGCGAGCAAAGCAGAGGCGCCTGGCTGTTGAGGTCGGCTGTAACCCGAGAACGGGTTGTCATGGCCACACAATGACTTTCATTGTATATATATATAGGATATAGAATGGACAGAAATAAGGGAAATAGGAAAAGTGGAAAGTGCGGGACCATGCTTAACGTGGGATTCGAACCCACAACCTCTGGGATGGTAGTCTTGGTCACGCTAGGCTATCAAGGCCGCTAACGAAGATGTGAATCAAGAATGGCTTTTGTGAGGGAAAGGATTTCTATGACATGAGAATAAGATTACCTTAAAATTCGGTGTGTGCAGCACTGAGGGTCTTTGAGATATAGATCTTCATACAGATAGACAGACGCAACGACGTACCTCAACCATTACCTGCGACGATGCTGTTCATTTTGGTATTACTACACTCTTCTCCACCACGCCTTCTCCCGTCTATTACCCACTTCCAACAATTCCATAACACCCTTTACCCTTTTGGCTTTAGAGTATTTCTTATAAAATTTAGAACGAAAGCGCGCACTTTACATGTGAGCTACATGCAAATTTTATTTGCTTCCATTCAATTCTTGTTCTGATTCTGAACAACAACAACAACCACAACTTCCTTAGTCTGTCCGGGGACCTGTTTTTGGGAGCTTGTTTATTTAAAGACTTTTACATATCGTTAAACAGTCAGTCAGTGAAAGAGAAAGAGCCACATGTTGACGAAATCCATGACCACATCAAAGGCGTATCTCTAGTTTGTAAAATGTTGATGAAAACGCTTCCCACCACCAACCCGAAAAAGAACTCCTTATTTATTATGCTATTTTTAAAACAAACTAAACAAACATTGCCAAACGGTAGTCTCTCAAAATTCCAGTTAAATGTTGTTCTTATTTATGCCCCCGAGCATTGCGTGCAAGTAAAGAATTTGGCTTTTATTATTATGTTTTGTAAGAAGTCGAGGAACTCAACATACATAGAACATACAGAACATGCAACCCAAGCGTGGCAAACACATTACCCAAGTACAGAGTAAAGTAACTCCAGCCGTATCCAGTATTTGTATTTGTTTATTATTAAAATGAGCTTGTTTGCAACAAATTTGAATTGTACTGGAATCTGGGGCTCACTCTGCGTGTGAATCCAACGCCCACACACGAGAGACTGAGACTGTACGGCTACCCTTTATAAACATGCCCGGTCATTAGTAGTATATACAAACAAATGGGATTCGCCTGAAGCATTCGAATCCAAAGTCCATAGATGGTGGTTAATAGCAGTTCAACTGTATATTATATGCTTTATGGGAAGTATTCCTGATTTAACTGCTTGAACTCTAGCCCCATAAATATCTAAATATATACAGATAAATATCAAATAATAATATTCTGAAGTAAACTGCAATTTGCTCACTACTGTGACTGTGAAATTGAAAAAGAATTGAGAGGAAAGTGGAAATGAGGGATAGGCGACATTCTAATGCACTATAATCTCCACTATAATCTGCCACTCTAACATCTTTTTTAAATTTTTACTAAACTCCTCCGAAACGGCTGGACCGATTCCCATTAAAATTTTGTTGTGCCTATTGGGTAGGTCTGAGAATCGGCCAACATCTATTTTTTATACCTTGGGTTGCCACCCCTAACATTTTCTTTTAAATTTTTATATATAAAATAATAAAATAATAAAATAATAAAATAATAAAATAATAAAATAATAAAATAATAAAATAATAAAATAATAAAATAATAAAATAATAAAATAATAAAATAATAAAATAATAAAATAATAAAATAATAAAATAATAAAATAATAAAATAATAAAATAATAAAATAATAAAATAATAAAATAATAAAATAATAAAATAATAAAATAATAAAATAATAAAATAATAAAATAATAAAATAATAAAATAATAAAATAATAAAATAATAAAATAATAAAATAATAAAATAATAAAATAATAAAATAATAAAATAATAAAATAATAAAATAATAAAATAATAAAATAATAAAATAATAAAATAATAAAATATTAAAATAATAAAATAATAAAATAATAAAATAATAAAATAATAAAATAATAAAATAATAAAATAATAAAATAATAAAATAATAAAATAATAAAATAATAAAATAATAAAATAATAAAATAATAAAATAATAAAATAATAAAATAATAAAATAATAAAATAATAAAATAATAAAATAATAAAATAATAAAATAATAAAATAATAAAATAATAAAATAATAAAATAATAAAATAATAAAATAATAAAATAATAAAATAATAAAATAATAAAATAATAAAATAATAAAATAATAAAATAATAAAATAATAAAATAATAAAATAATAAAATAATAAAATAATAAAATAATAAAATAATAAAATAATAAAATAATAAAATAATAAAATAATAAAATAATAAAATAATAAAATAATAAAATAATAAAATAATAAAATAATAAAATAATAAAATAATAAAATAATAAAATAATAAAATAATAAAATAATAAAATAATGAAAATAATGAAAATAATAAAATAATGAAAATAATGAAAATAATGAAAATAATAAAATAATACAAATAATACGAAAATACGAAAATACGAAAATACGAAAATACGAAAATACGAAAATACGAAAATACGAAAATACGAAAATACGAAAATACGAAAATACGAAAATACGAAAATACGAAAATACGAAAATACGAAAATACGAAAATACGAAAATACGAAAATACGAAAATACGAAAATACGAAAATACGAAAATACGAAAATACGAAAATACGAAAATACGAAAATACGAAAATACGAAAATACGAAAATACGAAAATACGAAAATACGAAAATACGAAAATACGAAAATACGAAAATACGAAAATACGAAAATACGAAAATACGAAAATACGAAAATACGAAAATACGAAAATACGAAAATACGAAAATACGAAAATACGAAAATACGAAAATACGAAAATACGAAAATACGAAAATACGAAAATGCTTGGCCAATGCCGAAAATACGAAAATACGATAATACGAAAATACGAAAATACGATAATACGAAAATACGAAAATACGAAAATACGAAAATACGAAAATACGAAATTACGAAATTACAAAAATACAAAAAACGAAAATATGAAAATAAGAAAATAAAAGAATAATTAAAAATACTGATGAGGAAATGAAATCGAGACCAAGTAGCGGCATGAAAAGCCATCTCTGGAACGCCATCTTAAACGATCTAACAGTACAATTCACTCTCTCTATAAAGTATATAAAATTCTTCTTCCTGGGCTGGCAGCTAGTTACCAAGCAAGTAAACGATAATATTTCCGGCCATTTCTTTCACTTTACTGCGGGCCATGGCTACAAGTATTTGCACATGTTTTCTTTCTTTCCTTCGTTCTTTCTTACCAGTTTACTTTATTTTCTTTCTCCTATTGACAGCCAAGCGGCTGCTGTTCTCTATCTCTATCTCTCCCCTCTACCTCTTCCTCTTGGATATTTATGTAATACCCGTGCTGGCCTTATGTCGTTGCCACGACTTGGACGTTGCCTGGAGCAGCCGTCGTGGCAGTGGCAAACAACTGAAGATATCGCAACATCTGCACATGTGGCAAGTCTTGGGTCTCTTACCCTCCCTGGCTTGGCCCTGGTCTTTTTCCTGTTTTGTTTGAGCAGCAGAAGCATCGACTGCATTGTTATTGTTTATTGATGTACTACTTTGCGCTATTTTTGTGCGGCAAGCGTGGCAGATGGCGTGGAATAACAATGCAACGTTCCACTGCACCACTGCAGCAGCACTTCACCTCCTCTTCCTGCTCCACTACACCAAAGTTGCACCTAAAATGAGCAAGCCAATGAGCAAATACAGAGACAAGGCCAGTTTTGCCAGAAGTTTTAGTTTTCGGCTTGCTTTTAGGCTTGCATATTTCTGTGGCAGCTAAAAATAAATAAATTATTGTATTTTAACTCATTGCAACTTGCGGTTGCAAGTTTACTATGAAAATTTCCACAAATCAGCGGCCATGCATCATCACTTTAATTTTATGGTTCGGGCAAGAGGCATGCCAGACGGCGCCGCCGTTGTAGTCTTTGGAAAATGCAAATGCTTGGCCAATGCCAATGAAAAGAGAAAATGAAAAGCGGCCAAAACAGCGGCTACAAACAAATTAGCTGTCACTTTGGGCGTTTGTCAGTTGATTTTATGGCCAAAGTGTTTTCGTGGCCATTTTCCGAGCCGAGTAATTGCCAATAGTCGAGCGTAAATTATAAAGCCAAGCATAAAACAGCAACTAATGCCATGATTAGTGTACCCCAACAGGCAACAGATTTAAGACCGCTTGGCTTACATGACGTATGCGCAATATAAGTTGCGGCTTTATTGAATTGTTAACCCACATGGCGTAGACAAACATGACATGTACGAACTTGAACCGTGGCCACTGTGAATTGGCGTGACTCTTTGTTTTTGATACCCTTACCAAGGATGCGCGGTTGACATCAGCTGAGGCAAGTATTTTGGCAAGCGGAAAAGTGGGCAGCTAAGTATGCGTGGGTTTTGGATGACTAAAGATGAGCGCGGGCTTGATCTTTAGAAGAAATTGAAGTATTCGGGTGTGTAGTACCATACCATGTATAATATGAAGCTTTAAGCTTGACTTCTTAATATAGTAGCACTTCTTTCTAGGCCATCCTCATACAAAATTTCGATATCAGCAGATCAAAAAAATATAATAAAGGAAAAAAATTCATAGGAACAAAATACTGGACAACGAATAGGTTTAACGGAAAAAGTCATTATAAGAGATTTCGTTATCGGGAAATTTTGATTTTATTATAGGATTACGATAGCCAAACCTCGAAAAGCCAATGATAGCAATTCCAGCCATTTTAGTAACCATTACTAGTTTTTTACCATACCTAAATTAAAATTTTTTTTGGTATAGTTTACCTTGAAAGAATATATTAAAGTTATCTGACTATTTAAAATGATTCTTCCTTTTCAGAGATATATAACCGACAAAATTTAAAATATTTTTCGCATCGTTTATTTTAAAAAAATATTTCAGTTTTCTGAATATTCAAGAAAACTAAAAATTTTGTAATTTTTTATGACATAGCTTACCTTTAAAATATAATTCATTTTTTTTGAATATTCAAAATATCTTTCTTTGTATCATCAAATCATTTCATAATTTTTAAATCTAAAATTAGAAGAGATAATCCAACAAACTAAAATCGTGTATTGAAATAGGAAAATATAGATTTGGTTCAGATTTAGCTGGACCATTTTGAAATAAGATCAGGATCAAAACAATGTTGGCGTACCATTTTTTTCGGATCCGACCTTTAACTTAATTAAAAAAAATAAAATTTTCACAAAAAGATTTATTTATTTATGATATTATTATGATTAGTTTTATAAATTCTACAATTTTTTAGCGATTTGTTAAGCGGATCAAGATTTTTGTTTTTTAGATACAATTTTTTATATTTTTTAAAGACAAACAGATGCACCTAGGAGAATGTTCCATATCAAAAACAGTTAAAGATTAATAAAGTTAAGTAAACAAAAATTAACTAAAATTTTACTAAATAAAAAATATATACGAGTATATATTTCATTTAATTTTTGGAAATAAAAAAATAAAATTAAACTGAATTTTTTAGACTAAAATCATTTTTTTTTTAAGATGCATAAAGTTCGGAACGTGATAACACGATAGTCTAAAGTTATTAATGCTATAAAGTTTAAAAAGCGAACACTGTTCTATTTGGATCTCCCTTTAAAGTTAATTATATGAAAGTAAATTTTCTAAGGATAATAATTTATTTATGGTAATTATTATTATTTTCTTATTTGCTTTAATTTTCGCAAATTTTTAGCGGAAACAAATTTCATTATTGGATCAAATTATTTATTTTTTTGTAAGAATATTATTATTATTAAGAATATGAAAATTAAAAAAAATTAAGTGGAATAAATTTTTCTCAACAAAGACTATTAACTGCTTAGTAATAAAAATAAATTTAAATAAAATACAAAATATATTTTTCGTCATTAATTAAATTTTAGAAAATGAAATAATAATTAAAATAATTAAATTAAATTAAATTTTTTGGCTAAAATAATTTTTTGTTAAGAAGATAAGGCTCAGAACACGATATTGTGGCCCGAATAATATATATAAATGTTTTTTAATATATATAATTGTTTCAAATTCTTAAGCAGAAATCATTTTTTTGTAAATCATATTTTTTATATTTATTTTTTCAATAATATTTTATTTTATAGGCAAAAAAGGCTGTACCACTACAAAAAAAAATAATTCACTAATGGAATTTATTGTACCTGAAATCATCCAATGAGCTATTAGTAAATGTTTATTTCATATAAAAATGAAAATGTTAAATTTGTCGTAAATAAAAAAAAATCAGTTTATAAGCTGACATATTAAATTAAGTGTAACTATATGACACAAGTAAAAATTAACTGAATTACCATTGTATGTTATATTTATCGATGTCAAAACTGACGGAAATAGCTGTGATTTATTTAATTAAACGATTACTGAAACTATCTGACAAATCTTGGAAATCGGTAGTAGTAAAGTAGATCTATATATTTTTAACAAAACAAATTATAACGCCTAAATTATCCAACTCTAGATCAAAATTCCGATGTTACTATTTTCTGGATATTTGATATAGCTAACTATATTTCATTAATGATAATTTGATCAATAAAGCATTTAGCCTATATATGGCAGAGCAATTTTTTCGAACATCTTTCAAAAAATTCGAACAATATTCGGAAAAAACAAGCTCATAGAAAAATCATTTTTGTTTTTTACTTGCAAGCCTAGAGAATTAACATAAAAGCAGCATGCTAATTTTTTCTCATTATTGTAGCCTTTGTTTATTCATAAAATTTTCCCATCTACAAAAAGAATTCGACTTATTTAAAAATCATGAAAACCCACGAAGTTCTCCCTAGTCTCAAATCAATTAATGAAATCATTTTTATTCAAAGCTCTCAAATCAATTAATGAATCATTTTTACTAAAAGCAGAACTCTACTTTTATCTTCTAGGTAGACATCGAATTTGTAGTAACGATGAAACTAGCTTCCTATCTATAAATCGATATCAAAGGTAAGTCTAATTCCTACACATATATTTATCGATAGCAAAATAAGCTCAAACTGACTTTTTTTTATTAAAAACGTTGTTATATAATATAATTAAACTACTTACTATCCATATAAGATAAGAAAGATATAAGGACAAGAAACAATGAAAATGAAAAACAATTATAAAGAAGGAGCTCTAGAGCCTTTGAACTTTTGATAAGAATATCAAAGGAAGTTCCGCTAGACCAACTCTTAAGTGTTCTCTTCGAAGTTCTCAAGGTCAGACGCCTCGCAAGCGCATAAAAATGAAACTGACCTTTTTTTGAATCACAAATTTTTTCTCGTGCTGTTTCCAAACCTTTTTCATAACTAGAAAATGTCAGATGTTTGATTCATCTTCAGGATAGCGTAAAAAAAAACATGTAGGACATCTAACTATACATCATTAATGACTTTATTTGCGGTCATAACCTTGCTACTCATAACTGCCAATCGTTTTTATATAACAACAAGTTACCTAGCCAGAAGAGGAGGATAAACTTGCCAAGATCAAGAGTATATAAACTTTGTCACGCCAAGGTAGAGAGAGACCTTACCTGCTTGGTTATTATTGCTGCTATTTGCAGTATCGTATCCGCCATATCTGACAGTTTTTTTACTGCTTCTTTTTCGAAACAATTACATATACCACTTTTTACGAATTTTTTCCTCTCGGTTAGTTTTTTTTTCAAAAAGTTGTGTGTAATTAGTCACGATGTTGGCTTATACACTGCGGGCAACAACATACAAAGATGTCGTCGGCATCAACATTGGAGCTTGGAACGGAGTCCAGATAATCGCAGCCGACATAGGTGCACATAAAATTCCTGTACTTGGTTTTTGCTTTGTTTTTGTTGTTGTTGTTGTTGCGCTCACTTCTTTCTATGCCGCCAATTGCTGTGCCGCGTTTTTTGTTTGTTGCAAGCTTTCAGTGTCAGAAAATTAAAGGCAAGACACGAAGATACACAAACATAGAAACATACAAACAAACAGGCAATTACGAAAGTGTGGATTGCTGGCAGAACTTGCAGTCAATATAGGGTCCTTCAGAAGGTTTTTAGGCTCTTGTGAACTCACGCTGTTTTGAGTTAAGTGGCAACGCTGTAGAATGGAGTGGTGTAATATAATAGTAACTGTTGAATAGATGTCTCCGGCGTATTCTTAAGGTGTGGTGGCCAAACCTCATCAGCAATGCCGACCTATATAAAAAGTGCAACCTAAAACCCTTGGCCAACACTATCAAGCAAAGGAAATGGAGATGGATAGGCCACACACTGCGGAAGGATGCTAAGGAAGTTTGCCGTCAAGCTCTTGATTGGACTCCCCAAGGAAGCCGCAAAAGGGGCCGCCCTAAGACAACATGGAGGAGGTTGCTACAAAAAGAGGTCGATGAATGCGGAAAATCATGGAACGAGCTAAAATTGCTAGCCAAAAACCGAACCAGGTGGAAGTGCTTTATTGAGGCCCTATTCTTCAACTGGAGATAAAGGAATTGATAATGATAATGATGAACTGTTGGAGCGGTTGGAATCAGTTTGCAATTATTTTAAGATATCATCTTGAATTCTTCTATGGAAAAACTACCGCAATAAACCTATTACTTAAAAAAAACTACAGGATAGGCCATTTAAAGTCGACCCATCTAGCAACCCTATGGCTTTTAAGAGCGCTGACGTTTTTCAAATAGGCAACAATAAATTTTCTTTTTTGATCTTGCTGTTGAGAAATAAATGCGTCATCTTTAAATACCCTACCCTGTAGAGCTGAGTTCTGAGCTTAAATTAAATTATCTGCGAATTATTCTGTTGAAAGGAATCTCGATACCCCCAAAAAAAAAGACAAAGTATTGAGTTTACAAAATAACGCGATACCGCCTCGATTCGATTCTCCCAAAAAAGAAGTCGGCATCGACGGTATTGGTATCGAATTTTTGACGATATTTTAAAATAGAATTAAACAAAATGGAGGCGTTTGCTTGACAAAGAAATCAAAATTTTCTAATGTTCATAATAAACAATAAATTGGGATAGGGGTTATTAAATTAATCTAAAAATTATATAAACTTTTTCCTATTTATATTTTTTTCCGCCCCTGTTCACTCTGTTATTTTTTGGAATTAGAAAAAATTCCAACTGCCAAATGTTATACGAAATTTGTCTCCATAACGATACTAAGCTAATTGGTATCGGATCGACAATTAATCGACAACCAAAATATCGGCACCGAATATTTAGTATCAACTTCGATAATATTGATGTTCAAAATCGGTATCGGTATCGCGCAGCCATATTCTGTTGGATGTTTAAAAAAGGGGGCATAATTGGGTTATACATCTATGGAATCAGAAAACAAAAATTAATGTTATTCTCAAAATGGGTTTTAGCTAAGTTTCTTATATATTTCACCCGTAAATCATTCCACTATTATTTTATATTCATTTCTCTCTCAATTAATATCATGATTTCTGTGTACTTCGGGCCTAAGAGATCGATCATGCATAAATAACGAGAAGCTGATTTTTATCAAAATAGAGCCCCCACCTCCTCCGCCTTGTGACACAGTAACGAAATATTTTTGAAGATTCTCTATAAGATTTTTGTTTCTCGTGACGCTTCGCCAGAACCCACCTGCCCCATGGAGCGTCACGCTGTTTATTAATGATCTCTAAGTGGAGTAGACTGAGTAGGGTAGCACTTCAGGTTTCTGACATAACCTCAAAAATACCCATTTTACGAGTTATTTTAGTGGTTATCACAAAACACTGATGCGATAGTGGTACTAAATAGATCCGGATTTAGTTTCAGCGACCCCAAATATATACAAAAAAAAAACTTGAAAAAACTTAATCGAAAAAAACTATTATATGGACTATCCTTCAGATCGCTGGAGCCCTGGAATTACTTTTTTCATACGACTTGGATTCAGCGGCTCAAAATCCTATCACGGACACAATTCAGTTACATGAAGGGGCCCCTGTTTATCTGAGGGCCTTGTATTTACTTGCTTGCTTTTTGAAAAATCTTCAAGATATATTCCGATAACAAATTTGACCATGGGTAACTGTCAGAGATTGGTTCAGTGAGAGATTGGCTCATAACAAATGTCTATTTTTTCCATTGATGGGTCGACTTAGACCTGAATTATATGCATATAGTTCCACCCAGAAGAGATCGCAGGTTAGGTGCTCAGAAAGCATCATTTCCAGAAAGTTATCAATGGGATGTCCGCTAAGATTATTATTTTTTAAAATATTGTACGGCAATTTTTAGTACTACATTAAAACTCACGCAAAAAACATCTATATCTATCTAAATACAATATCAAAAAAATGTTTGAAAGCCATAAATCGAAAAAAATATAATATGGACTTTATCTGAAATCTGAAATCGCTGGAGTACTAAAATTATTGATTTCGATTGATTTGGATTCAGCGGCTCTATCACGGAGTAAGATGATTTAAAAAGATCCCATTTTTTAAAGTCATTGTATTTACTTGCTTTTTTGAAAATAAAAACTTCAAGATATATTCCCATGGAAAATTGATCAATCGCTGATTGTCAGTGAGATATCGGGTCATTACAAGTGTCTTTTTTTCTCCATTGATTAGTCGACTTGAACCTGAATTATTTGATCTGATTTCACCGAAAAGAATTTTCAAGCTACGTACTCAGAAAGCATTATTTCCGTAAAATTTCCTTTGATATGATGTCGGCGAAGATTATTATTTTTTAAAATATTGTACTTCTTCCCAAAGTACTCCATAAAAACTCATACAAACCACCACTTCCATTGCAATTTTAAGTTCATTAACGTTTTACGAAGCACCCTGTTTTTTGCTGGCCTGCGTTGTGCCAAACCAAAGCAGCTGATGCGCCAGAATTGGGACAATTAACTGGAAAAGCTCTCTAAGATTACAACAATTTGAGTTTGGGAAGGAATAAAATGGCAACACTAAGACATAATTGATTGCTCATCAACAGGGTTGACAGACTGCCAGTTTGTGTCCAACTGCCGGTTAAATTTCTTTTATCATAGACATAAATTAATCGTTTGTTGCAACTACTACGTCAATCACGGCAGCCTTCAATAATAGAGTACTCACTTATTATAAAAAAAATATATATATAGTATACTACAGTACAAGTACAAACTGTTAATCTTAAGTTTGAATAAAAAGGCTGGAAACGAAGAACCGGTTCCTGATGCTCAATGCCAGCTGTAGTTAAAAAAAACGTTGCTCTCTATGGAACAAAAACTCACTTACTTTTAGTTTGTTGAACATTTGAAAACTCGAATCATTCGAAGACGACGGGGGCAATGGTTGAGGTCGAGGGCGCGGACGCGGGTGGCAACTCTATGGCCAGCGGGCAGGCAACAACAACATCAATAACAAAAGTCTTAAAACTTTTGAACTTCTCATATCGCATACTCCAATCTGTTACGCAAATATGCGTAATGCGTATGTACTCATATAAGTACTCGTATACAAGTAAGTACTTGTTTGTGAGCAAGTACTTGTGACCGACTTGTCTAAGAGGCCGAACAGTAAGCAAATGTAAAATGTTTTGGGCCTTCAATCTAATCGCGTAGGCTGTGCCAGCCCAGAGCAATAATATCCATAAAAAAAATAAAAAAATAAAATATCATATTTTTGTTGTTGTTCTGCTCGATAAGTTTCAAGCAAAGTGGCATCAAGTATGAAAAAGTTTACAAAAAGTTGTTTTGAAACTTGGGCCACTTTTTAAAAAGCCAACAACACAAAGAATTACTTAGCCCTAACAGCAAATAAGACACTTACAATGAGTTGTAATTTTTAAAGTCTTGGATAGACTTTTATTTTTTGTATTAATGGAAAGTTTTAAGAATTCTATAAAGCTTTAAGTTCTTAAGGCTGTAGAAACATGCAAGTAACTAAATATCTAGCCGCGAACTTTCTTTTTAAAAATGAGCTTAATATGCCAACATAAAATGACCTACAACCTACAATTTCGTTGAATTGTTCAACAATTGAAAGTAATCTGTTAAAAAATGAAAAAATATTGCTTGCTTCATCTAGCGACACTGATTTACTAGCGCCGCCTAGCGGCCAGACAAAACTTAAACTTTCTGGTCGCCATCTAGCGGCCATAAGAAACAGAAAAAGAAATTGAAACCAGCGACAAAAAAAATCTGCGTTTTTCAAGCTTTAACTTAACCTAGTCAAAAACATTACAAAAAATGGCGTACGTAAAGTCGGGCGCGGACGACTTTAGGATACCCTGTACCACTAGCTTGCAATAAAATCCTGATTCCTTCACAAAAAACCAAAAATCAGAAGAATTTTTAAGCAAACATTTTTTTTTGATCGATCGTTCCTATGGAAGCTATATGCTATAGTCAACCGATTTCGATCAAATTTAACACAGTGCTTTAATACCTTAAAAAAGATCTGAATGCCGAATTTAGTTCAAATATCGTTACAAACAAACGAAACACATCGAATTTTGTATAAAAAACGTGTTTTTGGACCGATTGGTCCTATGGGAGCTATATGAACTAGTCAACCGATTTGAATTAAATTTAGTATAGTGCTTAGAAACTATAAAAAACTCACGAATGTTAAATTTGGTCTCAATATCTTAACAAACAAACGAAACACAACAAAGTTTAGTTAAAAAATCGATTTTTTGGAAGATCGGACCTATGGGAGCTATATGATATAGTCAACCGATTTTGTTCAAATTTGGCACATTGCTTACGTGGTCTTAAAAATTTCCAAACGCCAAATCTGCTTACGATATCTTTATTAAAAAAACGAAATATAGCGAACTTTTATTTAAAAAAGTTATTTTGGCCGATAGGTCCTATGGGAGCTATATGATATAGTCAACCGATTTCTGATGAAATTTGGTACAGTGATTGGGAACTATAAAAAACTAATTCGTATACCAAATTTGGTTACGATATCTTTATAAACAAATGAATTATTCATCTAAAACGCTTTATTTTTGTCGAGGTCGTCTCAAACACCCCTATGGCAGCTATATAATTTATCCCCGATATCAAAAAAATAAAATAAACTTGCCTCCTATGGAATAATATGGGATCTAATGTGAAAGTTTGGTAACTCTAGCTCTTACCATCTCTGAGATCTAGGCGTTCAAACGGACAGACAGACGGACAGACGGACATGGGTATATCGACTTCTCTATTCACCCTGATCATATTTTAGGTAACTTTGGGGTGTCTCCGACGTCTCCTTCTATATGTTACATACATTTTCGGCTTGCACAAACTTAATATACCCTTTGTATCATACGGTATAGGGTATAAAAATCTGCGTTTTTCAAGCTTTTACTTAACCCAGTCAAAAACATTAGGTACAAAAAGCTTCAAGTATTTGTAAAAGATTTTAATGAGCTGCCCAAACTTAATTACTTTAGTTTGATAGTTTAAATATCTTTAAATGTGAGCTTAATGTGCAAAAAAAATATGACCTTAAAACTTCGTAGAATTGCAAATTTTTTATAAGTAAGCAATAAATTTCATTATTTTGTATACAAATAAACAGCAATTTATTTACGCCATCTAGCGATAATGATTATATTAGCACCATCTAGCGGCTATACAAAAAGAAAGGGAAATGGACAACAACAATAAGAAGATAGTATTTTTAAAATTTTTATTTAATCCTGGAAAAAAAATCCACAACTCCTAAGCATTTTTAACTAAATAGGCACAAATGTGCCAGATTTTAAATAATTTTAGTTTGACAGTTTTAATCTCCTTAAATGTAAGATCAATATGCTAAAAAATGTTATCTAAAAACTTTGTAGAACTCGAAAATTTTCAATTATGCAGTCGTTTTTATTATTGTGAATGCAAATACGCAACAAAAGGCTTGCGCCATCTAGCGACAATGATTTACTAGCGCCATCTAGCTGTCATTACAAACCTGAAAGGGAAATGGACAGAATATTTCAGGCTTTTACTTAATACCGGCTGAAAAGTTACTACAAAACATTTGCACATTTTCAATTATTTGCGCCAGCTGCCCAAGTTTATTCGATACTCTAGTTTGACAGTTTATATTATATAGGATATAATACAGCCAATAAATAGTTTAATATCGCAACATCCGTTACAATGAAAAGTTATTGGCTGCATTTCTGTCACAGTCTCACTTTTCACATCGTAGTAAAAATTTTGAGTATAAATTTAATCGTTAACTATTGTGTTTATACGATAAGCAATTACTTTCAATAAGCTTAAAGCAATTATTTGCGATGATGTGAAGATATTTTTTTATATCCAATAAACAACAACATCCGCTACAAAGAAACATTTTTAGACTGCATTTTTCTTTAGTTAGAAATTTTACTAATGAAATGAGTAAAATTCATAGAAAAAACATTTTTTTTTTATTCAGTAGTATTTGGAATGTTCTTCAGGAAGTAGTGTTGCATCATGATGGCTTTACTTTAAGCAAATCAATTTTTATTTTAAGTGTAATAGAAATACAGAGTTATAGGTTTAGCCGATTTTAGCTTAGGCTATATAGAATATTAAACTTAAAAATTAAAAAAAAAATTAATAATTAAACTTAACTATACAAAAACTTGCTTGCGCCATCTAGCGGCGATAAACTATTAGCACTTTCTAGCGACCACACTAAACAGAAAAGGAAATTGAAAGTTGTCATTAAAAATACAGCATTTTCTGCTAAGACTAAAAAAAACTAAAATCGAAATTAACAATAAAAATAAAATTTTGTGAATTACATTTTGTGGAAAGATTTGACCGCTCCTTATATGCAACAATTTAAAATCATTATTATGACAATAAACTACTAGAGCCACCTAACGATCGCGCTAAAAGAAAATGGAAAGTAGCATAAATAAGTCAAAATTTGTTCAAGTGGTTTTGGTAGTACTAAAACAGGTATTTGCGAAAATGAAAAGACTTTATTGCTTGGACTTTCTAGAAAATGTAACTTTAAAATTAAATAAAAAATTGTGAATTCATTTTTTCGAAAAATTTTACAAAAAACCGCTTGATTTTTTAACATATCTATGCAACTATTTGCTTGAGCCATATAGTGAAAATAACTTATTACCGCCATCTAGCGGTCGTGCTAACAGAAAATGGAAAGTTGCATAACAAAATCAGAATTTTTTCAAGAGGGTTTATATAGTTTTAGCTTTAATCAACAGATATTTTCCATGATATAAAGATATTATTTTTATACCCTGTACCGTATGGTACCAAGGGTATATTAAGTTTGTGCAAGCCGAAAATGTATGTAACATATAGAAGGAGACGTCGGAGACACCCCAAAGTTACCTAAAATATGATCAGGGTGAATAGAGAAGTCGATATACCCATGTCCGTCTGTCCGTCCGTCCGTTTGAACGCCTAGATCTCAGAGATGTTAAGAGCTAGAGTTACCAAACATTCACATTAGATCCCATATTATTCCATAGGAGACAAGTTTATTTTATTTTTTTGATATCGGGGTTAAATTATATAGCTCCCATAGGGGTGTTTAAGACGACCTCAACAAAAAAAAAGTTTTGGATGAATAATTCGTTTGTTTATAAAGATATCGCAACCAAATTTGGTATTCGAAAGTTTTTTATAGTTACCAATCACTGTGCAAAATTTGAAAAAAATCGGTTGACTATATCATGTAGCTCCCATACGTCCGATTTTCCAAAAAAACGATTTTTTAACAAAATTTGTTGTGTTTCGTTTGTTTGTTAAGATATTGGGACCAAATTTGACATTCGTGAGTCATTTATAGTTCCTAAGCAATGTACGAAATTTAATCCAAATCGGCTGACTAGATCATATAGCTCCCATAGGACCAATCGGTCCAAAAACACATTTTTATACAAAATTCGATGTGTTTCGTTTGTTTGTAAAGATATTTGAAATAAATTTGGCATTCAGATCTTTTTTAAGTTATTTAAGCACTGTGTGAAATTTTATTGAAATCGGTTGACTATATCATATAGCTCCCATAGGAACGATCGGTAAAAAAAAAATTTTTTGCTTAAAAATTCTTTTGTTTTTGGTTTTTTGTGAAGAAATCGGAGTTTATGACAAGCTAGTGGTACAGGGTATCCTAAAGTCGTCCGCGCCCGACATTACGTTCGCCATTTTTTTTTTTACAAAAAATGAAAGCTTCATATTAGTAGAATATGTGTTCGAAAGGGTGTTTCGATGCGATCGATATTTATATTAATAGAACGTCTTGAACGCCTCTGAGTCGCTGAGAGACTTTCTAAAACCTTTAATACGCGTTTTTTTCCGGAACTATGTTTTATCATTTTTATCATAATTTCAAGTTTAGGTCTTGATCTATTGTTCCGATTACCCGTCATTGCTAAAGTATATTTGACAGGATAGAATTTTTTGTACGGCTTATGCTAATAATACATATGAAAAATTGTTGAATTTTTATTTTTAAGCAAGGTCATAATCACATAAAAAGTTAAAAATACCGAATTCATTTTTGAACGTCCAACATTTCAGTATAGCTAATTTTTCGTCAAAATTCATTTTGATTTAGTATTAAGCTATAGAGAATTTCATTAATTTGAATTATCAAAAGACAATTTTCACTTCATTTCCACTACCAGAAGCTGGAGAACTGAAATTCGGGGACGATGTTCCGACGTGTAGAGGCAGAAAAGAGCCGCAATTATGAATTTCGTCGAGATGAAAATGTCCTATTTATTGTAACAATTAAGATAAAAATCGCATGTAACAAACAAAACAAGCAAGTTTGTAAGTCTTTTTATCATGCCTCAAAAATTTCCCAAGCTTCGCCTTTTTTTCGGCCAAATTACAAAGAACCTCCTTTCAAAAATAAAACAAAAATTTTGTGACTTTAATTTAGTGTAAAAATTTGAAAAAAACCCGATTAACCGATTATATTAATATGCAACAACTTGCTTGCGCCATCCAGCGAAAATGGACTCATAAGCGCCATCTAGTGGCGGAGTAAATTAGCATAAAAAGCCGGATTTTTTTCAAGCGGGCTTATAGAGAATGCAACAAGCTTTAATCAGCGTATTACAGCTGCAGATATGATATAAAAACATTAATTATATATTTTATTATTAAATTATATTACAATACGTTTCAAGAACAAAATTTTGGCGCTCATTTCCGGCTTAGAAAAACATTATATTTGTAGACTAAACGGACAGTTAACGGAAAGCCAAATAGTATTTTTGCAAAACTAGTTTTTACTGTTCCAACATAAAAATCGATGTTAATTTTATGTTATTTTTGTATTTATTGTTATTATTGTGCATTAGACCCCAGAAACTGGCTTGCGCCATCTAGCGACAGCAAATTACTAGCGCCATTTAGCAGTTAAACCAAATACAAAAGAAAATAGAAAATAGGTTAAAGAATCAACAAGCAGCAGATATTTGCGATAAAAATATTAATTTTAATATGGAAATTCGTTGAAAAAAAAAAATTTTGCGTTCATTTCTGGTTAGGGGGAACATTTTATTGCCGACTGGATTGAAATTCAAAGAAATTAGCAAAACTAGCTAGTAGTGTTGTACCATAAAAATAAAATGGTAACTTTATGGTAATTTTTGTATTTTTTTATTATTATGAGAATAAAAATGTTGCAACTTGATTGCGCCATCTAGCGACAAGAAATTACTAGTGCCATTTAGCTACACTAAGCACAAAAGAAAATATCTCAATGAATCAACATTTTCAACAAGTTAGGCGCCATCTAGCTTACAGTAACATAAAAAGCTTGCCATTTCTGAAGTCAAAAGAACTGCACGAAATTGAAATAAAATTTTAGGCATAAAAATTAGCGTACGTAAAGTCGGTCTCGACGACTTTGGAAACCCTGTACCACTAGCTTGCAATAAAACCTGGTTCCTTCATAAGAAACTAAAATCAGAAGAATTTTTAAGCAACAAATTTGTTTTTTGACCAATTGTTCTTATGGGAGCTTTATGATATAGTCAACCGAGTTCAATCAAATTTGACACCGTGCTTAAATACCTTAAAAAAGATCCGAATGCTGAATTTAGTTCAAATATCTTTACAAACAAATGAAACACATCGAATTTTGTATAAAAAACGATTTTTGGACCGATTGGTCCTATGGGAGCTATATGATCTAGTCAACCGATTTAGATTAAATTTAGTACAGTGCTTAGCAACTATAAAAAACTCACGAATATCAAATTTGTCCAATGTTTTAACAAACAAACAAAACACAACAAATTTTGTTCAAAAATCGATTTTTCGGAAGATCGGACCCTATGGGATCTATATGATGATCGATTTTGTTCAAATTTGGCAAATTGCTAAGTGCGCTTAAATAATCTTCAAACGCCAAATCTGGTTACGATATCTTTATTAAAAAACGAATTTTGATTTAAAAAAGTTATTTTGGCTGATCGGTCCTATGGGAGCTATATGATATAGTCAACCGATTTTGATCAAATTTGGTACAGTGTTTGGAAACCAAAAACTTTTGAATACCAAATTTGGTCACGATATCTTGATGAACAAACGAATTATCCATCTAAAACTTTTTTTTTGTCGAGGTCGTCTTAAACACCCATATGGGAGCTATATGATTTATCCCCGATATCACAAAAATAAAATAAACTTGTCTCCTATGGAATAATATGGGATCTAATGTGAAAGTTTGGTTACTCTAGTTCTTAGTATCTCTAAGATCTAGGCGTTCAAACGGACAGACGGACGGACAGACGGACATTGGTATATCGACTTCTCTATTCACCTGATGCATATTTTAGGTAACTTTGGGGTGTCTCCGACGACTCCTTCTATATGTTACATACATTTTCGGCTTTCCAAACTTAATATACCCTTTGTACCATACGGTACAGGGTATAAAAATACCAAATAGCTTAAAGAATCAACATTTTTAAGAAGTTAATGATTTATTAGCGCCATCTGGCGAGCAGAATAAAGAAAGTAGCATTAAAAAGTCTTAGTTAGTTTTAAAGCTAAATGAATTGCGAAAATTTTCAAGTATTTTTTTAAAACTTGTTTCTAGTCTTGCAACAAAAAAAATAAATGTTAACTTTATGTTATTTTTTGCTATTGAACATAAAATTGCAGCAGCCTGCTTGCGCCATCTAGCGACAACAAATTACAAGCGGCATTTAGCAGACACAAAGAAAGTCAAAGAATCAACATTTTTAAGAAGCTAATGATTTATATGCGCCATCTAGCGAGCAGACAAAAGAAAGTAGCTTAAAAAAGTCTGCAATTTTTAAAGTTTTAGATCCGTAAAACAATTTAAGATGACTTTAATGGCTTTTCTAAAGATTGATGGCGACTTTAGTCGAGAGTTTCTATAAGGCTGTCTGTTTCGAATACATTTATAGCTTGTCCAAGTTAAGTAAACAAAAATTAATTCCTAGTAAAAATATTTTAAGGCTTAGACAACATTTTTAATAGTTGTTGCAACCTCCAAAGCGTTACAGATTGCTCAATTAAGCGACAATAAATCCTTTTAAGTACGCATAAGTGTTTTTATTTAAATGACAGAATTTCTGATTCCGAAACTCAATCTGAATACGTCATGTCAAACTATTCCAGCACTGTCATTGTCACACAATTTGCAATCAGCCGGCATAGACCCAAACCCAAACCGAAACCGAAACCCAAACCAGATCTCGAAGCGCAGAGCAGAGCCGCTGCGTCGTTGTTAAACTGACAGCATTTTAGTTACCAAGGCTCGTTGGTATGGTATGGTTCATACGCCTTATAAGTAATGTTGGGTAATTTTTGTGAACGTATGACAGGCGCTGTGACAGACACTGGTGCAACTAACGTATACTATATATAAAAGTATTTACCGGATAAACCAGTTTTATTTATTTTAGTTTTTTTTTTACTCATATACCAAGTCGGTATATAAATGCAACACTGTTTTTGGTCGCTTACTTCTAACAGGGCCGCAGAATTAAGTGGACAGGCATTGGTCGTGAATTTCGTATCCAAGCCGCAAAATATCCTATAATAAGTCTCACCAGGCACGAAACCTGTGTGTGGAAAATGGCGGCGATGCGGTTCGGTTTCTTTTCTTTTTGAAGAGGAAAAATTAGAAATGCCAATTGCTCAAATGGCCAGACATCAATGCTGGGTCTGATAGTAAATTGTCAAAACTGCCACAGTCCAAGGCAAAGGCGGGCATACATGGTGGGTTGGTGGGATGGATTGGACGCGGTTCGTTTCGGCCTAGGAAAGTGGCAAATCTGGCTTGGACTGGGTGAAAAGTTGCTCGCAAAAACCTGACGGCAGCAGCAGCCTCAAAGGTGCGGCTGCCAAAGACTTAGTGACCACTTTGATATAGTTATGCTCCAGCTCTAGCTCCAACACCAAGTCCAACTCCAAGTCCCTGTAGCATTAAAATTGGTTTTCTCCAAATGTCAAATGCAATTCTCTGACGTTCGTAGTTGCAAATGTTAAAGTGCAGCTACGCTTTTGGGTTGGGTCTTTGTTGTTTGGTCTTCGTCGTTGTTGGTTGTTGGTTGTTTGTTGGTTGTTTAATGTAGCATGTTGGTTGTTTGCTCAGTCAAAGCACAATTTGAACTCTAATCAATTTTAAATTAGCAATCATTTTGCTTGCCTGGCATTATTTGCGTGCAACTTGAATTGAGCGTTGAACTGATTTATGCGCATTGCGTATACGCCGCGTGACTCTTGCGACTTTGCATTTCCCAAGCCTAATTCAATTAGAAGTGCGGTCTTGTTTTTTGTACTCTATACGGGAAAGGGTAGGGAGCATACTAGGTTAATGGCAAAGAAATGTTGGGTGTAAAATATAGAAAAAAACAGAAGGTAAAAAGATCGAAACGGCTTTTTTGAGAAAAAGTAAATTTTGGGTTTCTTATTAGCTTACATACCAAACAACGAGATTAGACTGTTTCTCGAACGAAATTTAAGAAAATCTTTTTCCTATGTTGAAGATACCCGTGGAACTCAGCTAACTTTACGTATCACGATGTGCTTCTTTTTGCAACACTTTATCTCTAGGTCTCATGGCCTCCGAGTTCTAGGTGCCTATGGGCGCAGACAAAAACTTTGAACTTATGCTCTCAGAATACAGCACTTACCCTATTTAATTTTGTTTTTTGTCGAATATTGACCAACACTAGTAGGTAGGAAGGCTAATTCCACAACGACAGCTGTAAAATAATTTTTCGTACATTTAAGAATGAAGAATTGTCCAAAGATTTCAACAATTTTGGACGATAAAAAGCCTCTAAAAGAGAGAGAAATAGACAATTTTTGGCTTCTTATTAGGCTCAAAAAAGCTTCCATTGCAATTCCAGGGAGCGCCATTTGAATGTGGTCGATGGAAATATTGAAGCAGACACCAGCCCAAACAGTCACTTTCTGATCATGCAGGGGAGTTTGATGGATAGTATGAGGATTTTCTTTCCCCCAAATGCGACAGTTTTGTTTATTTACAGTGCCAGATAGCGTGAAATGGGCCTCATCAGTCATTAAAATTCGCTCCCAAAAATCGGGCAATTACATTTAATGAACATTGACTCTATTTCCGCGCGTTCTTTGGGCGTGAATCGATTCGTGGTTAAAATTGTAATGCAATAACCTTTCCAAAATGTGTTCGACGACGTCAATCGGTTGAAATCTGTCAAAGTTATTCAATATTTCCATCGACCACATTCAAATGGCGCACCCTGTATGTCTGTACTTCGAACAAATTTACAATAATTTTTTCCTTTTTGAGAGAAGTGTGCAAAATATCACAGACTTTACATCGTATAATATGCCTCTTTTTGCAAAACTTGGTCTCTAGGTTTTATGATCTGCGAGCTTTAAGAATCTATGGGTGCAAACAAAATACTTTGACTTTGAGTCTTAAAACACTGGAAAGGGAAAGTCCCTTTTAAATTTTTTCCAAATATTAAGCAATAATCTAATGTACTGAGGTAGGCTTATTCTGGAAGGCCAACTCTAAAAAAACTTTTTGGCCTATTTTAGAATGAAGAATTTTCCAAAGGTTAAAACAATTTCCCATAAAGTTTGTATAATAAACAGGCTTCAAAAGCTGGAAAAATTTATCTGTTGAAATTTAAGAAAAAATCTGTTTTTTTTGGAAACGGCGTCTTTTATCGATACCGTTGTGTTCGGCATCTCATTTACTTATATATTTCGTATTGCCGCTAGATGGCGCAAGACAAATTATGACGCTAGATGGAGGAAGTAAGTTGTTGTTAAATATAATTCATATTTTCATTTTGTGTAGCAAAAATGGAAAACAGGTAAAAATAGCAACAGTGAGCAGGGAAAATAGCTCTCTAGCTTTAATATGCTTCAAAATTTGAGATCTAGATCTTGAACTTTTCTACATCATATAAATATAATAGAGTCGATCAATTTGAATGGAACCGAAAAAACGTTCTGGGCGATTTTGATTCTTTGGATAATTTTAAGCAACTTTACTTAAGAAACTTTGGGTCTAAAATGAATGTGGAGTCGCCCACTTTTTTTTTTGATTCATTAAGACCTTTTTTTTAATGATTTGGCCAATCCAAATTTTAAAGGAATGATGGGATCTTTATTTATGATTTCGAAAGGATATTTTATGGCATTTATTTTTAAAAATAATCTAGTTCAAATGTTGGCCGCAACTGCGTTTTAAATGGTCCATCCTGAAGGTCCAATTTTCCATGATTAGTTCAAGCATTTCCACTGGTATTTGGCCAATAGCACGAGTAATGTTGGCTTCCAAGCCCTCAATCGTTGCTGGTTTGTCCACGTAAACTGTTACGGTGGCCTTGTAAACTGTTGACTTTACGTAACCCCAAAGAAAAAGTCGAGCGGTGTGATATCGCACGATCTTGGCGGCCAAGGTACGGGTCCCGTACGTGAAATTAATCTCTCACCAAATTGACCTCGCAATAGAGCCATTGTTTCATTGGCAATGTGAACCGGAGCGTCATCCTGTTGGAACCAAATGTCGTCGAGATCACGGGAAACAATTTCAGACAGCAAAAAGTCCGTTAACATGGTCCGATAACGTGCGCCATTGATGGTAACGTTCGCACCTTGCTCATTTTTAAAAAAATACGGACAATCATTGGCCACCAGCCCACAGACCGCACCAAACCATTGTTTTTCTTGGATATAATGGCAGCTGGTGAACCTCTTCGGGTTGATCTTCTCCCCAAATACGGCGATTTTGCTTATTCACTAAACCGTGGAGTCAAAAGTGGGCCTCATCACTGAACAAATTTTGGTCGAAAACAACGGTTTTTCATCGATCTTACCAAGAGCCCATTTACTAAAACGGCAACGTGCAGGAAGATCATTCGGCTTTCCATGATGATTTGCCAATGAATACTGAACAACTTTGCCTTTGACAGCTGTCATGGATCACTCGTGATCCACACGAAAATCCCTATTGAAAAGAAGGTCTTAATGAATCACCCTTTAGCTTTCATTTACAAGGCCAAAAAACGTTATTCTTTCTCGAGAAAATATGTATTTGGGAGTTTTCGGGATCGAGGAATACTTTTTTGACATGTAATTTTAATTTTGAGATCTACTACAGAGCGCATTTGTGTATTTTTTTATATATTTTTTTTTGAGCACCAATAATTGCATTTAAAAGATTCTTTTGATATTCAAATCGATTTAGCCAAAATAAATAAGATTTTGGAATATCAATAATAAATATAATAATTCTTTTGAAATTTAAATATATTGCTAATTTTAGCGGTGGCCATGGAAACTTTAGAGCACGACAAATTGCATACAGACGATTGTTTTGTAATTTTAACGCATTTTGGTACCACTAAATTTAATTTATTTTTTTTTTTGGAAAGATATTAAGAAACTACAAATTTTTTTTGAAATTTAAACAGATTTGTTAAAAAGAAATTTATCGTCAATTCTAGTAGTGGCCAATAATTGCATATAAGCGAGATTTCTCAAATTTTTCCCAAGTTGAGAAAATATTGCGAAAATCAAAAAAAAAAATGGTTAGAGTGCTTGAGAGCTATCAAAAGGAAAAATTATTGGCAGCATTTTGTCAAACGGAAGGTCTATGTCGATTTTTTTATATTTTGAAAAAATCCTTTTTTGAAAAAGTGGGCCAATCAAAAATTATTTTAGACCTATAGTTTCTCGGGCAAAGTTGCTTAAAATGACATCAAGGAATCAAAACCACTGAGTGCCCGTACACCGAAAATAATGGATTAACCCGGGTTAATATATATAATATAGATAATTAATATTATTAAAGTAAAATTAATGAGAGGCATATTGACTAAAACCTCTTAAGAACTTTAACTCTCTAGTGCCCAAATAGTACCCTGAGGCACTTAATGTATTTTTGCAAATAATTAAAAAAGCAAAAGCTTTAAAATCCTTTTCATTTTTTTTTTAATAATCCTAATAAAGAAGCCAATTAATAAAAAATTGAAAAGCTCTTAAAAACTATTCAAAGCTTAACCAATTAGTACTCTGAGGTACTTGTAATTTTCCTAATAGTTAAATAAGTACAAACTTTTACATCATTTAAATTTTTTTTTTTGGCAGTTCCTAATAAACTCAAGTTATAATAGATTTAAAAGCTCTTAAAAGCTTTTAAATGTATATCTTTACATATGTAAAATTGTTATTTTTTAATTTCATTACAAAAAAAATATTATCACATACTTTAAATACTATATAAGCTCTTCATAAATAAATAATATCTATCTAGTCTAAAAATATCACATGCGAAATATTTATGACTTAATTCCTTAAAGGCGCTTTTAAGATTTTTTCACCTTACAGATAAACGAACAGTCCTGTACAGCATATTAAGGGTTATGTTTGAATTTAAAAGCCGTACTTTTTGCACTTTTTATAGAAAAAATTAATCGACCCTTGTTAACATAGTGTTAAACCTACCATGACAGGTCAAATGAGGAATGATTTAAAAATTTATAACAGAATTTATATAACCTTTTGATTCTATCGGTCATACGCCAATAAATAAATTTTTGGAAAAAATAAAAATATCAGAGTTTCTTATAAAAAACCTTATCACCTCACCAATTTGCTTTTACTACTTTAAAAATTTGAAAATGAGCATTAGAGGGTTAAGCCTAATACTAAAAACTTACCAAAGAGCCCTATTTGCCCTTTGGCAATCTATTTCTAAAGTTTTATTTGAGATACTATTCCATATAGCCCCGTACTGCCTTTCCAATAAGTGAAACCTAAGCAGTGCATATAAAAGTCGTGACATCCCATCTCCAACCGTCCCACTTGTTCGCTCTTGTCAGAGTGCATGCTCTTGATTGTCTAGAATGCCGGTTGCATACTTTTTTTTTCTCCCCCCAAGCAGTGTATAATTTAAATATATCATCATCACAAATCCAAAGCTTAACTGAATAAAAAAAAACTAAAAAATAATTGCCAGAGAGAACAAAACAAGGCCAACAACAGCTTCATGCTTTCGATACGTTTATTATTTTATTTTTTTCTGAAATTTGTTACTTGGCAGTGCTGCCAGGCCAGGTTCATATCAAATATGCACATAATATTGCCTGGGTGGCAACAACGGACTTTTACTATTCCTATTCCTACGCCTGGCCTGGCCTGGCCTGGCGTGCACTTTCCATAAAATCGCTCCAAGAAGTTCCAACTAGTTCGTGTTGCTGCTCCAGTTTCAAGTTCGCTCACTTAACTAACTGGCTCTGTATATCTTTTTTGTTGCTTTTGTTGCACTTTAGTTGGATGGAGGAGGCTATTACATGGAGATAATACCGTAGTTCATCATTATCTTCATTATGTGCCTGGGTTTTCTTGTCGTGCTTTGACTTGCTTGCAGCTTTATAAATTCCATATCTCTTTTAATGATAGGGCTAACAATTTTGATATATTGACACGAACTGCCTAGATAGTTGTACTGACTTGGGTTAGATTCTCAGTGCAATAGCGAATAATTCATAGAGATATGGCAGGGTTGCAATATTAAATGTTCTTAGGTTTATTATCGTGTAGATAAAAGTTGCGTTGATTATAAAAATTATTTAATGTTAAAGTATGAGCCATAAGTTGCTTATATTTAAAATTCTTAAGTTTAAGCACGGATCTTGAGAACGTTTTCGTTAGCTGAGAGTAGATCATATATTCTTGATACCTTAAAGTAGATTGTATAAGAAGTAAAATAACTTCAGAAAAATCAGGTAGAGTTTTACTAGATTAAACCAAACGAATATTTTTGTACTAAGCCTCTAAAATCATAATTTTCTGGAGTTGCATAGAACGTATTTTAGAATTTAGAAATTTGAGTTTTCGATCATTCCTCTTTTGGTAAATTTAGATTCCAAAATTTGGTTGATGCAATATTAAAAAAAAAAATAAGTTGAACAAACAAGTTTATGTATGCACATCAATATGGGCTTAAGCAGGAAGGAAACTTCAAAGATACAAAAAATTGTATTACTTTCAGAAAAACTTTACACATAAACATATTATAAAATCTTTAAAAGGCTATAACTCTTAAATAGTTCAATCGAGTGGCTTTATTTCTGCACTAGAATTCCAGACATGTGCTATTCTTGCATTTTAAGTTTAAGGCCTCTTCATGTTTTTTTTTGCCTATTGTGTAAAAAAGGTTGAAGATAGTAGGATTGTTTACTTTGCCTGGCAGAAATGCAAAAGTGCCTGATCCAAAATATGAGCTAACAATAACCAGCTATCGATAAGTGTCGTGCCATGCTTAGTTTTTGTTAAGATAATATTATAATTTGTGAAAAAAATGCATTTTAAAAGATAAGAGATTATGGTTTGGATATATATTTGCTGATCTTCTACTATAAATAAATAATATCCTTAATACTAGCAGCCCTTAAGTTTCACGCTCACTTAGAGCACTTATGCAGGGGAAATGGAATCTAAGATAAAGGTGAGGTAATGTAAATTTAAAAAAAAAAAGTTATACAAAAAAAAATAGTAAAATGGGTAAATTCTTCTGGAGCTATTGTACTAGAATCTTCAACTTGAACGATAATTTCCTTACACAAAAATAACAAAATGAAAATTGGAGAACTTAAGCGTTACAATTTAAAAAATGGCGGACGTAAAGTCGGGCGCGGACGACTTTAGGATACCCTGTACCACTAGGTTGTAATAAAGTCCGATTTCTTCACAAAAAACAAAAAACAGAAGAATTTTTAAGCAAAAATTTTTTTTTTGACCGATCGTTCCTATGGGATATAGTCAACCGATTTCAATACAATTTGACACAGTGCTTAAATACCTTAAAAAGATCTGAATGCCGAATTTAGTTCAAATATCTTTACAAACAATCCAAACACATCGATTTTTTTCTATAAAACGTTTTTTTGGACCGATTGGTCTTATGGGAGCTTTATGATATAGTCAACCGATTTGAATAAAATTTAGTACAGTGCTTAGGAACTTAAAAAAAAACCCACGAATACCAAATTTGGTCCCAATATTTTAACAAACAAACGAAACACAACAAATTTTGTTAAAAAATCGATTTTTTGGAAGATCGGCCCTATGGGAGCTATATGATATAGTCAACCGATTTTGTTCAAATTTGGCACATTGCTTAAGTGCTCTAAAAATTTCCATACGCCAAATCTGGTTACGATATCTTTATTAAAAAACCAAATATAGCGAATTTTTTTTTAAAAAAGTTATTTTGGCCGATCGGTCCTATGGGAGCTATATGATATAGTCAACCGATTTTGATGAAATTTGGTACAGTGATTGGAAACTATAAAAAACTTGAAATACAAAAAAAAAACGATATCTTCATAAAGAAACGAATTATTCATCTAAAACTTTTTTTGTCGAGGTCGTCTCAAACACCCCTATGGGAGCTATATAATTTAACCCCGATATCAAAAAAATAAAATAAACTTGTCTCCTATGAAATAATATGGGATCTAATGTAAAGGTTTGGTTACTCTAGCTCTTACCATCTCTGAGATCTAGGCGTTCAAACGGACGGACGGACAGACGGACATGGGTATATCGACTTCTCTATTCACCATGATCATATTTTATGTAACTTTGGTGTGTGTCTCCGACGTCTCCTTCTATATGTTACATACATTTTCGGCTTGCACAAACTTAATATACCCTTGGTACCATACGGTACAGGGTATAAAAGTTAAACAAAACCTGAAATCTTCATCGAATTCTTTTAAAAACTAGTTAAATGGTAAAATTCTTCTGGAGCTATTGTATTATGCTAGAATCTTCAACTTGAACAATAATTTCCCTCCACAAAAATTACAAAATGAATTTTGGAGAACTTAAGCGTTACAATTTAAAAAAAAAATCTCCTATATGGAATTATTGCTGCTCTACAGTTTTTTAAATTTAAATAATTTTAATAAAATTCTTAAAAATTAAATTTAGTAGTACCCAAATGCACGCAAATTTGCAAAAAAAAAAATTTGCCTATACGCAATTATTGGTGCTCTGAAGTTTTCATTGCCGCCTCTAGAATTAGACGGTAGGATTCTTTTCAACAAAGCTGTTTAACTATCAAAAGAATTGTTTATTCCAACTTTTATTTCCTTTAATTTTGATTTAGTCAGTAAAAATTTTAAAATAATCGTTTATATGCTAATATTGATTGTCCAAAATCTTGACTTAATTCAACTATTGTGTAATTTAATTTTGACAAAATATGTTAAATTTTAGAATATATATTGGAATGTTTGAAGAAAGTTCATATATCTGATTGGATTGCAAAAGATTCGTTTATATGCAATAATTTGTACTCTAAAGCTTTCATATCTTCCACTAGAATTAGATGGTTGGATTCTTTTTAAAAAATGTCTTTTAAATTACAAAATAATTGTTTTTTATTGACATTCCATTATCTTCAGCCATTTCACCTCTTATTTCCTTTAATATCGATAAAGAATGTTAAAATTTCAAAAGAATCTTTTATATGCAAATATTGATTGTCCAAAATCCAGTCCAATCAGACCCACTTTAACTTTTATTTACTTTAAATTTGCACAAAGAATATCGATTTAGATTGCAAAAAATTCGTCTATATTGTAGTGTTTGGAATAAGTTTATTTTGGCAAAATCTGTTTGAATTGAAAAAGAATCATTTAATCGCATTTACACTAGTTTACAAATTTAAGGGTTATAGAGTACCACCGTAAAAAAAAGTGTTGTTTAGGGTAATTTCAGGTCGAGAAACACGAAAATGCCAACCTTGTTTTCTAAGCACCGTTTTCGAGAGAAACCTGCTTTGGCGCATTTGTTTCAGGCAGGGATCGCAAATAAGAGTTATGTGGTTAAAAAAAATCAAAGTGAAAAAAGTCTTTGGATGAAAGTGCAAAGCACTATATATCATATTTTTGATGGACTATCCGAAAAAAGGATAAACTTTTATTCTTAACTGTTATCAAAAAAATCAAGCTTAACTCTTATTTTTTGACTTAAAAAATAAAAATTATGAAATAATAATTAAATGTCAATTTTTATTTAAAAATTGCGAGATAACTCTTATTTTTCAATTTTTATAATAAAAATGTAAAATAAAAATTATTGACCAATTTTTATTTTATAAATTGTGAATAAGAGTTATTCTGCAATTTTTATTATATAAATTGAAAATAACAGTTACTGAGCAATTTTTATTTTAAAAAATTGAAAATAAACCTTGAATTTAAATATCTTTTGAACTATGGGGTGTATTACAATGATAGACATAGTTTTGTGAAGCACACTTCAACACTTTTCCATCGATGCCCAAAATGTCCTTGAAGGATCAGTATAAAGGATCCCATAAGGAGAAATATGAAATTGTGACATCTTTTGAGGGGCATATAACCATGATTGACGTATTTTTTTAATGCACACATTTTCATCGACGCCAACTCCTTGAAGGATCAATATAAAGGATTTCACAAAAAAAAAAATTTAAGTGTTGAACAAGTTATTTGTAAACCCAAAGAGCCACACTTACCATAATTGGTATATACTCATTACCGCAGCCGCTCATCGATGTTCCAACAAGGTGGAACTCAACCTACACAATACGATGGAAAGGTGTTGAAGTGTGCTTCACAAAACTATGTCTATCATTGTAATACACCCCATAGTTCAAAAGATATTTAAATTCAAGGTTTATTTTCAATTTTTTAAAATAAAAATTGCTCAGTAACTGTTATTTTCAATTTATATAATAAAAATTGCAGAATAACTCTTATTCACAATTTATAAAATAAAAATTGGTCAATAATTTTTATTTTACATTTTTATTATAAAAATTGAAAAATAAGAGTTATCTCGCAATTTTTAAATAAAAATTGACATTTAATTATTATTTCATAATTTTTATTTTTTAAGTCAAAATATAAGAGTTATTATGCAATTTTAATGAAAAAAATCAAAAATAATAATTATTTGATAATTTTTATTTTAAAAATTATAACAGTTACGATCCCTGGTTTCAGGTATTGGTTCATATTTTGTGAACAAAATTTTGTACCGAAGTCAAAGATTATTAGATCGAAATTGATGTGTCTCTTTACAGTGATATTTATAATAGGTACAGATTGATGTAAATAATTATGGAAGTTACAAAACCCAATTCTACAAAAAAGGGTAATTTTTAATTAAAATTTTTAATACAAATTTTTTAGTAAAAATTACTAATTTTCAGAATGCTTTTTATCACCAATAATTTTTTTTAAATTAAATGTTAAGCTGAAAGAAAATTCTTATACGAACATGCCAAGTCTAAAGTATTCGAAATCGAATAGAAACTGTAGATGTTATGGAAACCTAAATGCATTTATGTTGCATAAGATTCGTTTATATGCAATTATTAGTGCTCTAAAATCAGTGGATTGATTACACCTCAACTTTCACTTAATTTATATGTAGAATATAAAGAAAAAGCTTCAAAATTCAAAATTTTTGTATTACATTAGTGCGTTTAAGTTGCAAAAAATCGTGTAAATGCAATTGAATTGATGCCTTTATGTTTGCATTGGCCTGCGCTTGAGTTGGGGGTTAAGTGTTTAAGAAAAATAAAGAATATAAGTTTTTGATATATAGTTAACTGAATCAAGATATTTGGTAGGCCAATCGAAGTTATAGAATATCCTAGGATAATGATAGACGTATATCTTATAGAACTCTCGGTTTGAACCTTTTCATTTCTCAAACTATTTTTTGCTGTAAAAAAAATATAAGAGTCTGATTCTACAGTATCTCAAGTAGAATTGAGCTAAATACAAATTTTTATGATAATTAAATTATATCTGATAATGATAGGGGTATTTCTTATGGAACTATCTCTCTTTGAACATTTTTATCTTGCAAACCCATTTTTGTTTTAAAAAATATAGGTTTTTAATACTAAATTATATATCAAGTACACTAAGTATACTTTTTTTATATGTGAACTGAATTAGAATTTTTAGGATGATTAAGTTACATCTAATAATGATTCTTCGAAGTCGTCAAAAATTGACGGAACTAATATAAATAAATTTCGGCTTGCTACAATTTCCAATTGGAATTTTCTTAAAAGGAATATGCAGAAACATAATTTTTTCGAGAAAAAAGGAACAGGGTATTACACTGTCGGGCATTTCCATATAAGAATTTCATTTTCTGAATAAGAATTGTTAGAATAATTCATTTATAGAAGTTATATCTAATAATGATATTAAAATTATTTGAAGATATATTTCGAATTATTAGTGAATTTTTATAATTTTTGGAATTATTTCTCCAGTTTCCAAAAATTTTTAAGTGTTTTGATATTTTTTTTGGAAATTGAAGAATTAAATTACTACTGCCGGAGAGTCATCTCCTATTAACACCCAAAGTCGGTGGAAAAGTTACGAAATTACATTTAGTAAAACTATTTCGAAATTTAAGTCCACTAAGTTGCTATTCTAGATTCTGCTGCAAATTTCAAAAATTTTTCTTCTAAAAGCCTTACAATGTCAACTGGACTTAGCATTGATCTTGTCTACATATTTTACCCAACTGACAAGAACAAAACGTTTTAATATAAATTGAAGATATCAATAAAGTTTCAGACTTTTCGTCCCCACTTCTCCAAGCAACCTTCACAACAAAAATGGTTTCTCCATTAAACGTAATTAAAGTGAATTTTATTTGCCATCAATTGACTGTGCATTCAAAATTACAGTATTCCCGAAGAGCTAAAATATATAAGTCATTCAAATGGGCGAATACCGCAGCGAATTGCACAACACTGTAGACTGCACTCTCTCTCTCTTGGTCCCCCTAATACTCATCGATTTCCTTATGGACCACAAATTTAAAACATAATATGCATTTAGATCAATAAAAAGTGTGCAGAAGAATCCACAACGACCGCCCATTAACGATCTAAAATGCTCCTGGCGGAATTTCGATAAAAAAAGAACACAATGTACTAAAACTAAACAGAACTGAACTGAACTAAACGGAGCAGTTGGACTCCATCCATCCAGTACAATACCAATGTTAAGTTAAGTGGCTGCTGACCTCAGTGATTGTGTGTGGCGGTATGTGGTCGGTCGGTCGGTCCGTCGGTGGTTCTGGCCTGGGAGTGTCATGGGGATCGTTGCCCTCGCAACACTCAATCATCATCCAGGCAAGCGGCAAGAGAGTTGCCAAACCAGATACAGATTCAGATACAGCCAAGGCAGAGCAATCAAAGTGATTGCAACACGGAGAACAAATTTACGAAAACCCGACAACAGTTGCAGTTGCCACAATCTGGATTTCGTTTACGGAACATTGCGTTTCATTAAATACTTGATAAAAAAAAATGGCAAGTTTTTGGCAGAGCAATTATGAGCAGTAACTGTCTGCGGGATGGAACATCTAGATGTCAAACAACTGCTGCTGGAATTAAAATTTGAAGGATATAATGAAAATGATTCTTTGTATTTGCATTGTATAGATATTTATCTCGAAAATTTATTTTTAATAAACTGCGCAATTTCAACGGGTTGCGAAGATGTATAGTTTATGCAAAATATACCAAATCGACATATTTTTGGCAGGAATTCAAGGAATGAAAATACAGATCTGAACCTCTGCACTGATTGCTCTGAAGCGCATTTGTTGACATCGACTAGAAGAAGCAACAGTATCTCATATCTGCCAAAGAAACTGTGGGTCTAAAAGAATGCCGATGCACTTGAAACATCTTTCCCTAAAGTGTTCGAAAATTACTACTTGAATCTTTGTTTCGCAAACATTTTTTATTTTTCGATATATCTTGAATATCACCCTAAAATTATAATCTTAACGTGGTGGCTTTGGTTTTTAATTTATTGAAATGCTCAAAAAATAGATATAAGTTCATCTTAAAAAGACTTTCAAATAAGAATCTATACTGTATACCAAGAATAATCTTAAGAGCATTTTTCTTGGTGCATTTGAAGAATTCCAGTTTCTAGTTGTTATTTCCTAATCCCAAAACTGAAAAGTGTTAACTAGAGATTGTTTTTAATTCTTGTCGTGATTTTAGAAAAGTTGTACAATTTTTTTTTCTTGGTTAATGTTTGAAATTTAAGAATTTTAATTAAAAAATTTTGGGCCCTATTTCTGGACCTTCTTTTAAGAGTTTTTCGTTTATAATTTTAACACACTGAACAATGAAAATACAATTTATTTAAAATGGTTATAATGGAATTTTAGTTCTTAATTTAGTTTAAGAACGATAGATAGGATTTTATTTTATTATTTTTCTAGTTTAAATAAAGAATTTTCAAATTTTCCATATCTTGACCATGATAGAAGTTTGAGAAGATTTGGCCATATAGTACTATCAAAAATTCTTGCTCTTCTTTTAGTTTCAAATTTTTAAATCCAAATCTTAATATTTATTTAAAATATTGAAAAAAAATTTTGTTCTTTTAATTTGAAATTTTAACATCAAAATTTTTTAATCTTTAAACATCTTAATTTTAAAATAATTTTTAATCGGCTTTTTAACATTATTTTCTTGTTTTAAGTTAAAAAATATTTCGACAATTTTTTTTTTAATTTAAAATTTTAAGTCCTATTTTAAGAATTCGTTGGTCTATTGTTAGGATTCTTCGTTTTTTGAAAGATAAAATTTTCAATTAATAATTTTACTTGAAACTACATTGGGCTTCCGAGTATGAACCTATCTGATTCTTCGCACAGACGATGAAACCACCAAAAATATTCTATGGGACAGAGTTGTGAACGATCAGTTGTTTCCTTTTTAGGTCGATACCAACAAAAATCTACTGCTTTTCATGCAGAAAGTCGTTGGCATTAACTTATGAGTACGGTACAAAAAATCTTTAAATCGAAATGCCTCATCTTAGGGGAGAAAAGAGAATATATGACTTCCGTTAAGAGAATTTCACGTGTCCTGCAAAAAATACCCCTATGAGAAGTATTTGAAAGTCTGCGGTACAGTCGGCCATATCCAAAACCCTCAAATTCCTAGATACCAAAACTATTGCCGACCCCTGAAAATGTTCTCTTTCGTTCCCAATTGAACTTAAATACCTCTCGTCAAATGTACATTTACTCATCAATTTGACGCCTATTAGGTAATTCACCCCGATACAAACGTCATCATCATCGTCATAACCATCATCATGATTATCATCATATCTATAAAGTATTTATTACAACTCTGGCCTATCTTTGCCCCAATTGCAGTCAACAGTCATATCTAAAGTAATAAAGGAAAACCACAGAGGGGTGTCTGGAATCTAATTAGACATGGATTTTAATTCCAGTAAATATTGTTTACACTTTTAAGCGTGCAATTAGGTCACAACATGTACATAGAGTATATACTTAGGAAAACTTGTATATATGAGTGTGTGAATGTGTGTGTGTGTGTGTGTTGGAAGTGCGATAAGATGTTATACATATATACGATATGTATATGAAATGCATTTTCTGGTTCGTTTTACATAATTAAGAATGTGGTTGGGGTCTCCGTTTGTAGCTGGCCACGCTTTATAGATCGGACAACCGCAACCACATGCCGTGAAAAGGTCGGCTGCTTTTTTTCTTATCATCTCTTAGATGGGAATATTTAATGAGTTTTGGAAATGAATTTATTTATGTGAAATGTTACACAATAAAGAAAATGCAATTTAATGGTTTGCATAAGAATTGTGATAATAAAATGATTTTGAAGAACAGAGTTTCCCAAAGTTTCTGAATTTTTTTAGTGTTTAGTGACGTAGCAATTGTAATTAAGCAGATGTGAAATGGGCTTTGGTAAGATATGCATTAAGGTGGCCCAATTTAGGGTCAATACCTGTTGAACTTTTCTCAATATTATCTGAAGCATGGAATATTGAATCTTATTCTTAAGAACCTGAAAAAGAAGCCTTAAAAGGTACATTAGGGTGGCTCAATTTAGTGCTAATACCTAATGAACCTTTGTCAATATTATCTGAAGTATGGAATTTTTTTTAAATTATTTTTTATTATTGAATCTTAATCTTAAGAACTAAAAAAGGTCTTGAAAGGTACATTAGGGTGGCTCAATTTAGTGCCAATACCTAAAGAACCTTTGTCAATATTATTTGAAGTGTTAGTTTTATTTAAACTATTTTTTATTTCTTGAATCTTAATCTTATGAAATGAAAAAGGGCTCAAAAGGTACATTAGGCTGGCCCTATTTAGCCAATTTCTCACTATTATCTTAAGCATGGGCTTTTTTAAATTTATTTTTTATTTGCTGATTGTTCTCTTTTAAGAGATCAAAAAAGAGCTTTCAAATGCTTTGCGGATTCACCACAGGTGGGCTGAAGCGTTTTATTTTGTTCATGAACATAACTTTACTCCTTAAGTCTGCATTTTTAATAATAAAAGATTTTGAGAACAGTGCTTGACGATCTTATTTTTTTGTGTTTCGTAGTGACTTAGCAATTTTAGAAAGATTTTGAAGAACAGCGTTTCCCACAGTTTAAATTTTTATTTTTTAGTGAAGTAGCAAAAACGTTTAATGGCTAAAGAACCTTAAGAAACTTTAGAAGCCTTAAAATGTGCATTAGGGTGCCCCAATGTATAAAAAATGATTTTAAGAAAAGTGTTTTTTAAAGTTTTTATTTTTAATTTTTTTGTGACGTAGTAATTGTAACTAAGCAGATGTAAAATAGGTAAGATATACATCAGGGTGGCTTAATTTAGAGTCAATATGCAATGAACGTTTCTCATTATTATCTAAAGTCTTTTTTTTGAGTGTCTTATTTTTTAAGCGACTAAAAAGAAGCTTTCAAGTTCTACTCTGATTCGCCTACGGATGGGTTGAAATTATTGATGTTGTGGAAAACCCGTATTACGAACAAAAATTTCATTTCTTAAGTCAGAACTTTTCAGAACAGCGCTTGTCAAGATTTTACTTGCGTTTTTTTGTGACTTACCAATTTGAATGCGTTCAAAGGCTTAAGAACCTGGAAAATAGGCCTTGAAATGTTCATTAGGGTGGCTCAATTTAGAAAAAACATTTTCAGAATAGCGTTTTTTTTTTATTTCTTTCATTCTTTTTTAATGGCAACCTTTGTAATTAAGTTCATGTAAAATATTCTTCTGTAATGTTTACATTAGGGTGCCCCTTCTTCTTCTTCTTATGTGGCCATACCAACCCGATTACCGGGTTACGGCCTGCCTTAAAACGTCTCTCCAGGCGCCTCTGCATTGCGCGCGCCTTCTCCAGTTGGTCACACCGAGCGAAGACAAGGCCCCTTCCACTTGGTCTTTCCAACGCAGACACGGTCGTCCTCTCCGCCGACGGCCGCTGACTACCGCATCGAACACACGTTTAACTAGAGCATCCTCGTCCATCCTAACGACATGTCCGAGCCAGCGAAGCCGCTGGATGTTGATACGCTGAGCAACGTCCATGTCGTTGAAGAGCTCATACAGCTCCTGGTTGGTGCGGATGCGGTAGTCATCGCCAACTCGAATAGGACCAAAGATTTTGCGCAGTACTTTCCTCTCGAAAACTCCCAAGGCAGCTGCATCAGTTAGCGACACGGTCCAGGCTTCCGCGCCGTAAAGAAGCACTGGAAGGATGAGTGCCTTGTAGAGTGATAGTTTTGTCGCGCGAGAGAGGTCTCTACTACTCAATTGGCAAGAGTTATTCTGCGCTTGATCTCCAGGCTGACATCGTTGTCGGTGGTAACGGCGGTGCCAAGGTAGATAAATTCCTTGACAACATCGAAAGTATAGCTGTCGGCCGTAATCTGGGACCCAAGCCGCCGCACGTCCCTACTTGACGACAGCATATACTTCGTTTTGCCCTCATTTACCGCCAGACCCATTTTCGCAGACTCCCGTTCAATAGCACTGAAGGCCGCGGTGACATCTCGCTTGGTACGCCCAATGATGTCGATGTCGTCGGCGTAAGCAAGGAGCTGGACACTCTTGTAGAAGATAGTGCCAGTGCGATGTACGCCGGCCTTCCGCAGAACGCTCTCCATGACGAAGTTGAAGAGGTCGCATGATAAGGGGTCACCTTGTCTGAAACCTCGCAAGGTATCAAAAGGCTCGGAGAGGTCCCTTCCTACCTTGACGGAGCTGCAGGAATTACTCAACGTCATTCTGCAAAGCCTTATCAGCTTCGCAGGGATACCGAGCTCAGACATTGCGGCATATACGCGATCCCTTATTGGGCTATCGAAAGCTGCTTTGTAGTCGACGAACAGGTGGTGAGTGTCGACGTGATGTTCGTGGGTCTTTTCCAGGATTTGGCGCAGTGTGAATATCGACGGTGGATTTGCCAGGTCTAAAGCCGCACTGATAAGGTCCAATCAGTGCCTTTGCGAGTGGCTTCAGTCTTTCACACAGTACGCTCGTAAGGACCTTATATGCAATAGAGAGATGGCTTATACCCCTGTAGTTGGCGCAGATAGTGGGGTCTCCCTTTTTCAGGACAGGACAGAGGGCACTGGGGTTCCAATCGCTGGGCATAGCTTCCTCCAGCCATAGGGTGACCCAAATTAGTCAATTTCTCACTGTTATATATAGTATGGGTTTTTTATTAACTTACTTTCTATTATATTTGTTGAATATTCTCTTTTAAGAGGCGGAGAAGAAGCTTTAAGGTTTTAATACTGATTCCCCTAAAGACGGCTTAAAGCCGCTTATTTTTTAGAATAAACCGTATTACGAACATAAATTTATTAGTAAAGTCTGCTCTTTTTATTATAAAAGATTTTGAGAACAGCTCTTCCCAAACTTTTATTTGTGTTTTTTAGTTACTTAACAACTTAAATGCGATCGAAGCCTTCAGAACCTCTATAATAAGCTTTAAGAGGTGCTTAGGATGACCCAATTTTAACAATAGATTTTGAGAGCAGCTCTTTTAAAACTTTTAATTTCGTTTTTAGGGACATAAAAATTGTAATTGGTTAAACCCTTAAACTATAACATTTGTAAAATGTAGATTAGGGTGGCCCGATTTAGACAACAAAAATTTTGAGAACAGCGCTTGGCAAACTTTTATTTTTGTATTTTTAGTGAAGTAACAATAATAATTGGTTTAATCCGTAAAATAGCTCAACTTTAGATTTGTAAGATGTACATTAGGGTGGGCCATTTTCGGAAAACGATTTTAAAAACTGCGCTTGCTTTTATTTTTGTTTTTTAATGACGTAGCAATTGTAATTTGTTTAATCCTTAAGTAGCTGAACTATGAGATTTGTAAAACGTACATTAGGGTGGCCCATTTTTGGCAAAAGATTTTGAAAACTGCGTTTTTGTTTATTTGTGAGGTAGCAATCGTAAGTTAGAAGCTGGAAAAAAAAATTGTAGGTACTAGGGTGGCCCAATTCAGACATTTGATTTCTTTAAACCGCATTATTCTTGTTTGCGTTAGTCTCTATTCTATTTGTTGAGCCCGCTTTTTCAAAAAACTGATAAAATACTTTAAAATATATTTCTACATCGCTTAAAATTGGGTCAAACAATCTGAAGCTGTTTTGGAGAATATTGATTGCTTTGGTAAAAATTTCATAACTGCGTCATTTTGTTACTTACGTCTTACATTTTTATCATAAAAGATTTTCAGAAGAGCGTTATACAAACTTTAATTTCCTTTAGTTAAAATATATTTTATTTTAGTTCTAAAATATATTGTAAAAATTTCCCTGAATGAGTATTTTGTCAGTAGCCCTGGAAGGACTATTGGGAATCTATATTAATAACTATTCGAAGAGAACAGAGACCTACAGCTTATAGGCAAATCCGAATGGCGGGGTCTTAAATGAATGAAGATCTTTCTGGGCATAAAGCGTCTTTGAGCTCTGTTTGTTGAATGCTTTAGAGAAAATAATTTATTACGGATTTTTTAGGGTGGCCCAATTCAACAAATTTGTTTATTTAAATTCAATTTTTTTTAGCTTAGAATGGAACAAAGAAGCTTGTAGGACGATAATAAAGCTAAAATATTGTAAATTATTTTGGGTGGTATATTACCTTAACTACAAGAAGTTGCAATGATTAAAAAAACAACAGGAACCGCTTGTAAAAACGTGCGAAAGAAGTAACTTTACTCGTAAATTATCTGCTTTTGCATATAAATCTTCTTTTTACGATTTGGAAAATTAAATTTGATTATAAAAACATTTTTTTATTGTAGTTGCCCAACTGTGTGTAATTATACAAATTTTCTTTTTAAATTTTTGATTGTCTTTTTGTGACCCCTGCTGTGACGTAACAAAGCACAGTTTGGGAAACGCTGCTTTAGTACAAAAAAAAAATGAACATAAAAATGTCAGCAGTTACTTGGAGGCCTAGAACCCAAGTTGTTCTTAGTAAATGAATACGTAATTGTTATGCCCAAGAATATTAAGGCCTAAATGTTTTAAGCTAACAAGTTTTATTTTTTTTATGAGTAACACATTGAGTTAACATTGATTGAAGAACATGCCAGCTGTCAGGGTATTTTCTCAGGCACTTGGGTGATTCGATGAACGTCAGCAGGCTTTCTCTGGGATTCATACGGAAAAGCCCAACAATGCAGTAGCGTCCGAGCTGTACGTAAACAATGCAAAGCAGCGCTTCCCCATAACATTTTTTTTATATATTTATTTATATATAATTAATATGCCGGGGTTTTCCAAGCACCAGTTGAGCAGTTACAAAGAGCACGCAGTACGTTTCCCAATGTACTCACTGTCAACTGGTTTGTACGGCTCTCGGCCAGCACGTACTTGGCATACTCTGCGCCATAACTGGAGGCAGCTACTGTAGCGTAACTCAAGTGTCTGGTAGCAAGAACCCAGATGAGTAGTGTTCTGGACCGGTTATCAAGAGTTCTCAATAAGTTGCACACACTGAGAGCAATGCGATACGCTCCGATCGCATATTAATTTGGATTTGTGTATACTTTTCACGACTTTGTGTGCGCGGAGCTGGTCAACGCTTTTTGCAACCGCAGCTACCCCATCAGTTTTAGATCAAAGCTGCGCCAGAGCTGTGCTATATACGGGTTCTACATAAAAAAGTCATAAAAAAAAGTTGGTGTTCTTTAAACTTGTAAAAAGTTATTCTAAGTGAAGCTACTGCAGCATGGCGCTAAACAATTGTAAGCTACTATTTTACACTAGCCAGCACAAGTTTTTTACCAAGCTTCACAACTCCTCCTTCAACTAGTTTTGCTTTTGCTGCTCAGCTGCCTGGTTTACCAAAGCTCCGCCGAGAGTTATTATCGCACGCGCAGTGTCATCTGTTTGGGTCTTTGTTCACCGGACTATATTGGCACCAGAAGCACATTTGCGGATGCCTCCGCAGAGCGCGCCCCGCAGAACAACCCCCCACTAGTGCATCAACGTGTGCCGCCCCCTGCCGAGTATCCCGCCAACGATGTGCACCAGCGTCCGGTCGTGGAGAGTCCCTATGATCATCCACAGCAGGGCTCCCGCCGGCCGCCCGCACAGGGCAGACAACAACAGCCGGAGCAGGGCAGACAACAACAGCCGGAGCAGGCTACACAAAGACGTACAGCTGCCGTGCCCGCGCCCACAGCTGCGCCCCGACCCGCTGCGCCCACATTTACCGTGCAGGGCTCTAATCCCGCTGCGCCCGCCGCAGGCAGGCCTAGTCCCAATGTCGGACCCACACGCCCGCCACCCCAATTCAGCTATATGGAAAACTTTAGCTCAGCGTTGTTCCAGCACATTGCACGCAGTGCACCACAACAAAATATCATCTACTCGCCCTCATCCGTGCATGCCATCTTAGGTCTAATCTATGGTGCCTCCAGCGGTGAGACAGCCGCTGAGCTGCAACAAGCTGGACGCTTTGGTAATAACAAAGATTCAGTAGCCTTGGACTTTATGCGCCTGCTGCAACAGCAACAGAATACGGCAAGTGCACAGTTGTCCGTTGCCAGCAAAGTGTACTACAATCGCGAACTGGGTGCACTTAATCCGGATTACAAAGGTTTTGCGGTGGCCAACTATAATGCGGATATAGAAGCAGCGAACTTTAAGAGTGCGCGCACGGTGGATAAGATTAATGCTTGGGTGGCTGATAGCACGGGCAGACGCATACGCAACTTGGTGGGACGTGGGGATATCGACGACAAGACGGAGGCGCTGCTCATCAATGTCATATACTTTAAGGCGCGTTGGGCGAATGAGTTTTCCATGGCGGATACGGCGCCGGCTAAGTTCCAGGTGAACAACCGTGAGGCAACACAGGTAAACATGATGTTTAATGATGACATCTTTGACTATGCGGAGCTGCCGGACTTGAATGCCAAGGCGCTGGAGCTGCCCTATGCCAATACACAGATCAGCATGTTGATCATACTGCCAAATGAGGTGGAGGGTTTAGCGCAGCTAGAACAAAATCTGGCAAATCGGGACTTAAATGCCATAGCAGCGCGACTGCGTAGGGATACAGTGACCGTGCGCATACCCAGATTCCGTATACAGTATGAGCAGGATCTAAAGCAGCCGCTGAATCAGGTGGGAACAAGACTTAGGAGAAAGAGATACTGAAGTTTCTAACATAAATATTTTTTATAGCTTAAGGTGCGCCGCATGTTCCAAAGCAATTCCGAAGTGGATGCCATGCTGATGAGACCCGTCAAGATCTCAAAAATTTTGCAAAAAGCTACCATTGATGTCAATGAGGCAGGCTCAGAGGCGGCGGCTGCCACATGTAAGTGCCAACTAAGCCAAGAACTTAAATCCGAGTACTAACAACTTCTTCCTTCTTTAGATGCCAAATTTGTGCCGCTCTCGCTGCCCATTAAATCTAAAGAATTTACTGCCGATCATCCCTTTGTCTTTGCCATAAGAACGCCCCAAGCTGTGCTGTTTATTGGCCATGTAGTGAAGCCTGCGCTCGTCTGAGCATCCCTACCCACTAGCCCGTCCAATAGTCTTAAGCATTACATACAAAACGTAATTTAAATTTTGCTACAATTAGGAATACCCATAAATAATACTTATATAAAGAAAAAAAATATGGAAAAACCCAATCTTTCCATCGCACAATCATCAGGCACAATCGCACATCGCATTGGTGCTGATAACCTTTGGGCAGGGGCGTTGATTGGACAGCATCAAGTCAGCTGCTGTCAGCATTTGCTTATTCAAATGCTCTGTCTGTACCTTTTCCAACAGCTTTATGAGAATTTCCAGCACATGTGCATTGGGAATATCTATCTACTATTTAGTGAATGGGTTTTTGCCCGTGCAGCAGCTTTACGAGAGTTACGAGAGTTACTCGCACTCTAGACCCAAAACCCGTTTATAGCCAGACGCCAATCGGTTATTTGGCATTGTTCCGCATGGAACGCAAAACATGTTTGTGACGCCATTTGTTGGCCCAGCTAATGCAGCTCCCCAACTCGAGCTCCCATATATACACACACACATACATACCCCTATATGTGTGCATTAGGGTGTTCCGGCACCTAAAGACTCTAGGATAATCAAATTTTTGATGTACTGCTTTAAGTATAATTTTTTATGTGATTTTAAGAACGAAAGTGTACAATTAAATTTTACTTTTAAAAAAATTCTTTTGTTAACTATTTTTAAAGTGGGTGGAACTTGTGGAACTATAATGATGAGTTTTAAATAGCAAAATTTCCGCTATTATTTTATTGCCAAATTTTTAGCCTTTAAGGAAGAACAGAAAAGTAAAATTTCAGTTCCCAGAATTTTTGAAGATTTTTATACCCTGTACCGCATGGTACCAAATTTGGTATTCGAAAGTTTTTTATAGTTCCCAATCACAGTACCAAATTTGTACGAAATCGGTTGACTATATCATATAGCTCCCATAGGACCGATCGGCCAAAATAACTTTTTTAAAGAAAAATTCGCTATATTTCGTTTTTTATTAAAGATATCGTAACCAGATTTGGCGTTTGCAAATTTTTTAGACCACTTAAGCAATGTGCCAAATTTGCAAAATCGGTTGACTAGATCATATAGCTCCCATAGGACCAATCGGTCCAAAAACACGCTTTTTATGCAAAATTCGATGTGTTTTGTTTGATTGTAAAGATATTTGAAATAAATTTGGCATTCATATCTTTTTCAAGGTATTTAAGCACTGTGTCAAATTTTTGAAATCGGTTGACTATATCATATAGCTCCCATAGGAACGATCGGTCAAAAAAAAATGTTTGCTTAAAATTTCTTCTGCTTTTGGTTTTTTGTGAAGAAATCGGACTTTATTACCAGCTAGTGGTACAGGGTATCCTAAAGTCGTCCGCGCCCGACTTTACGTCCGCCATTTTTAAAAATATTTTTAACCCCCGACGCAAAAAGAGGGGTGTTATAAGTTTGACGTGTCTGTTTGTCTGTTTGTCTGTCTGTCTATGGCATCGTAGCTCCCGAACGCATGCAGTGATTTCAATTTAGTTTTTTTTGTATTAAAGGTGACTTATGTGCGAGTGTTGTTAGACATGTTTGGTGAAAATCGGTTGAGCCGTTTAAAAGTTGTGGGGAGTAAAAGTGGGGAGAAAAACATCAACTTTGTCCGATTGGCTTAAAATTTGGTCCTATTGTAGCTGACGACGTCACTGATTCGAATCTGAGGTTATTTTTGCTCTATCTCTTCTCGTTTAGAAGTAATGGCCATTTGAAGTTAAAAACATAAACTTTGTCCGATTGGCTTAAAATTTGGTCCTATTGAAGCTGACGACGCCACTGATTCTAATCTGAGGTTATTTTTGCTCTATCTCTTCGCGTTTAGAAGTTATGGCCATTTGAAGTTAAAAACATAAACTTTGTCCGATTGGCTTAAAATTTGGTCCTATTGAAGCTGACGACGCCACTGATTCGAATCTGAGGTTATTTTTTCTCTATCTCTTCGCGTTTTTGCTCTATCTCTTCGCGTTTAGAAGTTATGGCTATTTGAAGTTAAAAACATAAACTTTGCCCGATTGGCTTAAAATTTGGTCCTATTGAAGCTGACGACGCCACTTATTCGAATCTGAGGTTATTTTTGCTCTATCTCTTCGCGTTTTTGCTCTATCTCTTCGCGTTTAGAAGTTATGGCCATTTGAAGTTAAAAACATAAACTTTGTCCGATTGGCTAAAAAATTTGGTCCTATTGTTGCTGACGACGCCACTGATTCGAATCTGAGGTTATTTTTGCTCTATCTCTTCTCGTTTAGAAGTTATGGCCATTTGAAGTTAAAAGCATCAACTTTGTCCGATTGGCCTAAAATTTGGTCCTATTGAAGCTGACGACGCCACTGATTCGAATCTGAGGCTATTTTTGCTCTATCTCTTCTCGTTTAGAAGTTATGGCCATTTGAAGTTAAAAACATCAACTTTGTCCGATTGGCTTAAAATTTGTCTGTCTGACTGTCTGTCTGTCTGTGGCATCGTAACTCCCGAACGCATGCAGTGATTTCAATTTATTTTTTTTTTGTATTAAAGGTGACTTATGTGCGAGTGTTCCTAGACATGATGAAAATCGGTCGAGCCGTTTAAAAGTTGTGGGGAGTGAAAGTGGGGAGAATGCGTAAAAAAAAAGCAAACGAGCTTGACCTTAAATGTAATCTATACCTTAACAAGAATCTAAATTATAGTAAGTATATTATAATATACTAAAGTCTAACTTAACCTAACCTACCTATAAAAAGTATGAAATAAAAAATTAAATTAAAAATTTAAAAAACCCCCGAACTTAAGTAATTTTCATTTAAAAAGTGAAAAATAATAAAAGAAACTTAATGTTAAAGTACCTAAGAATCTATTAATAATTCTAAAAAAAATACGTCGCGTTGGGGGACCGCTCCTAAACTAACAATTTAAATACAAATAGTCTAATTAAGCAACAAAGATTAACTTAAAAACAAAATTAAGAAAATACTTCAAAAACTTTCATAGAATTACTTCAAAAAATTTGCATGTAAGATACGACCGTCAACGACGTCTGCCCTCGCGTGTCCCCCAACGCGACGTATTTTTTTAGAATTATTAATAGATTCTTAGGTACTTTAACATTAAGTTTCTTTTATTATTTTTCACTTTTTAAATGAAAATTACTTAAGTTCGGGGGTTTTTTAAATTTTTAATTTAATTTTTTTAACTGTTTTAGATTACCCTTGGAAAATATTAAAAATCACGCAAAAAAAAAAAATTAATTAAATTTAAAAAAAAAGTATGTAATTAAAGGAACAATATGTTTAATATATTTTAAAGAAAGACTAAAAATTTATTTCAAAAAATAATTAATTTATTTAAAAATTTGTTTTTTTTATAAAAAGCGTATTTTACACACTGCCTATTTAAAAGTTTACAAGTGTTAAAAAAAAATATATTGAAATATTTAAAAAAATACTTTTATGGACAGCTCGATTATTAATTAAAAAAATGAATATGCAACAAAATCCGCAATTGTTAAAAAATAAATTTAATTTTAAAAAATAAGTAATTAAAATATACTTAAAATATTTTAAAGAAAGACTGAACAATTATTTTTAAAAGTATTAAATATTTACTTGTATATATTATTGAAAAAAACGGACTTAAAATAAAAAAAAAAAATTTTTAATTGAAATTATCGAGTTTATATTTGCGCTTGGATCTAATGTTGTGAGATTGTCAGAAAACTGACAAAAACGAAGCTCAATTTTTATTTTTCTATTTCCTTTCCTTTTATTTCCCATTTTTATCATTATAACATAATTTTTTATTAAAAAGTGAAATATTTTAAATTTTGGCAATCAATATTTGCAGATTTTTTAATTGGTAATTTTTCCAGAAAGGTTTTTTTATCCGCTTAAAATGACATAAGCACGTAATTTTCCAATAAAATTTAACGTGATTACTATTGGCTAGTAACTCTACCAAAAATATAAAAATTTTTAAAATGGGAGAAGTTCGGGGGAAAAGTGCACTAAGTTTCGCCAATACATCCATATTACTAGAAAATATCATTTATTCTTTTGGTTGACTTTTTTACATCTAATTTTTTTTTTACATAGGTCGTTTAACATAATTTTCAGTAAAAATGCGGATTGCAATAAGAGAAAGACAAATTTTTTTAATCTCCCAAGAAATTCGTAATTTTTTTTCGAAAAAAAAAACGAAAAAATAGCTAAATGTGCATAAAACGCCCTCTGGCGGCATTCATAAGTAAAAATAATGATCAAAAATGAATTCCTTGACTCCCAAAACCACCCATACACATATTAAAAAATGACAAGTTTTGGTTTAACAATCCAAAAGTTGAATTAATATGTTATATTTAGTCGTCATAGGAAAAAAGTCGTTTTTTTTAAGATCTTCAGGCTCGAAATTCAAGATTGACCAATGGTTTCTTCAGCAAAGTTGTTTAGAATTGTCAGTAGAATATTTCTAGAAGGCGCCGCGAATGGATTTTTTCAACACCATACAAATTGACCCACCCTCATATATTTTAATATTATATATTTATATTATAAAATATCAAGAGAGGATTACCTCAGAAAATACTACCGCATGAAATTGATGATGTGATATCGGCGGAAATCCCAGTTCAAACAAATGATCCAGAATTGTTCGAGGTTATCACAAAGAATATGATCCACGGACCATATGGTGTGCTCAACCCAACTTCACCATGCATGATCGACGGCAAATGCTTCAAAAGATATCCAAGGGCATTGACTTCGGACACTGTTACGGGTTACGATGGATACCCATTATATTGCCGTAGATCAACAGAAGACAATGGCAGATCAACCACAATCAAAGTGCAAAAACAAGAAATTGAAATTGACAATCGTTGGGTTGTTCCATTTTCGCCATTATTATCAAAAACGTATAAAGCCCACATTAACGTCGAGTATTGCAACTCAGTAAAATCAATAAAATATATCTGCAAATACGTCAATAAGGGAAGCGATATGGCGATTTTGGGTGTGAGAGCCGACAATGTGAATGACGAAATTTCACAACATGAAATAGGATGTTGCATTAGCAGAAACGAGGCAATATGGCGAATTTTCTCATTCCAAATTCACGAACGACACCCAACCGTTGTCAATTTAGCAGTTCATCTAGAAAATAGTCAACGTGTTTATATTATAAAATATCAAGTTCATATTTGTGCTTGGATCCATTGTTGTGAGGTCACGAGAAAACTGACAAGTTTTAAGAGCATTAGCTGTCCCATGTTTTATCATTAGAACATATTTTCTTATTAAAACGTGAAAATTTAATTGCAGCCCAAATTCATGTTATAGTAAAACAATTTCAAGATTAATTAAGAAAAACGTCACGCCAAATACTAAGGCAAAAAAAATATAAGATAATGCATTGCAGTTTATTGCTTGGAGAATTCCTAATTAACAATTATTCTATATTTCCAGTACTACGATCTTCTAAATTTTTTGTAACATAACGCCAAGCTAATTTTATGTTAATTTATTTATTGCTCCCAAAATTATATTTTTAGTAGACAAATTTTTAGAAGTTTTTTAAGCAGCGTCACGCCAAATAATAATACAAAATTAAGTTAGAAAATTTATTGCAGTTTATTGCTTGCACAATTCCAAACTACCAATTAATTCAGATGTCCAGAACTGCGATCTTTTACATATTTTGTAACGTAACGCCAAGCCAATTTTTTGCTGATTTATTTACTGCTGCCCAAAGATGTCCAGAACTGCGATCTTCTACATTTTTTGTAACGTAACGCCAAGCCAATATTTTGCTGATTTATTTACTGCTGCCAAAAGATGTCCAGAACTGCGATCTTTTACATATTTTGTAACGTAACGCCAAGCCAATTTTTTGCTGATTTATTTACTGCTGCTAAATTTTTTTTAGTAAAATAGTTAAAACGGATTGTTTTAAATAGCGTCACGCCAAATAATAACCCAAAAAACTTTTTGTAACGTAACGCCAAGTAAATTATTTTTTAATTTTTTTAAACAGTAAGGACGATTTTTGTCGTGTTACGTTGTATCATAATATACAATTTTTTTTTTTAATTTCTTATTTAAAATTTTTTTTATTACACAAATGTAACATAACGCTAAAATTAAACATTAAATTCTATTAATACATTATTTAGACTAAGTTTTCTAGAATTATTTTGCTTATAGATATTATTTTGCATGTCTTCCCAGCACAACTAACTTAGTAAATTTATTTTTTCAAAATTTAGCAAGACCAATTATTTTTATAGTATATACTTGGGCTCTTCAAAAGTGAAATAGATCAGTTGATTTTAATAATTTCCCTCGCTGACCCCTTTGAGGGGCTTGGGGATCTCTATTAATAATTGTTCGAACAGAACAGGGACCTACAGTTTATAGCCGAATCCGAACCGCGGTGTCTTTAATTAATAGAGACTTTCTTCTTTTCAGTTGATATTAAAAGAAAAAATTATAAAAAAAAACTAACAGAAATTTTTCCTTATACCACCTTAAAGGAATAAAAAACTTTTAAAACGCAATTCAACAAAAAGTGAACTTAACTGGATAAACCAGTAAGCTCCAGATACAGTTCTTATGCTTCAGATTTTTTATAAATGAGCTAATAGTTATCTATTAAAAATTATTTATTTTTGCACTCGTTCTTGGGATGAGTCACTAAATCATAAAAATAAAACGTAATCTTCGGTTTAATTTGTTGTGCATTTTATAACCTAGCATTATTTTTATTATTGCAACATTCCCGCAGTTTTTTCTCATTGACCTCCAATATCTACACTGAGAGAAAACAATAGCAGCTGTAAAAGTAAAAAAAAATAGTACTCAAAGTTATAAGAAAGTAATTAAATTAAGGGCTGGAATTATTTGTATATAAATTAAAAAATTCTTTGGTAAGAATGGCGCGATTAAAGTCGGGTCCGTGGTCTTCTACCTACGGCTTCTGGAGCTAAAAATTTAACAATATCCCAAAACGACATACATATTACTAGCTGAATAAAAAAAATATAATTTTTTTTAGTTTTTTTTTCAAATTATTATTTATATTTTACTGTTTATAAAGAAATAAATTTAAAAAAACCTACTTTTAATAATAAAGAAATAAATTTAAAAAAGTTTTTTTTAATAATTATTTATAAACAGCTCCTTTAAAGTAGATGAGTGAGCCTTATGCTATATTTTTATATAATATATAATAACATTTTTATTAAATAATTTGGCTAAAGTTTTTAAATTAATATCTTTTAATAAATTTCTTATATTACAGATATTTGTATGTGCTGGAACGGAAATAGCGGTGAGTAAACAAAATTAATTTTATTTCTTCTATAATGTTATGAAATATTAGATTGGTTCAATCTCCGATCTGTAGTTAAGAGAAGCCTTGGCAGATTTAGAATCATTTTAAACAGCCAATTTTGAGTGATTTGAATTAAAATTTTTGATTGAATAAATATTAAATTAATTTAGAGGTTACCCATATAAGCATATCAACCTCTAAACAAAAATTAAGTCACAATCATCACAATCAAAATTTGTATACAAAAATAAGGCACACCCTAATAATATACACATATAAGTAACTAAATAAATTAATAATTACCCAAAAACTGACATGCATGCAAATTAACAGCTCTGGTTTATCGAAAAACGAAAAAAAAAAAAAAAAAACAAGAACCTGCGTGAATGACCGCCGTCCATTCGTCCGAGTCTAAATTAATAACGCCCAACGGCTATTACAAATGGCCCATTAGTATCTTGAGTACGATACTGTTTTGAATACTTTAAACTTATGAGCATATATTTTCTGAAAAATAATTTGTTTGAAATTTGAGCCTTATAAATTTCGAAGCTGTCAAACAACCGGTTCGGGGCATACACATACCTACACACTCACACACGAATAGTTGAGATGCCAAAAGCCGAAAACAATTCTAAATAAAAATCTCGAACTCCGAGATTTGATGGTTGATAGTAAAAGGCATGAAAGGCATGTCTTATGCCTTTTATTTTTATTTTTTAATTTAAGTTACGCAGTTTTATTTATTTTTTTTTTTAGGCAAGGTCTAGCTATAAAAATTATACTATGTGTGAGCTTGTTGTTTTTTGGTATTTTTATATATTTATTGATACCCTTTACGAGTGAGTACCTGTTGGTTCAGGTTTATATTGGATTTGAGGAAAGATAGGGGAAGGTGAGATAGACCATCTATTACTAATAGCCAATAGCTGGTTCTAGAGCGATTGAACAATGTTCGACTTTCTTTATGAACACCTAAATCTAATAGAGCATAAGGCATACAAAATATTACTAACAAATATCAAATACATATTATCGGTTCTTTTATCTTATAGAACATAAGTCATATGAAATTTTACCATCAAATATCAAAAATATGTATTATTGGATCTTGTTATTATTTCTACCTTCTTAGGAGAATTCGGTGAGTTAAAATGAACACCTTTATCTTAGAGACAATACGATCTGGAAATAAAAAATTTAATACTACAGTTGCGCATTATCCGTAGGCAGCATAAGTTCGTTGATTTTAGGAGAATTTTTGAGTTTTTTGGTACGAACACCAATATATTAGAGACAACAAGATCTAGATACAAAGTTTCACCATGCGATGCTTATTATCAGAGGGCAGCTTTAGCTTCTCGATTTTTTTTCGATATCTTTGCCCTTTCCCTTTTACGAAAATTTATCGATGTACATTGAAACATTCGGTTAGTTTGAATAGGCTGCCCGACTAGGCCAATACCATCTCAAAACTAGATGCTCCTATATGATAAAAGATAAAGAAAATAATGGCAGAAGAGTGGGGGATAAGGTTGCTGTTTATGGAGGGGATAACCAAGAAGGACGTTTTCGGAGATGACCTATATGAAATAGATAGTGAATGACAGGGTAAAAACTTTTAATGTATAGGAAAAAAGGCTGCGGTGCGGTCGGTAGACCACTGTCGAGAATTTAGTTTCTATTTTTTTTAATCCACAATTTAGTATGATGCGCAGGGTGATTTGGAAAGCTTGTAGAAATTATTTTGTAAGTATGCAGGTTCACTATTATCTACCATATTTTACGCATTTTTAATCTGGCAAATAATTAATACTAATTAATATCTCCCGTAACCCGGGAGAGAATAGTAATGTTCGCAAATTTCAAAATTGTAAAAAAAATTCTTAAAAATTAAAATAAATCCGAATTGAAAAAAAGAAATTGCAAAGCAACTGTAAACTTGTTACGATACCTCGTTTCGTTACGTGATGATTTTTATATCCTTTTAATTTATAATTATTGTTAATGTACTTCGTTCCATAAATGTATTGAACTTTGAACTCCTTACAAAATGCATCAATTTTTATGAATAAATAATTAAAAACTAAGCCGATTTAATTACGTTTCGTGACTATTTCGCTATTTTTAAAATGTTCGTTGAAAACCTCGAATCAAAAATGTGTTAAATTCAAGAGTGTCTGCTTCATAAATTCTATCACGATTCTGCTATGATTCATTGAAAACCTAATTTCGTTACGTGAAAATTTTTCTATATTTTCGGTTTTAGTTACCTCTTAAGAACTTTGTTCCAAAATTTTGTTCAAAATGCAACAATTTCCATCTATAACACATTAAAAATGAACCAATACCTCATTTCGTTACGTGATGATTTCAGTATCAGCCTCTAGGGTCGTAAGAAACCTTGTATAAAAAAATGGCGGACGTAAAGTCGAGCACGGACGACTTTAGGATACCCTGTACCACTAGCTTGTAATAAAGTCCGATTTCTTCACAAAAAACCAAAAACAGAAGAATTTTTAAGCAAAAATTTTTTTTTTGACCGATCGTTCCTATGGGAGCTATATGATATAGTCAACCGATTTCAATAAAATTTGACACAGTGCCTTAAAAAAGATATGAATGCTTAGGAACTATAAAATACTCACGAATGTCAAATTTGGTCCCAATATCTTAACAAACAAACGAAACACAACAAATTTTGTTAAAAAATCGATTTTTTGGAAGATCGGACCTATGGGAGCTATATGATATAGTCAATCGATTTTGTTCAAATTTGGCACATTGCTTAAGTGGTCTAAAAAATTTCCAAACGCTAGATCTGGTTACGATATCTTTATTAAAAAGCGAAATATAGAGAATTTTTCTTTAAAAAAGTTATTTTGGCCGATCGGTCCTATGGGAGCTATATGATATAGTCAACCGATTTCGATCAAATTTGGTACAGTGATTGGGAACTATAAAAAACTTTCGAATACCAAATTTGGTTACGATATCTTCATAAACAAACGAATTATTCATCTAAAACGCTTTTTTTTTGTCGAGGTCGTCTCAAACACCCCCATGGGAGCTATATAATTTATCCCCGATATCAAAAAAATAAAATAAACTTGCCTCCTATGGAATAATATGGGATCTAATGTGAAAGTTTGGTAGCTCTAGCTCTTACCATCTCTGAGATCTAGGCGTTCACACGGACGGACGGACAGACGGACATGGGTATATCGACTTCTCTATTCACCCTGATCATATTTTAGGTAACTTTGGGGTGTCTCCGACGTCTCCTTCTATATGTTACATACATTTTCGGCTTGCACAAACTTAATATACCCTTGGTACCATACGGTACAGGGTATAAAAAGGCTCAAATTCAAAAGCCCAAATTTGAACAATATTCCGCTATGGTTGATTGATAAATAAAGCGATATTTTATTTCGTTATGTGACGATATCCTCTCACTTGACAAGCTTCGTAGAGATCTTTATTTCATACAAGCGTCATATTTCAAGGTCCCTTTTTTATAAACTGCACCAATTCGTTGTTACACACAAAATAATCTGATGATTACTTTAAAAGCTTCTGATAGTGGATCATCGTAAGCTTTGTAAGAAACTTTGTTTAAAAGATGTGTTAAATTTTTAAGCCCCTTCTTTATAAACTGCTTCAATTCGCCGGTGTTATTCATTAAAAAATATAGCAATACCTAATGAGGTAACGAAATGCGTTACGTGACGATTTTTCTATTATTTAACATAACATAATAAGCATCGTAAGTAAATATCCTTCTTAATTTTCTACAAAAATTGTCCGCTATAATTTAGCTTAAAATAGTTTGATAGCTTATTTCGTTACGTGAATGTTTTTAACTCACTTTACGAGCTTTTTAAAAAACGGGAAAAATGTTCTATCCTTGAAGCGAATTTTCTGCTTTAATTCATCAATAACTAAGCTATCGCCATCAAATTTACTGACGTGATCCTAATAAATAAGGTGACGTTGATAATTTACATATATTATCACAGTAAAGTTAATTTCATGTTATGTGACAATTTTTATATTCACTTCGCCCGAAAAAATGTTTCATTTTTTTAAGCGAATTCTCTGCTTTAATTCATTAATAAATAAGTTACTCCCATCAAATTTACTCACGTGATCCTCATTAAACAAGGTGGCGTTTATATTTGCAATAAAACATAACCTTATCGACTCCTTAATCCATTTAACGCTTCCAATTGAATACCCAACAAGCCTTAGCAGTCCTTGTCACTTTATTAATTTTTCGTTAAAAAGTGATTGCAGAGTATTCCACTAGTCGTTACCCACCTCGACGCATACCGATGATTTTTGTTTATAGTCACGAAAGGTTATCGTTATCAGCAAGCAATCAATCGCCGCTAATCACAAAACAAACAAAGCTGCCCGAAAAGCCGCCGACGGACAAACCGGTCAACTATTTGTTGCAGTGTACTTGAAGCTCAAAAAAATAACAACAAAAACAAGAGCAACAACAATAATAATTGAGTTTGTTTATTTTGAGGCAGCTTCCAAGTCGCTGCTGACAGCAAACAATCAGCAGCAATGTCAGATTCTCGAATCTAGAACTCTAGAACTACTCAAGGGGCTCTTCAGAGTGCCTACGGGCAGCATCCGACAGTTTAGTTCACTTTTAGACTTTTAGATGTCGACGTCGACGTGGTGACAATTGAAAGTGCGAAATATATAATAATAATATATATATAAAATATATATATAGACATAGATAATTTGCAAGATGAGGCACTTCATGCTGCTCTTACGTAAGCAAATTTCCAACTTCAAACTTGGCATAATTATAACAAATAATATGATTTAGCTCTCTTGGCACTTGTGGGCTTGTGCCAGTGCAGGACCACTACGGATCTGGCCTCCGAGCGTAATCTCTTGGCCGCGGAGCTCTACAATGCCATAGCTGGGGAGCATACCAATGAAAATGTTGTTTTCTCACCCGCCACCATACAAAGTTCCATGGCGTTGGCCTTCATTGGCGCCAAGGGTCCTACGGCTACGGAGCTGCAGCAGGGTATGCGCCTGGGCAGCAGCAGTGCCGATGAGGTGGCTCGTCGTTTTGGCGAGTTCCAGCAATCGCTTACCCGGGATAACCATTTGCGTTTGGCCAATAATATTTATATAAACGAGAATCTCGAGTTCAAGGGCGCCTTTAGAGATGTGGCACAACGCCAATTCGATTCAAACATAGATAAAGTGGACTTCCATCCGCCGTATAACAAACGCACAGCTGAGACGATAAGCCGCGCCATTGAGACCAAAACCAATGACAAGATTACCAACATACTCAAGCCGGATTTGCTTAACAATCGCACTGAGGGGGTGATAGTCAATGGGGTTACCTATTCAGCGCCCTGGCAGAAATCCTTTAAGCTGGACAAGACCAGCAAACGCGCTTTTCGCACGGGCAATGGACAGTCTGTGCAGGTGGATACCATGTGGACTTTGAACAACTTTAACTATGCTGAACTGAGCAGCTTGGATGCCAAAGTGGTAGAGCTGCCTTATCAAAATTCGGATTTCTCTATGCTCATAGTGCTGCCCAATCGTAAGGATGGATTGAGAGGCGTGCAGCAAAGTTTGGTGGGTAAGAATCTGTTGGCGGAGTTCAATCGGGAGATGGGCAGCCAGAAGGTGGAGGTGCATTTGCCTAAATTTAGTGTGGCCTTTGGGCAGAGTCTGGAGCAACCTTTTAAGCAGGTGAAATAAGTCACTCTAAGGGGTTTGTTCCTAGTTCTTAACTACTCCTCATTTTAGTTGGGCATTACGACCATGTTCTCACGTAATGGCGATTTTGGTAACATGTACCGCATGTTTGTTAGCCATTTTATCAACAGCGTGGAGCACAAAGCTCATGTGGAGGTGTCCGAAGCCGGCGTAGAACAGCCCTTGGAATCGGGTGGTGAGTTTTCAGGCTTCTTTCCTAGTTTCACAAAAACTTAGCCTTTTCTTTTTCAGTTTTGAAGAGTCTCTTCTCGCGCACCAAAAAAGTGGAGGCTGATCATCCATTTATGTTCGCCATTAAATACAAAGACTCCATTGTCTTCATGGGTCACATAGCCAACTATGCCTATGTCTAAACTTGTACATAATATACTCTTGATTGTTTGTTAATTAATGCAAATAAAAACAACATTTTAGGCCAATTTGCACCAATATTTATGTTAATTTATTTGTCAAGCAACAATTCTGCTGTTTTTATTTTAATGGCTTGTTTCTTGATGTTAAATGCAACATTTATTAATTTATTTTTATTTTTTAATGTGCACACAATTTTTTTTATTTATTTTTTATTATTATTATTACGCATACGCAAAAGTTTGCGTGACTAAATTAACATATTGCTTTCAATTTGGGTTATTACTTATTGCTAAATGTTATCAGAAATCACTTACAAAATACAACAAGTGGGTTGTTGAATGTCTGACCATTTCGACTTTGATGTACCCTACTCAATTTTTTTTATTCGGTTTCCATTCCTTTTATCTTCAGTCTATTTATCGTCTGTATTTATTTCAAAACTTAAATTAGAAATATTTTTTTAGAACTAGTTCTTTTAGGAAATAAGAGTGATATGATAGAAAAATCGTCACGTAACATTGTGAATTATGCTTGGTGTGACCATTTGACCCGGGAAAGCCGCGACAACCGAGTTTTAAAGCAACATCCCAACGTTTCGATGATTGCATCGGGGTGGCCCAGATTTTCATAATACGAATGCGTTGAATTCTTGATTTTTTTTTTTAAATATCCAAAATTGGCTAAGCAAATATCATCACAAGACAAATACGATCTTAAAAAAAAAATGCAACAGAAAAATAGATTTAAATTACACTAGTTTAGAAATATGAAGCCCATCGAGTGAACCTTCCGAAAAAAATGTGTTTTTATGGTAATTTTGCGTCGAGAAACACGAAAATGGCAACCTTTTTTTTTCATAAGCACCGTCTTCGAGATATTTGTAACAGCATCCTAATGACTACATTTGGTTGGATCGAATTTTCATAATACGATTTATTGAAAGAACATCCAATATTGCTTAAGCAAATATCATCCCAAGGGATCGAAAAATGTATTCTAATTATCTATAATACTTTAACAGTCCAATAGATTCAAGTTAAAAAATAAAATTTTTTTCTTAAAATTGGCTCGGTTTTGAGTTCAGGGCCCGGTGTAGTTACTGTGGTACTTTCGTAATTCAAGCTTTATCTAATAGAGGGGAGACTACATTTTCCACCCGGGCCCGGATTTTCTTTCTACGGCCCTGTGCGAATGCGTTAAGTAAAGTTGTAGAAATTCCAAAAATCGGCTTTAGATCCGATTCCGATGCCCAGTAAAGAAAAATTTTTTTTAACTTCTTACTATTTAGCAGTTTGTACCTCACAACCTAACTTTTCCTTCAGTTAAGCCCTACTCCACTTTTTAGCTGTTGCGTTGAAAGAAAAAGTTGATATTTAACTCACTTTTAATCACCATTGTGAATATATAATTAAGTTAAGACCCATCTGCTGTTGAGTTGAGTACTTTTGCACAGTACTGTCTAATTGTTAACTCAGCTTTTTGTCAAACCAGTCCCAATTCTAGTTTTTAGCTGCTAAGTAGAAAGTGTTGCAAAGTATCAAGTTTGCAGAATTTTTAGCACTTTAGTGATATATTAGCGTGAAAAAGTAATCGGTATAAATTTAAAACTTACAAATGCCATAAAATTCTAAAAAAAAGGGGTATTAACTCAACAAACAAATTAACTGAAAAAAAAGGGGCGTTCACGCTTCAACAGCAACCATGAATACATTAATGTATAATTTAGCGGTTTGTATATTATTTTTTTTTTATAAACTTTATTGCATATTATTTATTTATTTATTAAGTATTTAATCAATAAGTAACTGGAAACTGTTTTTTGCGAAATTTCAGTTTTTAAACTTAACAAAAAGTGTTTGCAATTTTTGCTACTGAAAATTTAACTATTTTTTTTATACTTGGTCGGCAAAAAAAAAATGTCAACATATTTTCTGTGAAAAAATTAATCTTTTTTATTTTCCTTTAAATATATCAATCAAAACATTTAAAAAAAAAGTCGTCTTTTTTATACCAAGTAAAGTCTGTATATGAATCGAATATAATTGGTGGACCTATGTTAAAAAAATATGTAAAACGACGATCTATTTTTTTTTGAAATTTATGGAAAATTTGTTTTTTATAATATTTAATAGAATACATAGTACTTGTGTATATGATGGAAAAAATTGATTTATTTTGTAGGCAAATATTAAAATATTAACATTGCTCTACAATGGCTTTTTTATTTTTTATGCATTACGTCATGCAATTTAATAAAAATTTATGGGGTTATATTCAACACAATAAATTTAAAACAATTCTTCGTAATATAGGTTTTTTTGCACGTGCAATGCACTTGGGGCTGTGGACACTTTCCACTTTTTATTTATCATACATTATTTATTTTTATTATTTATTTGTGCTTTGTTCCCTTTCAGTATATACATATATATTCTCATTAAATATGCAATTTTTTATTTTACATACAATTTTTAATTATTATTTTTTTTAGTTTCTAATAAATAAATAGTTTCATAATTATTTAATCAAACTTGTATTACTTGTCTTAAATAAGGTTCAGGAACTTACTTCTTGACTGGACCAATGGCCGAAAAGTATTTTTTAGTGTACCTTATAAAAAATGTATTATTTTTTTTCTTACAACAAAAGTGTCAACTTTGATGGAAAAAATACGTTTATTTAAGAAAATTTGTATTATTTTTCAAATTTTTAAATGCTTAAGAATATATCACATTATTACTACATCGGGTTTTTGGCATATACAGTCGTGGTTGGGTAGTAACACCGTATAGAGAATACCTCGATATAGTGAATACCAAAATTTTTAGAGTAGTTTTAGTGAACCATCGAAACCTCTAAATAATGAAAAAAATTTTGAAGGCATTTTCAAGGAGAAACGAATGAAAAACACAAAAAGGAATCAGAAACGAAAGCGGGTACTCCCCTTAATTGTACTTTTGCTGTTGATTGCTGTTTCTTGACGTTATTGGTTGTTTACCTTTTTATTTTCCTACAAATATATTTTAATGATCTCTTGATCTTTAATGATCTCAAATAAAATGAGTCTTAAAAAAAAAATGTCAACCTTAATATAGTGAACAACTCTGATACTGTGAGCAGGCCTTCCATACACGACTTTATAATTTTTTTTGAGAACTCGAAATTTTTGACCATAGAGATGAGATTCAATTATTTATAACTTTGATCTTATTTTTTTACTTTAAATTTTTTTTAGCAATTGTGATGGCCAATTTTTTGTTTTCTATAGAATTATTTTTCTTTTGCCTCACAAATCTGTACAATATTGTCAAAAGTTTTTTGTTATAATCATATGACGGTAAACTTTTCACCAATCTATTATAGATTTTTTAAATAATTCTATTATATATTACTAGCCGGTCTTCGGCACGCTCGCTTCGCTCGCTCGTCTAGATCTTTATTTTCTTCCAATGATTTATTTTTGTGGCGAATTCTCGAAATTGCATAATGTGCAAATATTGATCTGATCATATGTATTTTATACAGAAATCAAAAATTAATTGTAAGCAAAAATCGCAGAATTCCTTTCTTCTTAAGAAAACTTTCTTGGAAAGGAATATCTAAATCAATATTAATTTCTAAAATTGTAAACTATCCTACCGAGTTTTTAAATTCACTTGATTTGCCAGGAATGTTAGGAGTGGCAACCCTTATATGTTAGGGGTATGAAAAATAGATGTTGGCCGATTCTTAGACCTGCCCAATAAGCACACAACATTTTATTAGAATCAGTCTAGCCGTTTCGGAGGAGTATGTTCACACAAAAACCAATATTCACAAAAATGCGTATATCTCACGAACCAATTCACACAAACACATCGCAATAGGCTTAAAACCTCCGCATGGACCCCTAAAACACGCAAAAATCAGATTTTAAATTCATCGACTCGTTCATGAGAACACCCATAGCACGTAAAACATAAGTTTCTTCTTATATATAAAATTCTAGTTTCAAAATGTTAGTTACCATACTCCTCCGAAACGGCTGGACCGATTCTCATGAAATTTTGTGTGCCTCAATAAAATAAAATTTATAACGTTTACAATTTTTTTTTTTTAAATATAAGTTAATCTCACAATGTACACAATGCCAACCTAAATTAAAAAAAAAAATTTTGTATCGGACAATCAAATTGTCCTTTTTAGTATTTTCGTAGCAATTGTATTATATTTTCTCAACCTTAAACCATCCTTGGACTTCCACGAACATTTCAAGATTAAAATTAGCCAAATCGGTTCAGCCGTTCGTGAGTCTATAAGCTTCACAGGAACATAACATTGTGACACGAGAATTTTATATATAAGATTTTACTTTTGCCTCATAAATCTTTAGACAATAAATAAAACGTATTCTTTCAATATGTTTGTTAGAATACACCGGTAAGCTTTTTATCAATTCATTAAATTTTGGAGGACTCCTAAAAAGAATTATATCACCAAAGCGATGTATTTTTAAAAATAAAAAAGGGTTTTGCAATTTGGTTGAATTTTGAATGTAAAAGATTTTCGGTACTCCTTTTTATGTTCACTGAATTCAGTTTCACCTGCCTTTTCTTCTTTTATCCCTCAACTTAACTAAGTAAACTTAAAAAACTAAGAACTATTTTGTAATTATTAATATTATTTTGCATGCGAATTTAAACTTATAAAGTTATGCTTTGAAAGTAGCATTAAAAAGGTTGAATGTTACTTTTTTCTTAAGGAATTAATATCTATAGATCCACTAGTAAAAATCAGCTGTAGAAAGTAGAAAAATATCTATGTAACAAAATTTATTGGATTTTCTTTTTATCCCTTATACTGTTCCTTATTGCTGCACTATATATTTTTGCATTTTAATTAGCAACTAATCACATTATGTACATAGATAAAAAGTAAAAAATAAAAAATAAAATAAAATAAAAAAAAATTGATTTAAAGCTTTTACGCAATTCATTTCTCATAGCTTGCGTCATAAAAGCCTTACAAACCTTTTTATATTTTAAAATTTTTACTTTTAAAATAAATGTAATATTTAATAAATAAAATCCTTATTTATTTAAATGCCAAATCAATGTCACAAAGTCACATGATATATGCAGAGGATCTTCCCTATAAATTTTGTGCTATAACTTTGAATTTTTCCAAATTACTAATTTTATTTTGTTTAAGAAGCCCATTTTCTACTTTTTTGGAATTTCGACAGTATTTTATCGGAAGCTTTCTCCTTCAATAATAAATAATATAATAAGTCGTCTAATGGAAATTAGTAGCCCTACCATATATATGTTTAGTTTTTGTTTAGGATCGGAATAGGCGAAGAATTTTTTTAAACTAAATTTTATCAAAATATTTTGAACGAAAATGTTAATTTATGGCAAAATCGGAGTATTGTGTCGTTATGTAATAGCCCGAAGCACTATTTGGCAACTGTGTTATTTTTCACAGGAATGATTCTTCACATGATTATGATTCACTTTTCATTCAATCTAACCGAATTCAGCCCTAGATCAATTAAAATTTTGTTTTTCTAATTTAGGATCGGAACAGGTGATGAATACTTTTTTTCACAATATCATACGATTACTATACATTGTGTAAAAATGAATCGAATATTTTAAAAGAAAATGTTCACTAAATTCAAAATCGAAGCATCACGTCATATAATGTACTCCCGAAGAGCAACCATTTGCTAGGAGTTCTTATTCTTTTGATTTTTCACACAAAGCTCCAATTTTCTTAATAACTAAAATAAAAAAATGGCGGACGTAAAGTCGGGCGCGGACGACTTTAGGATACCCTGTACCACTAGCTTGTAATAAAGTCCGATTTCTTCACAAAAAACCAAAAACAGAAGAATTTTTAAGCAAAAATTTTTTTTTGACCGATCGTTCCTATGGGAGCTATATGATATAGTCAACCGATTTCAATAAAATTTGACACGGTGCTTAAATACCTTAAAAAAGATATGAACGCCAAAGTTATTTCAAATATCTTTACAAACAAACAAAACACATCGAATTTTGTATAAAAAACGTGTTTTTGGACCGATTGGTCCTATGGGAGCTATATGATCTAGTCAAACGATTTGGATTAAATTTGGTACAGTGCTTAGGAACTATAAAATACTCACGAATGGCAAATTTGGTCCCAATATCTTAACAAACAAACGAAACACAACAAATTTTGTTAAAAAATCGATGTTTTGGAAGATCGGACCTATGGGAGCTATATGATATAGTCCACCGATTTTGTTCAAATTTGGCACATTGCTTAAGTGGTCTAAAAAATTTCCAAACGCCAAATCTGGTTAGGATATCTTTATTAAAAAACGAAATATAGCCAATTTTTCTTTAAAAAAGTTATTTTGGCCGATCGGTCCTATGGGAGCTATATGATATAGTCAACCGATTTTGATCAAATTTGGTACAGTGATTGGGAACTATAAAAAACTTTCGATTGCCAAATTTCGTTACGATATCTTCATAAACAAACGAATTATTCATCTAAAACGCTTTTTTTTTGTCGAGGTCGTCTCAAACACCCCCATGGGAGCTATATAATTTATCCCCGATATCAAAAAAATAAAATAAACTTGCCTCCTATGGAATAATATGGGATCTAATGTGAAAGTTTGGTAACTCTAGCTCTTACCATCTCTGAGATCTAGGCGTTCACACGGACGGACGGACGGACAGACGGACAGACGGACGGACAGACGGACAGACGGACAGACGGACATGGGTATATCGACTTCTCTATTCACCCTGATCATATTTTAGGTAACTTTGGGGTGTCTCCGACGTCTCCTTCTATATGTTACATACATTTTCGGCTTGCACAAACTTAATATACCCTTAGTACCATACGGTACAGGGTATAAAAATATATGCTTTAAATGCACGTACCTTTCGAGCTCCATGTGCACTTGATAATTTTTATGCGGATCCATGGCTGGGTGCTAATCAGATGAAATGCTGCAAATCCTTATATGTTGTAGGTACACAGAATTTATTAATAGATTATGAGGAATTTCTTTCTTTTCCTTCCTCAAGCACTTTTTTTTTGCGTCACGATAGAACTGAAGAATTATTACGATTATTATTTAAACTTGCGTTTAATTATGCAAACACATTTTTTGTTGTTGTAGACACTTCATGGTTGTCCGAGCAGCGGAAAACTAATGAAAAAATTTTCATCTAATTGAGGCGCTCCGGCACAGCGCATATTTTCCACTTTGCAACAATTTTCACAATTAAGCGCAGGCGCCACAGCGCAGCAGCATTGTTGTTGTTGTCGCTGTTGTTGTTGTTATTTATGTTGCAAGTATAACAACAGATTCGTTTTTGATACACACATAAACACACACAGATACACCAACACACACTTACACACATAAATGCAGCAGATCTTGTTACCGTTGTTGTTGTTGTTGTAGCATAACCGTTGCATTCACAATTTCAATATTATAGCATATTTTTTTTAGATTATTTTTCTAGCTTGGTTTGGGAGTTACCGCCCCGCACATAATAATAAGAAAACTGCCGTTTAACCTGGCATCGCGGCGTATCTAATAGATCTAAACTTTTTCCGCTTTTAGCGATTTTTTTTCTCCTTTTTTTTTTGTTTTAGATACAAAAACGCACAACAAGCAACATAACAAAAAAATCGCGTAGAATTTTTACGCTTGGTTTTCGGTTCGCGCGTTCACAACCCAACTAGAGTCCAAACAGACTAAACGCGAGCACTTCGGCTCCAAAACGGTCCAACAACAAGAACTCCCAAACACACAACTCCAACGACGCGACGATCGTGACGACGACTGAGCACGAGTGAGCACGAGAGCGAGAGCGTAAGCAGGCGCATGGGTTAAAGAGAAAAATGAGAAGTTGTGTGGAGCGTGTGGAAGTTTGGATACTCTTTCGCTCAGATGTGTGATGTTTGCTTATGCTTAGAGCGTTGGGCGCTAGGTGATTAAGGTGAGGTTTGAGTTGGGCAGGTGGTGAATAAGGTGAGTTCTGAGTTGCTTTCAGGCTGCTGCAGTTAAGTGACGTCACACAGCATCGCGTTGTTACCAAAAGTAGCGATAAATGCAGTAGATAAATGGAAATATAATTGGATTTTATTTAAAAACCGTTTTGAAAGCTTTAAAAATTAGTTTATATGTAAAATTACTAGTTTAAAGAGTTTGCTGCTACTACTATGAACAGGGGCATAGCGAGGTGGGGGTGTGACACCCCCCAAACATCCATCAGTTGGCAAATCTCGGTTATTTATCGGTAATTTGTTGAATCGAGTCGGCATTTTGAGGCTTATGACCCCCCACATTCAACGCTCTCGCTTCGCCACTAACTACGAATTCTGGACTCCTAAGTGGAGCATAGAGCCTCTCGGGGATTGCCACCTTATCGTGGTGAGAGTGCTCATTAGCGGCGATGAATCCAAGAGCGATGCCGGCGGTAGCCTAGCTATCGGTGAGCCATCCATGCCAGTAAAGTCGAGGAATACTCCTGAAACTAAGAGAGGTCCACAACAAACCCTGATGCTTTTTTGGCAGCCAAATTGCTATCAGGTAAGCGTCTGCTTCCCGATATCAGGATAAGAAAGAAAATAATCTTTGAACCCATCACTCATCTCATATGGAACAAAACAATAATGGAAACATGTCTCTCCAAGGGGTATCCAACAATTATCGGTAGGGCCACCCATGCCGGTAAAGTCGAGGAAGACTCCTGAAACTAAGAGAGGTCCACACCAAACCCTGATGCCTTTTTGGCAGCCAAATTGCTATCAGGTAAGCGTCTGCTTCCCGATATCAGGAAAAGAAAGAAAACAATATTTGAACCTCTCACTCATCTCATATGGAACAAAACAATAATGGAAACATGTCTCTCCATGGGGTATTCAACAATTACTGGTCAATCACCCTGCTACGACAGCCAGCCCACTGGATTTCAAGATGCTAATTTCATTTTATACCGACAGCACGATGAAAGTAACGAAAGAGTTTACTTCATTGCAAAAATAAACAATTTAAGAAGCTGTAGAAGAGTTTACACTAAAAGTCGATGAGAAATCCAATTTCATGTTGAATCCGTTTGGATCAAGAATCCTTGAGGTACCATCACCAAATTTTGGGCTAGTAAGCGTTGGCTCTACGCTCCACTTAGGAATCAAAAATAGAAGCAGTAGTAGCAGAGCGCTAAATCCGAATTCAAGTAACTCTAAAAAATGATTGAACATTAGTTCTTCTTCTTCTGTCATCCTCGATACCCAGTGGAGCATAGGGCCCCGACCAACCTCTTGTATAGAACTCTATTACGGGATTCACTGCAGATATCATTCCATGAGTATCTGGCGGCTTTTAGCTCATGATCAATAGATCTTCTCCATGTTTTTTGCTAGCGCATCAACGCAACGACCTCTTCCCTGAGGGTTCCAACGAGGTGCCTGTCGAGGACTTAGGAATCAAAATTGGATGAGGTAGTAGCATACGGCCTCGACCATCCTCTTGTATCGAACTCAATTACGAAACTCACGGCAGATATCATTCCATGAGTAGCTGGCGGCTTTTAGCTTATGATCAATCGATCTGCTCCATTTTTTTCCTGACTCACCAACGCGACGATCTCTCCCCTAAAGATTCCATCGAAGTGCCTGTCGAGCGAGGTTCTCGTTGGATCTCCGATGGGTATGCCCAATCCATGACCACTTACGCTCGCATACTTCTACTGGCGCAGATTTTTGGTTAGTTACGTTCCAGATATCTACATTACTAATACGGTTGGGCCACCATATATGTAGAATCTAGCGCCAGAACTTGTTGCAAAAGGCTTGTAAGCGTGCGTCTGTTCTTCTCATGCGTTTCCAAGTTTCGCAACCATTAAACATTAGAGCTTTGTCATAATTCATAACCAAATTTGGTTCAAGTTTAGCAACATATTTCTCGAGTGCCCCAGGAATAGCTCAGCGCTGGCAACCTTGACGTTGCCGACAAAAAATGTCCATTACAGGACGTGGTATCGCAAATCAGGGAGACAGCTGAAGCTCTGGCGGATAGAAAATGGGGCATGGTGTGCGGTTGTTGCATCTACCAAGCACTCTGGCCGAGATATGATCCAAAGCGAACATCGGAACTCCTGCGCTTCCATAAAAAGAGAACTAGGATGGTGGTAGGTGTTGTGACGGAGCACTGCACCGCAGGCAATATGGCTGAGAGGTTGCACGTTCCCCATCACGATTTCTGCCGCAGCTACGGAGATGAGGAAGAGACAGGAAGCACCCAGCACCTGTTATGAGACTTCCCGGAGCTTCTTAGAAAACGAACCCGGTTTCTGGGTAATCCATTCTTTGGGGACATTTGTAGGTATACTAACCTTTGTGCCCATAGCGGATCTGGCTGCTTTCTTCTAATCCATAAAAAGGTTGTGCAACATGAGAGACTTAAGCGATTAGGCATGTCCTACAGTTTTTGATGCTACTCCACAATCTCTGCATTTCTTCAATCCCTCTCTACCCTTTCTTTTATTGAGGCAACACAATGACCCTCATGGTCTCTGGCTGATCTCAGTCACTATCTGAGCTGCCTACACAACCTAACGTAGCCTCACCTAAAATATTCCCGACTAGGTATGCCCTATAGTTTTTGGTCCTTCTTCATCACTCCCTCTCCTCCTCCACAATTTGTTTCCTTCTTTTTCACAATTAGGCAACACAATTGACCTCATGGTCTCTGGTTGATCTCAGTCACTATCTGAGCTGCCTACACAACCTAACCCAACCTAACCTAACATATTCCCGACTAGGAATGACCTATAGTTTTCGTTCCTCCTCCACCCCTCCCAATACCCTTCTACAATTCCTTTACTCCTTTTTCACAATTAGGCAACACAATGTACCACATGGTCTCTGGGTGATCTCAGTCACTGACTAAACTGCCCATTCAACCTATCTTAGCCGAACATACCGCTTGTAAAGAGCATAAAAACTGGTATTTTATGACGTCGTCGACGCGTCGTCTCTGGCTGCTTTTGGAAATACTGGGTTCAGTTTTTCAGCTCTTGCTGGTTACTTTCAGATGTAATTTCAACACACAGCTCCCTCTCTGCTTGTAGAGTTCGTAGCATTGTAATGTCCATATGTTAGAACCGTTTTTTAGGCAAGTTTTGTTGTTCTTGTTGCAAGAAGAAGTCTTCTTTTAAGGCATAAGTATGAGTGTTTGTGCTTCATGTGCCTGGCATTTTAATTTTAGTAGTGAGTTCTGCCACTCCTAGAGGCACAAGCCTCCATCATAAACAGCAGGTGTATGCGCCTTCTAGAATACGTTTTTAAATGTTTTTGTTTCCCTTTGTGCGTCTTTTTTTTTTTTGCTTTGATAGGCTGAACCTTGACGTTGAACTCCTTGAACTATTCGAATGAAGAAATAAATAAATTTCTCCATTTTGTGAATTCGGGGCATGTCAATTTGTAATATGTAAATACATTTTGTAAATTAAGAACAATTTTTTTTTATTTTTTTATTTAACAAGTATTTTTTTCTTGTTATCTTTTGTTTTAATATTCGCCGCGTATTGTTTTTTAGGTCAAATAATGTATAAAAATACTTATTGAAACTTTACTCAACCTAATTGGTTGTAATTGTATTTTTAGCGGTTTTTAAGTAGCGACCAATAAAGTAAGTTTTTTAGGCTGAAGAATTTTTCTCGTTGTAGAGAGATGAAAAAAATTTTAAGTTCCATGGAACTTGAGCTAACTAGCTATCTTTAGACGGAGCGTAATATTAACTAATTTAACACACATGTTAGTTAAAGATAAAAATATTAAAAATAAAATTGTTAAAATAATAACATAATTTTCCGTGTCTAAAGAATAAATGTACATAAAATTTTCTTATAAGATACACTAAAAACTAGGTTGCGGTCATTGGACCTCTGTTAAGAATTAAGTGCCTTATCTCGATTTATTTGATTAAATATTTCGAAAAAATTATATTTGCTAGAAATTTAAAAAAATATATATATTTATTAAAACTTGCGGGGATTGCAAATAGGAGTTGTGGGATTCAAAAATATCAAGGCTAAAAATTCATTTTCGATAAGAATGCAAGCCACTACATATCACATTTTTAAAAGGACTATCCAGAATTAGGATATATTTTTATTTTTTATCAAAAAAATCAAGCTTAACTCTTATTTTTTGACTTTCAAATAAAAATTATGAAAGAATATTAAGATGGTAATTTTTATTTCAAAATTATCAAATAAAATTTACGATCCCTGAAAAATTTTATATAAAATTGTAAATTATATTTAAATTTAAATACTTAATAAAAACAAAAATAATGTCCAAAAAAAGTATTTTAAAATATATTTAGTATGTACACAATACTAAATTATATATTTATGTATTCATGATTGCTATTGAAGCGTGAACGCCCTTTTTGTTTATTTTTCAGTTAATTTGTTTGTTGAGTTTTGCTGCTTTTGTAAGTTTTAAATTTAATCTGTTTGCATTTTTTACGCTAATATATCACTAAAGTGAGAAAAAATTCTGCAAACATAATACTTTGCAACTTTTAAATACAATTTTTTTTTAAATTTAGTTTTAATTTTTTGACGATTACACTTTTTCATTTGTCTAGCTTTATAAAATCTTCTGAAGAATTATCTATCCGAAGTAAAGCTATAAAAATACTATCTAAAAACGATGGATAATAGAGCAAATATGTATTGCTGTATACAACAATTTTTCGACGTTTTAAGCTCAAAAACATCGATATATCGATATATAGTGTGAGATGAAAACTCTGGACAAAACAGAATACTCATTCCTTTTATTATTTTAATATAAACATCGATAAAACATCAATGTTTCCGAAATTTTTAATTGAAAACCAGCGATAGATCGATATGTCGTCTATTTAAATTGTGAGATGAAAACTCTAGGCGAAACAGAATATTCATTCCTTATATTATCGTAATAAAAACTACGATATATCGATCGATAAGGTCAATGAGAAATTCTATAAAAGTACAACTTTAAAAATACCATCATCGCTATAATGGATAACTGTGAAATGAAACTCTTGGAGAACCAGAATATTTATTTCTTCATTATCTAAATATAAATTTCGATATATCGATAGATAAGGTCAAGCAGAAATACTTTAATGGTAAAACTTGAAAAATACCAACAAAAAAATACCTTCATCGTTATAATGAACAACTGTGAGATGAAAACTCTAGGAGACCCGAATATTTATTCCTTATATTAAATATATATTATCGCAACATAAACTTCGATATATCGATCAATAAGGTCAAGCAGAAATACTTTAAAGGTAAAACTTCGAAAAATACCATCAGCGTAATAATGCCATACTAGAACAAGTCTTAGCGATGTAAAGAAAATAGTAAATAGTATTTGGAAGTTTCAAGTTGGTCGAATTTCGCAAAACTTATATTCCAAAGTCTCTACTATTTTACAATCTTGGTCGATGTTTTCGACACTTTTAACTGAAAAACATCGATGTATCTGTCTTTTAAGATTGTGAGTATGAAATCTGTGAGGTGAAACAGATTATTCATTCCTAAATAAACTTATCATAGATCGATACATCGATCGATAGTACACCGCTCGAATTAAACTCAAGGAGTAATTACTTTAATAGGTACAATTTGAAGAATACCAAAAAATACACTCAGCGATTTGGCAAATCTGCACATTGGATTGAGTTTTAAAAAATTTCTTTTTCAAAGTCTCTACTATTTTTCAATCTTGATCGAGGTTGTTCGACGTTTTTAAAGGAAAAACACCGATGTAGCGTCTTTTTATAGCTTGAGATAAAAGCTCTAGGAAAACAGAATATTAATTTCTAAATAAACTTCGATGTATCGATCGATAGTGGCCCGCTCGAATTAAAGTCAAGGGAAAATACTTTAAAGGTAAAACTTTAAAAATACTATCAACGTAATAATGAACATCTAGAACAAGTTTTAGCGGTGCAATGAACGTAGCCCTTAAATACGATTTTGAAAAGAATTGTGGTTTTTTTTCTGTCTTGTAATCTTAGCATAAATCTTATTTTTTAAGAATGGTTTGTTTGGTTTTAAGACTTTACTTTCCATTTTAAGAATATTTTTGCTTGTTTTAAGACTATAATGTTAAATATTATTTCTCATCTTAATATGATCTTGTTTTAAGAACTCTTTGTCTAAATTGAAAACTTTTCGTCATGATTTTAGAATTTTTGATCTTGATTGGAATTCCATATTTTTGTTATCTTAACTCAAGAAATTTTTGTCTTAGATTTAAGATTTATTGGACGGTATCTTTAATTAATAGAGACTTTCTATTATATTGGTGAGGTATATGGTATTAGTAACGTATTAGTTCTCAAATTTTTTGTTAATCTGCCAGGGCTGTAGGCTGAATGACATTTTTATTCATTTTTTGCGCCCTGTACATAACCTCAAATGTAGGAAAAAACGCCATTTGTCATAACCTCAAATATCTCCAGATCTGATGATCTGGCGTCGGATTCGGATTCTACGCACCAAATTACTTCGGAAATGGTCTTAGCTTTCAACAACTGAACCATGTTGACCTGTGTTTTCCATTTACACTTTTTTTTTCGATTTTCACACTTTGAAGTCATTTTTATATAACATTTTGTTAAAACACCTTTACTTTTTTACATTTAATCTTAAAGAAATTTTAATTCCGAGTAAGAAAAGTTTTGGTTTATTAAAATCGGTCGATAAATGCTTAAGTTACGACGCTTATTGTAAACAAGAAAATTCAATTTTCATCGACAAAAAAAAATGTTTTAGATGGATAATTCGTTTGTTCATGAAGATATCGTAACCAAATTTGGTAAAATGCTTAAGAACAATAAAAAACTTACAAGTGCCAAATTTGGTCGCAATATTTTAAAAAACAAACGAAATACAACAAATTTTGTTAAAAAATCGATTTTTTGACCGATAATTCCTATGGGAGCTATATGATATAGTCTACCGATTTTGTTGAAATTTGGCACATTGCCTAAGTGCTCTAAAAAATTTCAAAACGCCAAATTTTAACAAAATCGGTTGACTATATCATATAGCTCCCATAGGAATTATCGGTCAAAAAATCGATTTTTTAACAAAATTTGTTGTATTTCGTTTGTTTTTTAAAATATTGCGACCAAATTTGGCACTTGTAAGTTTTTTATTGTTCTTAAGCATTTTACCAAATTTGGTTACGATATCTTCATGAACAAACGAATTATCCATCTAAAACATTTTTTTTTGTCGATGAAAATTGAATTTTCTTGTTTACAATAAGCGTCGTAACTTAAGCATTTATCGACCGATTTTAATAAACCAAAACTTTTCTTACTCGGAATTAAAATTTCTTTAAGATTAAATGTAAAAAAGTAAAGGTGTTTTAACAAAATGTTATATAAAAATGACTTCAAAGTGTGAAAATCGAAAAAAAAAGTGTAAATCTTAGATAACTTTTAAAAAATCTCGTAGTTGCTTTGTATGAAGTATAAACAAATGTATATCATCTTCCATATTTTTGTTTCTTAACTCAAGAAATTTTTGTCTTAGTTTAAGATTTATTGGACTTCCATATTTTTGTTTCTTAACTCAAGAAATTTTTGTCTTAGTTTAAGATTTATTGGACGGTATCTTTAATTAATAGAGACTTTCTATTATATTGGTGGTATATGGTATTAGTAAGTATTAGTTCTCAAATTTTTTTTTAATCTGCCAGGGCTGTAGGCTGAATGACATTTTTATTTCTGTGAATATGCTTATATCATCAATTGAGAAATCACAAAAATTTTCTGTTAGTGAGTGTTGGGATAGCTGAGCCTTAAACCCAGTTCCGAGAAAACCTTAAAACAGCAGGGCACTGACATAATTCCTAAAAACTTTTGTCAAGCTCATCATGTCAAGGTTTTGTATTTCAAAGACACTCATTAAATATCAGAAAAATTCGCGGAAAAACTGCTTTTATATTAATTTTTTTAGTGCATTATAGTTAGAAAATCGAAGCCTTTAGCTTTTAAAATTTAATTTTCTACACATATTAGTTACACTTTTTAGTGTTAAACAAGCTGAAAACTAGTTTCTCCATATATTTTAATAGTTTAGCTTGACTTCTACGATGCAGTTCTTTATCTTTATTTTATTAGCTTTTGCCAGTTTGTACTTGGGCTACTGTGAACCAATTTGTGGGAATCTACCACGTTGTAATGGAGTAGAAGTTGATCAGGCCTGTGTCTATAGAGGATGTTACATTACGGCGGATGCCTGTCAACTAAGGATAATCAATTGTGAAAGACGCTTAAAGAATCTCGAAGGTGTGTAAAAGTGGAATTTTAGATATCCCAAGATAAGTTCACTTTTCTTTGTAGAATTCGTTGTGGTCGCAAATAAAGCATGTTTGGGCAGATACGCGCCCTTATGTAAATCTATGGATATATACTAAATGAAAGAAAAGTAGTATTAAAATGTACGAATATTTTTATTTTAATCAGCAATAAAAGTTGATATTAAAAGTTATTAGTAATAATAAGGTTAGGTTAAGTGTAGAACTAAAATTTGACAATGTGTCCGGTGAAGTAGACTGCATGCGGATCACGTATGATGAAGACAAATGGATGATCGGCTACAAAAGTTTTGGGATCCAAAGGTAGTGACATGGGCACACCAGCAGCGTCTGTAAAGGGTAGGAAAGAGAGTTGGATAAAACTGAAAGAGAATTTGGGATTCTGGGTTAACTTACAGCTAACTCCTGCAGCCTCACAGCCAATCTCATTGACATCGATGAAGGCCTTGTGCTGCACCTTGGTAATGCGCGTACCAATGGGAGAGTCTTCAAAAACGTTGCTAAAATCGGCCGCATCAGAGAACATGGAATTGATGCCCAGCTGTGGGAAAAGAAAGAAATCTTATCTGAGCTTCAGCGCCTCCTGAACAAACATACCTTGCTCAATGTGGGCTTGAGGTCCGTATCAAACTCAAACTTAAACTTGGGCAGATATACCGAAACACTCGCCCATTGCCAACGATCTTCTAGGCTCTTGAAATTGACGCCCTTTAGCTTCTCCTCCAAAGCCATCAAGCCCTGGCGCTCATTGGGCAGTATAAACCACATGGTCATGTTAATATTTTCGAAAAACAGCTCTATAGCCTTGGCATCCAGCTCCGGATAATCCGCATAGTAGTACCAGTTGTCCGCAAACATGGTGGGCACCTTGACGGATTGTTGCTCACTCAACCAGAAGTCACGCTCCTTGGTATCGTCATCATTGAAGGGTCTAGCCCAGCGCGCCTTGAAGTAAATAGCATTTACCAAAGCTATATTTGTATCCGGTTCCAGTGCATCCACCACGGTCGTAATCTTATCCTGCGTTTTTTCTTTAACCCAGCTGTTAATTTTGGCCAGCGCCTGCTGCTCATTGTCAAAGTTTAATCCCTCGACATCGGAATCAAAGTACTTTTGAGCAACCTCTCTGAAATGTGCTGCAACTTTGAGATTCTCACGTGTGTACACCTTGTTGGCTATTTCCAGCACGGTCTTGGACTTGATGTACGAGTGCAGGAGATTGTGATAGCTTTCGGCCAGACCATCCTTGCTCTCCTTGGCCGAGGCGTGGAGGGTCTTTTGTAGTTCTGTAGCAGTCAAACCCTCGGCGCCATAGTAGGCCAAACCCAGCGCTAATTGTACGGCTACGGGTGAGATAATGACATTCTCCTGCTGATGCTCAGTGGCCAGTTTTTGAAATAGCTCGGTGGCGAAAAGATCACGCTCCTTGATGGTATTGCCGGCATTTAGCGGCAGCCACAAAAGCTGCAACAGCAGCGGAACTGTACAGCAAACCAGTAAAGGATTAGTTAGGAAGGCACCTCGGCACAACAGCTAGACAACTTACAGCTCAGCCAAGACTTCATGGTTGGTTTGGTTACTCTGGGTATAGTTGCGCAAACGTTGACACCTTAAGACTAAAGCTGAAATTACATTACAACGCGCCATTTATAGCTTTTTTTCAGGAACGACCAGAACGCTTCTCCAGAGACGTCTTGAGAAAGGTGAGCTGAGCTTAGCTTGTGCTTTGCATGCGCAAGCAGCAAATGGAGGGACAGCGGGACAGACAGCTTGGACAGACGCAAAAAAACCAGACGCAAAGAAAAGAAAGGAATAGTAGGGCTTCGAGAACGTGCGCTCCGAGACCCAAGTCCGTGTGTGAAATACTGGGTACAGCTGTTACACCCATCTCTTTCCAGCACTCTCTCTCTCTCGGTTGCTGTCTCTTGTCGTCATCACATCTTCTCGTCGTGCTTCGAGTGCCCGTCACTTGAGTTTTAGTTTGCCGTTGCCGTTGCACTTGTATCTTTGTTTGATTTTGTGCTTTGGTCTGGGGACTGGAGTGGCCACTTCTTCGTCGACTTTTTATGCCGCAGCTCCCTTTTTTTTTCTTCATATTATTTTCTCTGCTCTAGACTTCAAGTTGTGGGTAAAATTACTTACGTGCTGTAGGCCGCTCACCCAGACGTACTACAAGCTGAGATCAAGATTTGTATCTGTATGGCAACAGGCCCAGCCCCAGCCTCAGCTCCGTATCCGCAGCTCAGCCAAGTAGCCGCGTTAGGTTAAATGTGCAACGATTTTTTATTATTTGCTGCAGTTCGCTCCTAATGAGTTATTTTCGAATTTGTTTAGATAATGCATACATAAACAATATAAAACAGCGGTAAACACAAATACACAATTACGGGAGAAAATTTCCAAAATTGTTTTTCGAACTTGCACATGCAATCCGTTTAATTTAATGCCCTATAAACAGTGTGGAGGGAGGTACTATGGCTAATATGCAGCGAACATGGCAGAACATGTGTAGTTTACAACCAAACGATTAGCATTTACTTGGGCATGTCAGGTTGTGTGTCCGCCCCTAAACACATGGAACTGGATGAGCAATAGAACTAGAGGGAGAGACGTTGAAGCATTTATAGCGGGAAGTTTGAACAAATTAGGTCCACTGTTTTATATAGTTACCATACAAATATTGAACCCGCGCCCCCTTTTTTTAGAGAGACACGAAAAACGTACCTGCTCGTTTCGTCACCTTCTAATTTTAGGATCATAGCTGAAGGTGTTAACGTTGAATTTTGTCAATTTGTTTATATAGCTATCATACAAAAATTAAATCTCTTTTTCGCAGAAAAACGAAAAACGAACCTGCACATTACGTCACCTTCTAATTGTTGCACCATAGCTGAAGATATTAGAGTTGCATTCTGTGAATGTGTTTGATCAAACTAGATCCACTATTTCTTCTTATTATTATTTATTCTATCATACATAAACTAAAGCCGCGCTCTTATTTTTCGGAGGGTCTCAAAAAAAAAGAGCCAGCTAATTGCGTCACCTTCTTATTCTTGCATCATAACTGAAGACGTTAGAAATTAGAAATTTTGTCAGTTATTGAGATGTTCGAACTTATTGTAAGGCAAAATTCTTAAGAATTGAAATGAATTCTCGCTATAGAAGACAATGTTAGGAACCATGCCCAAATTACGTGACCTGCTCAGGGCGAGGTAGGGTCTTGAAAATACCACGCTTGGTAACGCGACCGGGTGGTGTCTACGTTTATGTCACGTACTCAATAATATTCCGTAGGAAAATTACTTTTTATCGAGAAATAATTTTTTCTTCTTCTTATTGTGTTTACAATCTGTCTATTATTCGAAAATGAGTTAATTTATTAAGTAATAATTATACAAAAAAATATAATTACATGTTTTCAAAATCTAGAAATACTGAATCTTTTCTATTTTACCTTTTGGTTCCAAAAGCTCGAAAATTGTTCGATCTTTTTCTTTACAATTGTAAAGGATTTAACTGCTAGGATTTATGAAAAATTGGCAATTAGCCTCTTTGAAACCTAAATCGGAGATGCCAAATCGAAAGCTGGGAGTCTCAAAATTAAACTTCAAAAATTCCAAACATGATCGGAATTGGAACAAACAATGCTAGAGTCATGACAGGCGCGAATAACTGAGTTAACAGGAATTCAGGAAATTTTTTTTGTAATCAATCAAACTTTATGAACCATAAAAATGTATGAATAGTTTTTTTTTTTGAATTTGAAAATTTACGTTCGAAATAGAATTTTTCCTAAAAATGTTTGACAAAAAATAATTTACAAATATATTCGATTTATTACCATTTTAAGTACACTTTTTTTAGTTTCGAAAAATTGATTCTTCGAAATATCCCACAATCTGTTGCAGAAACAAATTTTTGGGCTGCATTTTCAGTTTTAGTATCACATTTTCCTACGGAAATTACTAGAATATGATAAGAATATCAAAATTTTTTAAAATTTTAAAGTTATTTCAAATTTGCTATAAATTTTACAGAAATGTTTCTTTTTTATGATGTACCACATAAAAATCAGTCATCAAAAATTAATTTCAATAAGCAAAAAATATTTAAGTGATGAAGAAGATTTTGATGATGTTGTTAAAAATATTAGTAATTTAATATAATTAAAATATTTAAGTACTAAAACAACGAAAAACTTGTGTTTTTGGGAACATTGCCGTTTAGTTTTTATAGTATATTTATATTAAATTTTAGCTTATTTTAGAAGCTTTTTCTCAGGTCTAGCTTATTACGGTTCTGGCATCACTTCTAATAAAATTTGGCTTTATAATATTCGAATATGGCTTAAAATTTGCTAAAATAATAATAAAGCAATTAAATCTTAAAAATAGGAAATTTATCATTTTTTAAACTGCTTGTTACACAGTAGACATGGAAGTTCGTTCCTGTTACTAACGTCGTAATGTCGTATGGTATTATTTTTAACATTTTCTATCATAACAGCTTATATTATTATTTATGGGAATATAGTTTCTTGAAAAATTCATCGCACACGGAATTTTCTTAAAAATTTTTAAATTGCTGAAAAATTACAAAAGTTGTGCCTAAAGCAAAAAATTTTACCCAACATAGTAAATTTACTACTTTTGAACTGCTTGGCTGACATTGAGAGTTAGGCAGAGAAGACTTAAAAGGTAACATCCAGGATACTTTCCAATGAAATTCTTATAAGAAGCTCAAATACTTTAAAACCGCATATAAATATGTATATATTTGTTGACGTTTTTCCATCTGTAGAACCAATTATAATTGGATTTTTTAATTAGTTCCATTATAATACATATATGTATAGAACCTTTTTAACAACTTTATCATTTATCATTTTTTTAACTGCTTGTTAAACAGTAAACAAGCAGTTCGTACTTTTTAATAATGTCGCATGCTCCTATTTTTAACATTTTCTAAATAAAAGCTTAGCTTACGCCTTTAAAGGACGGTGAAGTCTTAGGAGCTTCATTGTCCCATAAACAGAATTTGTTTTGAAATTTATTAAATAGCTTAAAATTTACAAAAGTTATGCCTAAAAATATAAATTTGAGCCAAATTAGTAAATTTACCATTTTTCAACTGCTTGGGCGCAAACAAGCAGTTCATACTTTTCAATAACGACTTAGCTGTCAGCTATAATGTTTTAATTTTATAGCAGATAAAAAGAAAAAATATAACAGTGCTGAGTTTTTGTAAAAGTGCTCATTTCCTCAACTCAACACAAATCGTGAATACCTCAAATATTTCCTCAAGAAACTCTCCTACAGAGTATTCCACTGTCGTGCTCAACCCATTATTGATCACCAAAATTTTTGAAATCATAAATTGCAGCCCAGCATGCTTAGGTAAACTGTACGCTCCAACTGTGCCTTGCACTGCTTGGTTTATCCAATTTTTTATCATTAACAACAAAAAAAGTGACCCAAGTTTTCGTGAAGCCGAACGAGGTACACAAACAATTTGCTCTTCGTCTGCCATATGAGTAGCTGCCCTCGGTCCAGCTACCGGTCCACTGATTTAAATAAATGTCCCGAAATCTCTTATTTATGCACGTTTTGTGTGAAATGCTAATAAATTTTAATGGAATTTTAAAAACATGCCTTGGGGGGCATCTCTCTCTCCGTCATCTCCCCGTCTCTTGGCAATGGAGCGCATCAATTTTGTGCACACCCGATAAATGACCATTAAGCCGTTTACTGCAAGATTGGGCAAGGTGAATAATTTACTTCTGTGCCAAGACATTTTTATTGCAGCTTTCTTTTGCTAAAACGTCGAAGATATTGGAACAATTGGGAAGATTCATCTATATTCATGGTAATAAAATATTTTTCATTTGGAAAAGTGTGAAAAATTTCCAAGATACTTAAACTAATGTTGGGTAATAGTCAGTGAAAGTGGTTATGCATTGTAGAACAAATACAAAAGAGATCTGGTATAATACCAAATTTATAGACAGTTTTGTATAACACCTCTTTCATATGTACAAAGCTTTTTTCCGAACAAACAAACAAATCTTTATTTGGTGTTTGTTTTTGTTTGGTTTTGTATATTACAGGCATTTATTAGCTTTGTCGGAATAATTAAGTTGCTTCTTCAAGATCTTAGAAAAGCTTAGAGTGATGATTACTGCTAGACGTAAAAATGAATGGCTTGACAACGAAATATCTTAATGAAAATTAGCTGACTAGACAATTTTACAGTGGAGTAGATATTAGGGACAGACAATTTAGAGTTTTAAGCAGAAAACCATCTTAGCGCAGATGCGGCGAAAAAAGTTTTTTTTTTACTCTTGCTGAAGTCTGTGGGAGACTGATCACCACAAGGAGCTTACCGATCTTCTGCCTGACCATCAATTTGGGCTTAGGAGAGACCATGGCACCGTCAAGCTGGCTACACGACTTGCAAATCACATTCTGACAGCGTTTGATGATCTTGTCCTCTGTCTAGGAGTACTTTTTTTTCCTTACATGGGTCATTACAAAGAGGTGGTGAGAGATCTTTTGTACCATATCCCTATTATAAAGCAAAAGACTTTCTGCTTTCCGCATGAATAGTAGTAGGTCTCTCGTTGTTATTGCTCTAATCTGGAAAGTATTGATCTTTTTTGTTCCCATGTGGAACGTTCTGTCCCACACTAGTTCTGGGCAGTTACAGAGGATATGTCTGAGATAGAGTATATACTCTGTAGGATCCGATAGGTCCATATTCTCTCTATGGTATCTTACAGTGTGGTGCGCAGATAGCTAAGTTGACCAGGAGTTTTAAATCGGCTCTGCCAAGACCTTTTTTCTTGATCATATCTGGAAGTTTGTACAAGCTCTTTTGCTTGTCGCTGCCACGGTAAAGAGACCCAGTTCCCTTGCACCACATTTCTGGACCAACCAATATTAAAGAAGGACGCAGGGGTGTAGTGAGGGTCGAGTCACCCTAATATGGTATATCATCAGCGATCGCAGTTCTGTCCACCCCTGACTGTCCAGGTATCCAACATAGCACGTCATTGTTGAGGGAGAACAGGTGTTGGGAGTAATTACGTCACTCTTTGACCATCCTAGAAATTATGCTCCAGGATAATAGCGCTCTGACAGTGGCTTGGCTTTATGAATAAAAGAAAATATTTGCTTCCCCAGTCCCCTTGTGAATGAAACTGTTGCCAAAGATCTCTATCGTATTAATCTCTGCTAAGAAAACGCTGGACCAAATACCTATTGCAATAGAGATTCTGGCATACCACCCTTTGGGGCTGCCTTCAGCCAAAATCTCCGGACTTGGGAAAAGTGGAGTATACTTCCATATCAAACACTAGCTGAGTTTGGTTGTCTTTTAGTGAAAATCGAGAGCCTGCTCCCATTATCATACATTGGCTTGTTTCCATCCTATCTAGAAATTAAAATCTTCCAAGTTCAAATTAAAAACATTTCCTCTACCGCAATTGCCCATGAGAACAGAAAGCTTACTTGACACCTTTTTTCTGCAACGTGGACACTGCTGACATTCTAAGCTCTACGGATGATCTTTCGATAGTCTATTCAAAATAATGAAAATGTAGCCGATAACATCTAGGAAATGTCAAGCCGTTCCGCACACACTAAGAAGAAAAGTATCACTCGAGTACGGCTGAGGTAGCCAACACCTTACTCTTCACAGTGGTGGCAATTATCTTACCGAAACCCTATAAAGGCGGTTACAACTCTGTGGATAAAGGACCTGGCACCATGACCTCAGACTGGAGACTTTTGGCTTTCCTATAAACAAACCCACTAACTGCTACAATGAACATCAAGCTAGATGTCGTAAGAAGCTGGCGATAGGGTCATAGAAGAACACCCTATTGAAAGCCTGAAGAGAAAACCGCCAACATTAATCGAAAATTGAGAAGGCCAAACTTATAGTTTAACTTATTGTCCTTGTAGATCAATAATCTTAAAAGAACCTTTTTGGCAGGGCCAATGCCAAACGGACAAATCCTAAACTCCATTAATCGAAGATTAAGAAGGCCGAACCGAAAAAGTTAGTTGGGTCATGTGTGAAGAAAGTCCACTAAAAATAGGGTGGAAGGAGAAGAGGGAGCGCAATAAATGGATGGCTGGAAGACGTAGAAGCCGATTTCAGAAAAATAGGAGACCGACACTGGAGAGATGACTTTGTAGAGAGGGACAAATTGAGGGTGATAGTTGCGGAAAGTATGGTCCACCAAAGACTTTAAAGCTAAGAAGGAGAAGAACTTATTTTTCTTCTTTTATTCATTTAACTCCTTGAGGAGCGTAGGGCCTCCAGCATAGTCTCCTTTTATTTCGATACACTGTTTTCAAGACTTTCGAAATTTTTATTCCCTTACAAAATTTCCTCATTTCCTTCAAATTAGCCTTTTTTTTAGTGGTGAACCTCTTCAAGCACCCTAAAGCTTCGAACATCCATCCATTTATTCAGGTTTGGAAGCACAAAGTCTTTGCCGCGGGCCAAATTTGCAGAGTATGATATATGAGTATTTTTAGTATAATTTATGACGTTTGACAAGCTGAAGGGTTTGCACTTATTTAGAGTTTACCATCTCTAAGCCAATAAAATGAACGATACAGAGTTCCTATAGTTCCTTTTCTCGATTTAAGTAATATAATATATCCAGGTTGCATATTTGGCTGGTAAACAAAAAATACAAATTTTTCCTAAGTGGGCTAACAGGCCGCATTTGAGAGTAACTAAAGCGCTGATAAAAAAATCCAACCTCTCATCAAACCTCCCTCATACTTACCCCTTCCTCTAAATTGAATTTTATTGCCTTCAAATTATTTTTTTTTGGTTCATTCAAATTCAAATATATTTACGGCTAAAACTTTGATTTAACTTCCTTTCCCGGCTTATCCAGGGCATTTAGAAAGCACAAGGAAACGAAAGTTAACTTTGCTGTCTTTGGCGGCAGACAAGTTCAGACTGTACTCTTGTTTTTCAACAAAGTCAACAAGGACTTTTGATTTAGTTGATACACATTTGGGACCTTATATAGATAGGAGCATTTCTCAACTTAGATATAAAATAAAAGACAAATCCAAAAAAGAAAAAAGTAGACGCATGAAAATGATTCACTGAGCTGTGCCTTAAATGCACAAAACCAGATTCTAGTTACGCCGAGTCGAGGCTGCAGACATCGCGTATAGTACGTAGTAGTGTAGCTCAGTACATAGTATACTATGTCGAGTATTATGTACAGAGGTATGTATATATGTAGGTATAGTAGTTACGTGGAGGGAGCCTAAGCTGTGTGATGCCCACACAACATACCTCGGGCATACTACGTATAATTTGTAACTATGTCTACAAGCACGAAAGCACAAAAGCTGTCTGTGCCTTGGCAAGTCGCTGACCGGTCTGATTGAATGATTTCACTGATCGAGACAAAACATGTTAAAGATCGTGATGCTGGAGCGTTGTCCATAGATACACACACACATACACACACACACACACGGACATATACATAAAGTTTGCAAAAAAAAAAATTTATATATATATTTAATCAGGTGGGGCGTTGCCCGACGACAGTAGGATACACTTTACGGATTTTTAGAAAAAAAAAAGTTCCAAGCTGCTCAAAATTTTGTATCGAGTTGAGAATTTTTGGGATTTTTTCGTATACTTTGTTTCGGTAGAAGTCAGCATTTCACATTTTATTAGGCTTACAATGGTAGCTATGCAATATTGTGACTCTAGCTAGTATAGGCAGTCTGAAATTGATCTATTATGATCTATTCTATCTAAATCTTAAGAAATTTCCATCCAGTATTGTAAAACATCGTAGATATAGAAAATAAAATGAAATATGGTTGGATTAACCTTACGTTGCGGAAAGAATACGATGATATCTCGCGCGTTGCTTTGACTTGGAATCCACAAGGAGCCAGGCGAAGAGGAAGACTAATGTCTGAGAACTATATGTAACAAAATGGAAAATCGTTTAGCAAATACATTGCACAAAGCGAAAAAACTTGAAATCTTTTGTAGAAACCTTAAACTCCTAAAAAAAGAATGAAAATAAATAATATTATTTTAATACAATCAGATAAAAACAAGAATCGGCAAACTTAAGCTTCGGGGAGCTAATAGTTTTCGAGGTTTAGGTGTTCATACAGACATTCATCCCAACTCATCTCTACTTTCTCCACTTGCGTATACTTATATGATCTAAATTCGAGAACGTTCCATCCTGCCTTGAATTTCTTGCTTTCATTCTTATCGCGCCACAAATATGTTTCTTCCATGAAAGAGATCCTTACTCATTGTTGGATTGCATATTATTAGCAAGCTCGGGTTTTTCAATATTGTAGCATCGAAGTTTTCATTTAAAAAACGATCCAAATTGTAAAATTTTCATTAGGGTTCTTCAAGTAGAAAACTTGATGAGCAACAAAAAAGTATATCCAACTTCTTTTGAAACCAATTATGCATAGTTAAAAAATTATATTCGAAAAATTTGAATTTTTTAATTTTCGGTATTATTTTTTAATGCCAAAAATTATTTATTTTCGACCAAGTCCATTTAAAAAAATAGTGTCAAATTTTCTTAAAAACTTTGACCAAAAATGAATAAAAAAATACCTTTTTTCAACCAAAAAAAGTACAGAAATTGGAAAAATCGCATTAGCGCTATTCAAATAAAAAAGTCGAGCTATTCAAAAAACAAAGAGGGGACAGTTCGATTAGCAACAAAAAAGTATACCCAACTATTTTTGAAACCTATTATGCAAATAATTGCATAGTTCAAAAGGAAAGCATTTTCTGAAAATGAATTTTTAAATTTTTTTGGAAAGGTATTTCTTTTGACATCACAAAAGGATTATTATTTGCCCTATTTTTAAGTGGGCCCTTTTAATATATCTGTGTCATATTTTCTAAAAAACTTCGACATAAAGTATATAAAAAAGTACCATAGTTTCATCAAAAAATATTTCCGAAATCAGTAAGTCACATTAGCGGATTAAAAGAGGAAGACGAATTTTGGAAAAAATAGAGTTCGGTAAGCAGCAAAAGCGAACACCCAATAATTTTTGAAACCTATTATGCAAATCGTGGGATATGTTTGAACTACAAAAGAAAGTAATTTTTGGCAAATTTGAATTTTCCAATTTTTTAGATAATAATTTTTTGATATCCATCTTTTCCTACTAATTTACTTAAAAACTTTGACACCGTTTTTTTAAAAGAGCCTAATTGGAAAAGACAATTTTGAAGAAATTACCTATCCAAAAATATTTAAATTTAAAAATTTAGAAGAATTCGACTTCCACGTAAAGCATGGTTCGACACTTTCCACTTATCCCATTCGCCCAATTTATTTCTGTCTACTCGGTATCCCCATCGCTTACTTTCATTATTATCGGTATTGAAAAGGGACTATTCTTGGCCTAGGCGAGTTGACGGTAAGTCCCTAATGTCGCTCTGACCTGCCTACCCTCAAGTTATAGAAATCGTTCCATAAGTCAAGAAAAAACTTATTTTTGGGAAATTTAAGTTTTTAAGTTTTTGCGACTTTATAGGCTATAGAATTTTTTTTACATCATTTCCATGGGAACAATGTCTTATATTTTTTATTTAGAAACCATTTATTGAAATTTTTTTTAGAAACTAAGGCATAAAATTCTACATACCTCGAATTGGGGTTAAGGTCCAAAATTTGTATTACACTCAGTGGACGCGATTTTTTAAGAGACTACTACAAATTTTCTTTTTTGGGTTAGCCAAGTGGAACAAAAAAAAAAAATTCTCAAGTAACTCGATAGTCGGAGTTATGCAAAAAAATTCTACAAAATTCAATCAACAATTTGGCATTTTTTTTTAATAAATTTTTTGTGATTAAAAAGAAAATTTTGGGAGCCCGACTGTAATTTCGATTCCAGATTGCCTTATGCTCCTTAAGGAGTTAAAGGAATAAATGAAGAAAGAGCAGTAACTTTAGGATATGCGAAGTTTTGGGAAAAAAAGTCTGTAGGAACTCAGACGTTCTGTTTCCGAAGTAAGCAAAGAAAATCTAAAAAATTGTCAACAAATTGGCATTTTTTTTATTTAATTTTTAGTGATTAAAAAATATGTTGGGAGCCTAGCAGTAATTTCGATTCTCTGCAGTAACTTTGGAAAACGCAAAATTTGGAAATCAGCTCCATTTCGTAAATTTTTAAAATCCTCTCAGAGGGGGGAAAAAAAAATAATTTTGGAGATCCAACGGAGAGTTCCAGACCCATCGGTAATTTTGACAATTTTGGTATCCCATGCATATCGCAAATTTAAGAATTCCTTCACGCAGGACTCCCTTCCCAATCCCAACTTCACTCCTTCCTTCCCAATCCACAAATCTCCCAAACAACCCCATGTAACCCATAGCTACAGTGTATACAAAACTGAACACATCAGCCAAGTTGGGCTCAGTCCGTTGCCAATACCGAGCACCGCCAGCAACATGCAACGGCAGCAAATTGTAGCTGATAAAAATAACTTGCCACAAAATTCTTGGGCTTTGGAAAAGTATAAGATGTATGCAGCAGCAACACGATTTATATGACTTGATGCCAGGAATTGAAAAAGCTACGAGTGTGTGTGAGTGTGTGTTGATTCTGGCAATCCAAAACCAGTTGCTGATGCAGCACATGGAATACAAAAAAAAAAAATGCCGCAATAATGACAGCAACCTCGCCCCCGAAACACTTGCAACAACTTGCCCAACTAAATTGGGCTATCTTTGATGATTCTCTTGTTTATTCAATAAATGCAATAAATTCACACAAAAATGCAGCTCAAAATACTGTAAAATTACAAATCATTAGCAGCAGCAGCTGACGGGGATTTACTTGATAACCTTTAGACCGCGACCCACCTCGACAAATGCGTCAATGGCGCGATCAATCTCTGCCTCCGTATGAGCAGCAGAGATTTGTACACGTATGCGTGCCTTGCCCTTGGGCACGACGGGATAGCTAAAGCCAACCACATAAATGCCGCGTCCTAGAAGGGAGAGATTAATATAAGATGGCTTGAAGGAGGGAACTTGGTATGTGCTTACCCAGCATTGTATCTGCAAAGGTGCTAGCCAAACGCTCATCACCCAGCATAACCGGACAAATGGGATGATTCTCGCCGGCTATGGTAAAGCCTGCCTTGGTCATGGCGGCTCTAAATCTTTGTGTATTGCTTTGCACACGCTGCACTAGCTCACTGGAACTGAGCAATCGCTCCATAACCTTTAGACCCACAGCCACCACCGCAGGCGGCAGCGTATTGGAGAACAAATAAGGACGCGACTTTTGACGCAAAAAGCTGACCAGTTCCTTGGGTCCTGTAGTGTAACCCCCCGAAGCGCCACCCAAAGCCTTGCCCAGCGTAGAGTTTATTATGTCCACCTGACCCATCACATTGTCATACTCCTCCGTACCACGTCCAGTGGCGCCAAAAAAGCCCGTTGCATGACACTCATCAACAAAAACCAAAGCATTATATTTTCGCGCCAGTTCTATGATGCGTGCCAGCGGCGCTATATTACCATCCATGGAGAAGACACCATCGGTTGCAATCAGCTTTAGACGCGCCTCACTGCCGCGCAGCTGCTGCTCCAAATCAGCTAAATCACGATGTTTATAGCGCTGCTTTTTGGCCTTGCACAGTCGTATGCCATCAATAATCGAGGCATGATTCAGTTCATCCGAGAAAACGGCATCCTCAGGCGTTAGTATGGCCTCAAATAGGCCGGCATTAGCATCAAAGCAGGAAGCATATAAAATGGCATCCTCGCGTCCATGAAACTTGCTGATCTGTTGTTCCAATTGCTTGTGTATATCCTGAGTGCCGCAAATAAAACGCACCGAGCTTAGACCAGCGCCATATTTAGACAATACCTGCTGGCTATAGCTAACAATCTCGGGATCGTTCTGGGATGCGAGAAAATTAGTTGGGAGTGGGCAGCATTTGGGATTTGGTCTTTGCTTACCGCCAAGCCCAAATAGTTGTTGGCGCAGAAGTTGAGTATCTTCTCCTGACTGCCCTGCACGGTTATCTGCGTGCTCTGCGCCGAGGTGATAATGCGCTCCGCCTTAAAAGTGCCCGCCTCCTGGATGCTCTTCAGCTGTTCCCCGAGCAATTCGCGTAGTTGGCTTTGCGCTGCAGCGCTATAATGACGTCCAAATGCTGCAAAAATTAGCGTTGATTGCATAATTGCATAATATTCAAACGCATGATTGGGTATAGATTCCCAGCAATCTGTAGAGATTGGGAGAGATTAGAGAGAAGAAGATAACTTACCGCTGCGTAGCTGCAAAGCTTTGCTAAAAATTGTCATTATGTATCCACTGAGAGGGGTAGAGGGTGTCCAACAATTTTACACAGTCCAGCTACGTCAATGCGACAGACCGCCTGGCAAGCAACTGAGCACAGCCGGCTGTGTCAGACCTTGTTCCCAGTCCCCATTCCACACTCTCTCACATTGCATAGCAACCATAACCACAGCAACAAATCAACAGCATAACAACAACTACTGCTGACAGTTGTGTTTTCCATTGGAAAAACAGCTGACTTTTGTTTTCTCTGCAGCACAAACACCGCCCCTACCTCACTCCTCGACCCTGCTCTATAAAAATAGATTCCGCACAAAGCGCGCACGTTTTGTCTCAGTGTCGTTAAATTGCGTCGAGTTGAGTTGACTTAATTTAATTTCGCTTTCGTTCAGTTTCAGTTTTTTTCTCTGTTGATAGTTTTGTTGTTTTTTTTTTGTGTCCCATCATCAATTTTTTGTTGTTCTCTTCATCTGTAGCTGTTAAATATTCAAGGTCACTTTCATTTGCATTGAAAATTTAAATAAATCTGTTTAAGAGTTTCCATTCGACGTTTGTGCGGTATTGTTTTTTTTATGATGTCGTTTTATATATAGTAGGGGCTTGTCTTGATGTGAGAAATGGTGATATAGTATGGATACTATTAAATGCCTCATATAAAAGAACAGATAAAAAGTATGCGAATACATGCAACAAAGAAAAGGGGACGTCGGATGTTCTACCAAAATTACTTTCAATATGTTCAGGAGAGCAAAAAAAATAGACATTAGGGTGGTCATTTTTGCAATAACTTACGATTTTAATAACCTTACCCCCCTTTAAAGTTTCCTTTTTACCGGCATACTGTGTCTGTAAAATTTATAGACGATCTGAAAGTACGAAAGGTGGCCACCCTAATGTGCCGCGTCTAATAAACGCCTAGATTTTGGAGACTACAAGAGCTGAAATAATCAAACTGAAGATTTGGACACTTTATATGTGGAGGTTGCTATTTCTAAAGCATGGATACACTTCCAAATCCGTCGTTCATGCTGCCTTAGCAGGTGGATTACCCGCAGGAACACGGGTACCACTTGGAGAATGATTAGTTCTCGGGTTTACTCTCATGTCCATGAAGAAATAAAGAAATATGTGAGGGAGCAGGGTTCTCACAGTAAGTTATAGGCTCAAAGTCAGTCCGGAACACCTATGCTCTCAGTGATAGGTCCCTTCTAAATAGGCCGCCCCTAACCTGGAGAACAGAAACTATTTTTTTAAGCTTTTGCCAGAAATTATATAATTTCCAAATAACAGCCATAACTTATGCGGGAAAAATGTTGAAAATAAAAAAATCTTACGAATCGGCCAACTCCAAAAATTCCTACGATTTTTGACTATAGCGTATATTTTACAAAAGCATTTAAGAAATTTCAGAAATATTTTGCAAAGTATCACCAGTCACTTTTCCAAACAAACTCGAATTTTGCCAAGGAAAAAATGCGAGAAAACAATTAAAATTTGTAGGATTTTCGGAATATTGTATTTCAGTGGCCAGAGTTTGAATCGAATGAATATATAAGGCTGTGATAGTATTATAGTCTGTTGGTATTCAAACTTAACGTCGTTTAGTGAGCAGGATCGGATTTCTAGTCGAGTAAATTTAAAAAAAACACGACGACAAAAGAAATCAATAAAACCGGGTGGCAAAAGATGAATCAAAATTCTGTACCTGTATTCATTTTTTTTAGTATTTCCCACCTTTCTCCATAAGAGAAGTTCAATATTTTTACCTACTTTTTGAAGCAATAATATTGAAACTTCATCGATCAACTTTTTTAATACCACTGTACCCAGGGAAGTCGAGAGAAAATCCGTGCTTGGGGGAAAAATATACCAACTCCTTTATTACAACTTTTGTTTGAATCACGACAGTACGCGACAGTAATTACACCTGGCCCCTAAGAACACTCAGGGCCCGGAGAGATTCCTCTTTTTAACCAGCCCTCTAGTCGGGCACACTGTTTCGTACGGTACAAAGCGTATGTATATTAAAATGTATACACCATACAGAAAGAGATGTCAAAGATCTCCCCAATCAGACATAAAGTAATCAGGGTGGCCATAAAAGTCGATAATTCCTTTAATGCATGTCAGTTCGTATGAACAACTAGATCCCAGGGATGATAAGAAGTAGATCAACCACACCTGGGGACTAGATATTTTATTATGTCACGGGAGTCAAGATTATTTTTCTTTTTTACTATAGGGGTTACAAATATAATATTATATAAATATCATAGGGTTCATCGAACCATAAGTTAAGATGGATATTTTCAATGTTTATGACGAAAATGTAACCAAATTTGGCATTTGAAACTTTTTTAGTGTTACCATGCACTCTACTGAATTTGATCAAAATTGGTATCATATGGTATGGCCTCCAAAGTGACGATTTGTCGAAAGAACGAAAAATATCATCCCCCATCATGTTTGCCTAGGCAGATATCGTAAGCGATTTTGCAATTCAATTATCTTTTGAAGTTCTAAAGCGATGTACCGAATTTGATTTCAATTTGGTGGAATGGGGTATCTGGAGTCTCAATCGGGAACCCTTTAAGCTACTGTTATCTAGAAGCTCCCCATAGCTAAGCATGTTTGTAAATTAAGTGCAGTCATTGAAAGCGGCATGTAAATCTTGCAGGCTATAAAATAAAAAATTTTAATTAATTTTTAGGGACGTCACCTTCAGTACAGTAGTTTTTGTCACTATTTATCACCAAGCCGTTCCTAGTACATTGTATGAATTCGCCGAAGATTTTTTCATTTTGCATAGCCTAAAAAAAATGGTTAGAAGCTTAGATACTTATAACCCTTAAGATTCAAATTGAATATTTTGGATAATTTATTTTATTGTAGTATTTTTCTTTAAATCAGCATTGGATCATTCCAATTGCTCCGGACATTACTATTTCAAGAATGTCGTACTTCTTTCTTGAAGATAATTGGCATGGGAACTAATTTTCTGAAAGTATTTTGTCGTCAAGGTTATTGGCTAACAAATCCGCAAAGATCTTCTTAGATGTCGACTACTCAAAATAAATCTGATGTTTTAAGTTTTTTATGCTTTTTTTATATCTCCTCCGTACAGGCCCGTCGAGAGGGCGGGGATCGGAGACTTTTTCCCCCGGGCCCGGAGCTCTCGGAGGGGCCCGGACTCAAGAGTCATTCGGAAAGAATCGAGTCTCAGGATTGGCAACTTTGTATTAGGAATCTGAGTTAGCAAGAAAACTCGACTTTGATGATATTATAAAAGCTTTTGCCTCAGCCAAAGCACGGAAGACGACATATGTAAGGCTTACTTAGTTAATAAATAATTCATAATTCTTTAAGTTGGACTTTTTTTTAGATTTGCATTGGAGTTTTATCAAATGCATTATTATGATTTTGTCAAATCATCAATTCTCTCAGAAAACCTTTCTGAATTTTTTTTTTAATGTCGATCTCACACTTTTCAACAATAATACGTATTTTTATGAATTAAGAAAAATTGAAAGGGGCCCGAATCCGAGATTTACCCCGTGGCCCGGATATTCTCCCTACGGTCCTGCCTCCGTATAACGATTTTTTCGTTATCGGCTTTGCAAAAGAAATCCTTTTACTTCAATTATTCATTGCGCTACCCCGACTCTGAAATTTTTGTAAGAAATTAATTATTGTAAATAATATTAAAATAGATATTATAAAAATAAAGCAAATTGTCAAATATTTAAAACAAATTTTTTTTAAAACAAAAAAATTTTGTAAAATCTTGAACTTTATTTATTTTTTGAATTGGTTATTAATTTTTATATTTTCTAAAAAATAATAAAAATGTATTTTTTAATTCGTTTTGAAAATACATAGTTGGTGTTTCCAAAAGAAATTCATGATTTTGTCTGTGATTTAGCAATTTTTGCATTAAAAATGGTTCTTAGATTTTATTTATTTTTTAATTTGGTAAAAATTTTAAATTTTCCAAAAAATAATAAAAAATCAATTTTTTTAATACATTTTTTCTCTTCTTTCAGGTAATCGTGAACTGTTTTGAAAAGAAAGTGTGAATTTTAATGCCACTTTCGAAAATCTGCTGAAACTTGGTGAAATTAAAAGGGAAATTGAAATAATATCGTAAGTACAAACTTAATTTTATATACATATAATTAAGGCATGGGCAGTTTTTTTTCTCTACCTTTTCTGCTCAAAGTTTTTTAAAGCGTTCCAAAGATTCGTTGTAAAAATAATCCTGACACAAACGAAAGTTATTTCTATAGATTGAACTAATTATCTTGCATCTATCTTCAGTCTTGGTTTAATCGTCAACATATTTGAGTTTTATTATTATTGTTAGACTCATAATTTTTAATTTAAAAAATTAATAAATGCTGAAACTCCTGGCACTAAATCCAACCATAAAATTATGCTCCTAATAGCATCTATAAAAATCAACTTCTAAAAACAATTCATTTGCAATTCTAGTAGTGATAAAATCAAACGAACTGCTTGTAAAACACATTTCAATAAAAAAAGCTTTCAATTTATGGATACAAAATGGACATGTTTTGAAATGAATTGCCTTAAACGGAAGAGCATCATAATTTAATGGCATTATGGCAATTAATGCGCTTGCATTGACTACAATTTAGAGCTGGATGCACCAACCAACCAAGTCAAGGTAATTAGACAATTCCTTTGCCGCACTTTAATTGGCACTTAGTTGGCACAAAAGCTGCCGCCAAATAGAGACCGGGAGACAGGGAGACTGGGGGAGAGATCGGTCTATATGTCATAGTAGGACGTCAACAAATCAAGCAGCTTACTTGGTATGCAAAACAGCATTAAGTCCAGACAAGTGTCGCTTGGTGGAGCCCCCGGGCACCAAAAGCTTGCAACGTCACAAACAAGACATAAAACGTAGCAGCAGCATAGAGTGTATCTTATAGATACTTTGTATCTACATGCATACATATATAGTTATATATCGTCAATATACTTGACATAAAACAACACTTTACTTGGGTGCAGCCCACATGCAGCAAACACACACTCACACACACTTACACACACTCACTCACTCACGGAGTGCTGAAGTGTTGCATGTTTTGTGCCCTAAAGCAGAGTTACTTGCTACATAGTAGTTGCCGCTAATTAACACTAAAATAAGTAAGCGAAACCTTTGGATGCTGTGGCAGTTACTACGTAACAAGTTCCTCAGAGAGCGAGCGCCAAAGAGAGTGAAAGAGAGTAAGGCAAATAAGGCGACTGCTGTTGACGCAATGTCATGTAATTGTCCGTTAAGGAAGCTGACAGCTGCTGTAGATACAAAGATACACAGATACAGCGATACTGCCTCGCACAGATACTACACAGATTCGCATCATAAGCAAACGAGTGGGTAGTGTGAGTGAAAACTTTGGTAATGAGTTCAGAGAGAGCGGCTAATGGAACTGCTGCGAGGGACGCGGCAATTATTTGATTACAATAATAGAAAAGGCGTCGATATATTTACAGCCGTTGAGTGGAGTGCTTAAACTTTTGAAAAGAAATTCAATGCGTTCCCCCGTCAACGCTGCGTATGCTTATTCTATTTAGCAATTGTCTGAGATGCTAAGGAGGGTGCTCCAGAAATCGTTTACAATACAATTTTAAAGAAAATTAATAGCTTTTCAGTTTGACAAAAACTTCCTTTGCAGTAAACTTGAGCCATTAAGGTCCTTATAAATTTTTTGGGAACCTTGTAGGAAATTCAGAAACTTTTTAGATATTATTTAAGGGAAATTTCAACTCGAAAGCTGCTTGTTAGTCCTTTAAGAAACATCATTTTGAATGCAAATTTTTGAATCTATCAATATCACAAATATTTCTTGGAAGTGATCTTTTCCTTTTATTTTCTATGTTTCAGAAACGGCTTTAAAAAAAAATTTGAGCTTATCAATTTTTTAGAAACCTTTTTTAGAGTTGAAAATTTTGAAACTTTTCAGATATTATTTTAAGGAAATTTCAAACAAAAAAAAAAGCTTAGAAAAAAAGTTTTTAAAACCCATCGCTATGACAGATATTTCTTTGAGATAAACTTTAAGCCTAAAGCTTCTTTTCCATTTTCTAGAAACTGCTTTTAGAGGCACTTTTAGTTTCACACATATTTCTTAGAAGTAATTTTAATCCTAGGGCAAACCCAAAAGCAAAGCTTTTCCATAGGGCTTTCTTTCTTGTGTGCCAGAAATCGTTTACAATAGAATTTTTTGAACAATTAATAGCTTTCACTTTTACGAATACTTCTTTGCAGTAAATTTGAGTCACCAAGAAGCATATAAAATTTGAAGAATCCTTTCTTAGCGTTAAAAATTTAAAAAATTTTCAGACGGTAAAATTCAACCTAATTGCTGCTCTAAATCTTTTGGAAACACCTTTTGAGAGATGCAAATTTTTGGACAATCGTTAGCTTTTTAATTTTACAAATACTTCGTTCCCGCAAATTTGAGGTACCAAGATGCTTATAGTCTTTTCATAAACTTTTCTTAGAGTTGTAAACTTAGAAAACTTTCAAATTTTTTTTAAAGTAAATTTCAAGCCAAAAACCTGATTTTAAAATCCATCAATATGACAGAATTTTCTTTGAGTTAATTTTTAATCCCAAAGCTTTTTATCCATATTCCAGAAACAGCTTATAGAGACAGCTTCAGCATCACACATATTTCTTTAAAATAATTTTAATCGTAGTCCGCTTTTCGTTATTTCAAAATGCCTTTTCAAAACGCAAATTTCGATCTCTTTTAGTACCACAAATATTTCTTTCAAGTAATTTTTAACTTTATAAATCTCCGAGAAAGATCTTTTAGAGGGGTAGAATTTAAAAGCTCTAAGTGAAACAGATAATTCTTTCATGTAAACTATAATTCTAAAGCCGCAAATCGAAATGCCAGACACATATTTACATTTAGAAATCATTTAGTACGCATATTTACAGATATCGATATTCCGATAGAAGAGATATTTTTTTGAAGTACTTTTTTGTCCTAAAGATTTTTAGCCATGTTCCAGAAACGATTTTTAAAGACATCTTTAGTGTGGCATATATTTCTTTGAAGCAATTTTAATCCTAAGGCCGCTTTTCGTTGTTCTAAAATGCCTTTTTAAGACGCAGATTTTAAATTCCTTCAGTACGACGAATATTTTTTCATGTCATTATTAGCTACAAAAATCTTCTAAAGAGACGTAGGTTTTAAAAACATGCAGTAAAAAAGATATTTCTTTCGTATAGACTTTAATCCTAAATATTCGAAGAATCTGACATATCTTTTAGTTACATATATATATACATCCTTTAGTACAGATATCCTTTTTGCAGATATCGAAATTCTAAAGTCATTATTCCAAAAACATTATCTAGACAGAGAGATTCAGAAATCCTGCAGTACCTCAAATATTTCTTAGAATAAAATTTCATCTTTATTAATCTTCTATTGAGATATTTTTGAACCGTTAATTTTATACCCCTTTAGTTAAACAGATGTTTCTTTCGGTTAATTTGAAGGGAGATTTAGAAATCCTTCAGCTCCACAAATATTTGTTACTAGTAAATTTAAAATTTATTAATCTATTAAAGAGATCTTTAAGAGACGTAGAATTTTAAGGCCTGCAATAAAACAGATATTTCTTTAGTGTAAATTTTAATTTTAAAGCCGAAAATCACAGAATCAGACATATATTTTAGATACGTATATTTAAAAATACTTTAGTGCATAAATTTACAGATATCGTTATTTCCATATCGCTAATTTAGAAACATGTTTTAGGGAAGCCGTTTTAGAAATCCTATCGGATATTTTTTTTGAGTAAATTGTATCCCACCAAAAAAACCTTTCAGGTAAAAAATGAGTGTCGGGTTCCCCCCAAAAAATCACCGTTAAAAGAGATCACCTTTTCCAAAAAAAGTTCCTTGAACATAAAACAAAAATTAATGAAATGAACTCAGTCGGCTTAAAGCCGTTCTTCATTAACAAGTAACGTGCTGCCCTCCAGTTGGACCAGCCACTTTTTTCCCCATTGTACGAAATTGATAGATTCGGATGCTTCTCGTGTATAGATGTGATAAGGGGAAAAAAGTGGCTGGTCCAACTGGAGGGCAGCACGTTACTTGTTAATGAAGAACGGCTTTAAGCCGACTGAGTTCATTTCATTAATTTTTGTTTTATGTTCAAGGAACTTTTTTTGGAAAAGGTGATCTCTTTTAACGGTGATTTTTTTGGGGGGAACCCGACACTCATTTTTTACCTGAAAGGTTTTTTTGGTGGGATATCATTCCTTTTTGTTGCGCTAAATGTCATTATTTTGCAAGTTATATTCTCCAATTTCTTGTTGCCTTTAGTTGACACTTTTGCTGTTTCAACTTTGTCTCTTAAATTTTGTGAATAAAAATGATATGTAAACAATACTAAGAATTGCTAATGTCGCCTTTGGCAGACACTTTGGTCAATCAATAACAACAAATTAACGAGAAAGGTATACCTCTTGCTTGTATATGTCGCAGAAGCGTTTACTTACTTTACTTTGTGAGTGAAGCGAATTCCAACCGGCGCATACAACTGTCTGAACACAACTACTCTCTGTACGCAACTATACGCAACTACTGTCCGAACGCAACTATACGCAACTATTGTCCGAACGCAACTACTGTCCGAACTACTTCTTTGCACACGCCGGCTGGACTACACTCGGCGACAGCGCGACAACGCCATCGCCTCACTCGTATTGTACCTAGGCGCCAATCATATTCTACGTTGTAGTCAAATTCTAAGAATCACGTCTGTCTCTCTCGCACCCGTTGATCTCCTATATGGAGACTTTTCTCTCTCTCGCACTCGTTGAATCTCCTATGGAGAAAAATCTCTTAACTGACGATGAACCGCCAGCTGAAAAATTCATACACGCACACATAGAAAAAAACACGCACACATAGAAAAAATACATGGCGCGTATAACTATAGCGTGCTCACGTATACATCACATGGACACATGGATATACACAACTACAATTTATTCGAGTTGGCTCCAGTAAAGAACCTTCGGTCCGTGCTTTTTGGGGTGAACCCGACAAGCACGTTCGACCGAACGTACTGATTCCTAAATAGCCATTCAAGGAACATATTTAAGACATGTGATTTTAGAAATCCTTCAGTGTTAGAACTAGAATTAAGAACTATTATTAGTATTATTCAGCAAATATTTTTTCTGATATCAATTTTCTGAAATTGACATTCCAAAAAAAGTTAGAAAGGAATATTTTTAAATCCTCCAGTAATGGACTAGTATGGAGTAAATTGTAATCCTAAATGCGCTATACAAGAAACATATAATACTAAAGAGACGTAAATTTTTAAATCCTTCAGTATTAGAAATAGAATTTAGAATTATTCAATTTTCTTCAACTTATTTTTAATCCCAAAGGCTTTGATCTCTATTCTAGTAATACCTTAAAGATACAAAAAATTTAAAAATTCTCCAGAATAATAGACGTTTAACTAAATTTTTACCCCAAAGCTGCTCAAAATCGAAAAAATCTTTGGTAACATAAATATTTCTTATCAGAAAAACTGTAAAACGCTGTAAGTGTAAGTTCTGGAATTCCTACTAAAGGAAATAGTAAGTTCTTTCAAGTAAATCCTTCCAGTAACCACTAAGCCGCTTATTGCTGCTAAAGAAAAATCTTTTAGAAAAATCTAGAAAAAATAGTTTTAAATATATGTACAAATTATATGCAAAATCTTTTACAGAAATTTAAAAAACTTATTTCAAAAATAGTATTTATTTTAAATAAATCTCTCGAGAAACACTTAATTCGCACATTTTTATTTTCAATTCTTCTTGTTAAAATATGAAATTTGAAGAAGACATCTGGTATTTATCTTATATTTTGCATCTAGAAATATTTATTTTTATGGATCCGTAAGAGGGTTTAGAGGAGGCATTTTGCTATTTGAACTTTCGATCAATTTTCTGTTGATTAGTTATTTTTAATCACATAAATAGCTAATTCATGTAATTTGGGAGTGTCCCAAGCTCTTTATTTTATTCTAGAACTAGGGAGCTCCGCCCTCTAACTGTTACGCACGCCATTCCTGATTATAATATCCCTTTTATATTTCTTCATTTTAATTTTATTGTACTTGCTAAAGTTATTCTGTGAAACAGGGCAGAGAAGAATCAAACATACCATAGATCATCAAAATCGGTCCAGCCGTTCTTGAGTTATAAATGGTGTAACTAAAAAAACGTTATTTCGATCACGTCATTATTCTTTTACTTTCGAGTGCTTTCATTAGAAAAAATCTTTAAGCCTTCTTTTAACCTTTTACGGGGAAAATCATTCAACATTTTGAAGATATAAAAGTTTGATATTAAAGAGTTTAAAACTTTTTGAGTGAGATGCCCAAAAAAAAATCCATTACAAAGTCGAACTCTACGTTCTTGAGTTATTACAACAAACATTTTGGAAGACTTTTTTATATTGAGATACAATAATAGACGACCGATTCTAGGAATATTCCGCTGTCCTTCAAAAATCTTTTCTGAAGCTTAGAAAACAGCGAAGATAGTTTAGTTGCTTTATATGCATCTACCTACGCCACTGTGTAGGCAATATGTCAGAAATTTATGTACAAACAAAATTTGATGATATAGTTATTACTATTGATTTATTTAAATTGTTCTTTCAAAATATAACAAGTAATTTAGTGGAAATTGGACTCTTAGGAATAGTTCACAAATCGCCGAAGTGCAGACCAATAAAAAAAAAAAAAATCAATCAATAAAATTTTTACATACACAGATTTTTATTTATTTTTCTTCATATTTTGTTTTACAATCTGTCTGTTATTCGGCAATAAATAAATTAATTAAATAATAATAAAAAAATATTAAAAAATATATATGCTTCCATTGACACCAAATATTGTGTTCTGGATAGATTTAAATCACATATTGATATTAAACACCAGAAAAAAAAATACATTTTCCTAAAATATATGACAAATGTGAAACCAAAAATTTTATTTAAATAAACGAAACTGTCATTTCGCCTCATAGAATCCTGCAGCAATATTAAATAAAATCAAAATCAAACCCCTCCAGTGATTTCTGGCACATCACTAAATTTACTTTTTATAAAAATCATCGAGTTTTTTTTGTTTGGCCTTAAACTAGACGGCAGAGTGCACAATCATTTAAGCGGGCTTATAATGTTTGTGCTCTAAAATCCTCAAAAAACGCAAAAAAAACAGAATCCAAAACTCCTAAATTGAACCGTCAATAGTTTTTATTTTTCTTTGCGCCCTTTTACGCCCACAGGCACTCAGAGCAGCCTATACCATTTTCCTTTTCCTTTTTTTTCGTTTTGGAAAATTTATTGACGCATTTGGTCTAGCCGCGCAGCTTATCGACTTGGATGCCCCCACACGATGATTCCGATGGGGTTTTGGGCATTTGACAGACTCTCTGACTGAATCTCTCCCAGTCTCCAGCTCCAACTCCACGTGTATGTGGGAGCTCAGTAGCTCGATGGCGCACTTTGTATGCAAATAAAATGAAACAAAACCCGCGCTCGTATTTCAGAGCGGGGCGTTTTAAAAGCGAATTTTTAAAATTCTCAAACAATTTGATGACTGCGATGGTTACGATGGAAACGATGGCATCAACTCGGTTTCATTTTATTGGGGGGCGTTATATAGCTGCAGTTTTATTGCGCGACAAGCCTGTGAAAATATGCGGATTTGAAGTACGTTTTAACCCTCAAAGGACTTTAAAAAAATAAGCTGCGAAATGCAGGATAGAATTTGCGTATTGTGAGGAACATTTAGTTAAGCATACATAGTGCTTTATAGTGCAAAAATGTGATGTTTTTGTTGCAATATAGATTTTATTTGAATTTTTTATAAAATGGTTCGGAAGATCAAAATAGTCCAGCAAGACATTGAATCGAACTTGCGTTTGGTAGAGATTGCATTGATATAAGTTTACTTATTCCTCTTAAAATACTCTCTAAGTGATGGAATTAGGGCAAATTCAGCAGAAGTTTTCAACACTTTAAAAATATGTGGTAAAAACGTTTTTGATCTGTCCTTAAGGGGCACACCTAGTGTGACATTTTCAAAAAATCGATTTTTTTTCCATATTTCGATAGGTTATTCCTTTAAAAATAACATACTAAAATTTTAAATCGATATCTTAAATAGTTTTTGAGTTACAGCCATTGAAAAGAGTAGCCGCTCTATAACAGTGAAAACGATAATTTTATCTTTAAGGGGCACACCTAGTGTGACAGCCTAAAAAAAAGGTCATTTTTGGGAATTAATAAAAAAAAACTAGTGAATCCATCTATTAAAAATTTTGAGTGTATATTTATTCATGTTTTGAGAATACACAGTAAAATTTTGGAAATAAAATTTGAAATATTTTTGAAATGACACGCGATCTCAGGTATATACCAACTATCTAACTGCCGAACGGCTACTCTTTTAAATGGCTGTAACTCAAAACTATTTAAGATATCGATTTAAAATTTTAGTATGTTATTTTTAAAGGTATAACCTATCGAAATATGGAAAAAAAAATTAATTTTTTGAAAATTTCACACTAGGTGTGCCCCTTAAACGCGTTTTTCTCGAAACAGCATTTTTCGAATTTGCTGGAGTGATTACTCGAAGACAAATGATCCGATCGCTATCAAATTTTTTTTGCATCTCCTCTATATAGTTCTCCATACGATGAACCTCCAGTTTTTTGATCTGATCAAAAATCGAATTTTGGCAGGCCAAAAACGACCAAAATTTTGGGAAAAATTTAACTTTTTTTTCAACATGCCGCCATTTTGTCAATTTTCCATTTTTTTGATCGCCCGAGGTTCATCGTACAGACAATATGTTTTAGTTTACGAGAATTTTTTTTTATGTTTTATCAACGGAGATGGCTGCAATCACTCCAGCAGTGGAGGACCTTTTTTTTTGGCGCCGCCGGAGATCGCGTGTCATTTCAAAAATATTCAATATTTTATTTCAAAAATTTTACTGTGTATTCTCAAAACATGTATAAATATACCCTCAAAATTTTAAATAGATGGATTCACTAGTTTTTTTTTTATTAATTCCCAAAAATGGCCTTTTTTTAGGCTGTCACACTAGGTGTGCCCCTTAAGTCACCTGGTAAAGTGTAACACCAAATAATTATAGAAAGTTGAGATTGAACTTCAAAGTCACAATATTTTTTTCGGATTCGTTTTGAAACCATATGTTTGGTACTCCCAATTCAATTTCACGATTTTTTATGTGATTCAAGTTCGACTACTTTTTTAGGGGGTAATCAAATCGGATTTGCACAACAGTTTCAAAAGTGTGCCTTATTTAAACTTAAACAATTTATTTTGATAATCTTTAAAAGGTTCTTTCTTTCTCTTACCATTTCTACTATACAATATATTGCTATCGTTGTGATATCGAACCAATAGTTTAGTTACGAGTATTTGCAATCTGTCCTTGGATAGTAAAAAAATTATTTATATTATAATAAATAAATATCCTTAAGAATTCGAAATGAAATGAAACATTGCTTCAAATATTTATTTATTTTCATTGAATATATGCTTAACTGAAAGATCTTGAGGGGAATTATAATTAGTGCTTAACTTTATTTTAAGGCGGTGTCCTGGAAAAAAGATATTGGCGAAAAAGGACGTTTTTCAAACGTGACAAAAGTAAAAAAGGTTTTCGAGCCGAAGATGAGAAAAATCCATTTAAAATATTATAATGAAATAAATTTTTGAATATTATTTTGCTTTTTATTGGATTCCATAATTTACGATACTTTTTTTACAATTTATTTTTAGCTGCTGTCGAACGTGACGTTTCGAACATGACAATATTTCCAAAATGATTAAAATACAAATATTTTTCATTCTATATTTAGATATTGTAATAAAAATTGGTATTTTGTTGGTTTTTAAGAGTTCCCAAGCATGTACCACATTTTATCAAAATCGTTTGATATATCATATAGTTCCTATAGAACTTATCCGTCAAAAACAAAAATATCGGAACTAAATATGTCAATATGGTTTTCCTTTGAGTCCTCAAGCATGATATAGCATTTAAATACTATGCAGAGTTACAGGGTATCCCAAAGTCGTCCCGATTTTAAGGTACTCCATCCTTGACGTATAAAGTTATTTTAGTTGAACTATAATTTTTGCAAAAAACCACCTAAGAATATTATCAAAAAGGGTTATACAACTATAATCGCCTTAATTTTGAAAAAATAAAATCGATATTGATCGCTTAAATTAAAGAGACAGACCAAAGCCTGTACATAACCTCAAAAGTAGTCAAAAATTCCGGTTTTCAGGTACATTACCTCACATATATCTTAAAATTCTGACGTGATGGCTAAATAACTTTGACCCTTAGCCTCCCAACAACTGACAGAACCCGGTATTTGTAAGCCTGTGTAATCGTAACTCTAATCTAAATCATGCCGACCTCAAAATGGTTGGTGCACTATGCCTAAGACTTTTTTATAAAAACTAAATACAGATAACCATGGGTATAACACAAATATTAAATATAATTTCTATATTAATTGAATTACTGCAGCTTCAAGTAGCATCAATCTAAATGCCATCAACGTTGTCTCAAAAACAACCCAAGTGCTCATTGCAGGGTTAAAATCGAGACAACATTATTTTCTATTCAAATTCCATGGTTCAGCCTAAAAGTATGCTCTGGTTTGAGTCGGCAGTCAATCAATAGCAGTTAGACACACTTATAACAATGAAAAAGTTTAAAAAGTGTTAAGTCAACTCAGTCCCTTGGAAGGACCCTCCCCCCTGCTACTATAGGGCTTAACAACTTTTGTTAAGGAAATGCTGCAACTAGGATTTACTTTGATGGGATTGCCAAAGCTGTGTGTGGACGGTTCACTCACATATATATACTCTATATACATACTTATATATTTTTAATGGCATATTCAAGAAACCCATACACAGAAAGCTAGTGCTTAAGTGGTTTTATATGTGCGACAAGGCGCATTTGTTGTTTGGTCGGGGGCATTCACACGCACAAACAACTCCGGCCTCGAGGTGGCTGAAAACTTTTTTTTTTTTCATTTTAACAAAAAGAAAATAAACTTCTAACATTGTTGCCGTCTTGCCACATTTGCCCTCAGAGTTGCCATTCTTTTCTTTGTGGCAGCGTGTGTGTGGCATGCATCAGGGTAGTGTGCACTCAAGCAAGGTGTTTGCCTGCTCAATTATATAACAATGCAATGAACCGTAAAAGTGCTAAAAGCAACTGCAAATTGTAGACCCCTACTATGAAATATGCCATATAAATGTCTCAAGTGTCAGGGGTTGATAATTTTAAAAGTATGGCTCATCTAGGCGTTGTGACAGTTTACTGCAAATGTGAATCAATCGGAGTTGGGGAACTCCTGCAAACACTATTCTCAAAAAAAAGTATTTACTTTCAATAATTTTTGCATTGGAACATTGAGGTTTTAAGTGGGTTCTAAAGTGTGGTTAGACGAGTTGGGGTGGGAATAGAGAGAATTTACCCGATTTGGCGACCTGCGATTTTTTCCTATTCGGTGGACTCAAGAAACCACTCCAAGGAATGCGTAACAGCATCCTATACGAGGTCAGCGAAAAAGCGAAAATGTCTCTGGTGGCCCTGCCGGAAAAATAAATAAATTTATAAAAAATGGTTCGATGATTGGATTCTGCAGTGCCATAACAATGGAAAATTATACATGTGGTAATTTAAAAAAAATATATACATAAATTCGGGTGACTGATTACAAGGTGATTATTTCGGGAACTTTTTGACCATAATAGTATCTTTTTAACACATCAACGTTTTATTTTTTACCAAGCTCTTTTTTATGTCTACCGGGCTTGTGAACAATGTTCACTGAACTTATGAACGTTTTCTCATTTATTAGGCTGTCACTTCTGTCTACCGGGTTTGTGAATATATCAACATTGTCTTTGTTATTAAGTTCTCCCTGCTGTCTACCGGGCTTATAAACATATCAAGGTTCTCTGTTTTATAAGGGCGTCTCTTTAGTCTACCGGACTTGTGAACATATGAATATTGTCCTTATTATTAAGGTCTCTCTTGTGTCTACCGAGCTTGTGAACGTATCAACATTGCTTTTGTTATTAGGCTGCCTCCTTTTTCTGCCGGGCTTATAAACATACCAAGGTTCTCTTATCTATTAGGCTCTCCTTTCTGTCTACCGTGAATATATCAACGTTGTCTTTGTTATTAGGCTCTCTCTTGAGAGGCTTTCTCTCTATCTATCGAATATTGTTTTTTACTATATTTTGCTGTACGGTTCCACTAAGGACTATGCGGTCTATGTATGACTCCCCCATGGGTCAACCAGTGTAACCTAACCTAAAACCGTAACCTTGCGATTATGGACATAAAAAGACTGTTACAGGACGTCGTATCGCAAGTCTGGGAGACGGCTAGAGCTCTGGCGGAAAGAGAATGGGACAGGGTGTCCGGTTGTCGCAACTCCCGAGCACTCTGGCCGAGATGTGATCCAGAGCGATCATCTGAACTCCTGCGCTTCCATAAAAATAGGATAAGGATATTGAAAAGCGTTGTAACTGGGCACTGCACCATAGGCAATATGGCTGAGAAGTTGCAGGTTCCACATCACGACTTCTGCCTCAGCTGCCGAGATAAGGAAGAGACAGAAATCATCTAACACCTGCTATGCGACTGCCCGGCGCTTGTTAGAAGACGAATTCAGTTTCTGGGTAAACCATTCTTTGACGATCTGTATAGTCTAGCCAATGTGCCCATAGCGGTTCTGAATTCTTTCGTCGAATGCTCAAAATGGTTCTGCATCATAAGAGACTTAGGTGATTAGGGATGTCCAACAGTCTTTGATCCTCCACCACTATCCCTCCCTTTCTTCAATTTCTTTCGTCACCCTTCTTTTGATTAGGCAACACAATGGATCTCATGGTCTCTGGGTGATCTCAGTCACTATCTAACCTAACCTAACCTTCGCATTTACTTCGCATTCTATTGTTTCCATCAAGAAGGCTTTTCGACAGGTGGTGTGCAATAGGGTGATTGCCCCTATGCAATAAGTTCTTTAAAGGAACTCATTATTTTTTTTTTTTACCAATAAAATAATTTAATTTCTTTGGAAAAATAGATGCACTTCGTTCCCGATTGAGGGACTCCAACGTGCACTTATTTTCTATCAAACTCTTCTACGAGAAAATCGCGGACAATATTTTGGATGTTTCGGCGAGATTTGATAAATCCAGCCCTTATGGTGTCTAATAGTGCTGGAAGCAACATCGATATTATATCGATGAACCGATGGTTTTTTTTCCCCCATCATCGATATTTTTATTTCAATTTCCAAGCATCAAAAAACCTAATAACAATTGATCCTAAGTAGTAGGATTGACTCAATTTTGGTACTAAGACAATATTTTAATATCGAAAATTTAAATTTTTGCATGAGTCCCTAGAGTTACAGTAAGGTAATACTTTTAAAAGTTTTATTCGCGTGATAAAAAAATGAACCAGCTAAATCCAAAAACGTTGACATGCATTTGTTTAATAACCATAATGAATGGATCTCAAATTAGTTTAAAGAAAATGATGCTGGTGGTGTAAACTTTACATGTGACAAGGGCACCCCCTATGGATTTTGAGCAGCTTAATCCGAAGATCGAATCATGGACGTTGACGAACAATGATGAGCGAGTCTTAGGAGTTTTCGAGAGATAAATTTTATGTAAGATCTTTGCTCCCTCTACCGCGACATTGGCATAGTCAATCGAATTAAGCTGCTGCCACTGCTTTGGCTAGCTCATGTGGCGAGATGATGATGCTTCAGCGAAAAAAGCGTTCGAAACAAAGAGGAAGACCTCCTCTGAGATGGAAAGATCAGGTATTTATTGACCTGCCTAGGCTTGATATTTCCAACTGGCGTCATTGCGCGCAAAACAGAAACCAAGACCGACCCACGGTTGTAATCGACAATTGCTGAAAATGAATCCGAAGACCACAAACCCCGATCCAAGGGTTCTTAGATAATTTCCAAATTGTGAGGCTTTTTTGGTAATTATCTCATAGCCCATGAGGGAATTGGATTTTTAGGATGAATACTTTCTGATTTAATTAAGTAAAAATATAGGTCGATGTATCGATATATCTATGATTCTCAGTCATTTACGATGTTGGCCAAGATCGATGTGTCTCCCGCACTTGTGTCTAAAATCTCTTTGTTCACACAGTCAAACTTTCTTACTCTCAAAAATTTTGGCATACAAACCCATTCTAATTTGGTCTCCCCACCTAATCCCTACACATATCCCTTGGCCTATTCTATATAGCATATAACAAGTTTGCAATTTTTTAAGTAAATAGTAGTAAGTATATTATGTGTTTACGAGTAGCACCCAATTGTCTAGGCACGCATTCTGCTTGACGAATTTATGACAGCCAGCATATCGCTAATTGATTAAATAATAAAAAAACTAAATTAAACATTAAGATAATACTAATGTGAAACTTGCCGCGCCCTTGCAAAAAAAAAATAAACCTAGCTATATGTATAATCCCGTCCGCCCCCCACCTAAATAGTGTCAGTCAGTATAAGGAAGCATAATGAGCCATAAACATGAAAGCCGCAAAAAGCGAAAAAAACTCATAGCATACTTTTAGGGTGGCGCTTAAAATTGTCCGTTTGCATGTTATAAAATGCAAATACTTTAATAAGGTAGGGGGAGTATGTGTGTTGTGTGTGTGTGTGTGTGTCCTTATTATAGCCAAGTTTAAAGTCGCAATAGCTTTAGCTAGCTGTTATTACTACGTCTTACACACACCCACACACAGACAGTAGCATTTATTGAAAAATACAAAACAAACAAGTTGGCATCCCTTAATTTTAAGATTACTTTTGTGCTTAAGCTGCTTTCAAATCCTGCATTGTAGCTGCTATTGTTTTTATCAGCTTACATTCGAAAACAGCACCCCAAGTTCCCCAAGTTCTATAATAATAAAAATCGTAATACTAGCAACGCCTTGGCTGTGATTTAGCCAGAAAACGACGTAAGCACATCAACTTTTTGACTGTTTTTTTTTGTTTAGATTTTATTTTTTTTTTGTTTTTGGTTTCGTTTATTTTATTTTATTTGTTTTTGGCGTTAAGGGTTTGTGCGCCAAGGGGCTGCGCTTGTTGATCCACGCGTGCAGTGGCGCAGTTGAGGGGGCCTAAGCGCCCAAAGGGCTGGAGAGGGAATGGGTGGATTTATTGTGAAGATAAATAAAATTGGTATAGCTAAATGTTTAGGTAAGCCAATTATAATTTATTTGCAAAACTAAATTTAAAAATAAGTTTATTACAAAAATTACAAACAGAGCAAAACAAAAGTCTAATATGAAGTTGATATTGAATGTCCTTCATTACTATTCAACAGAATATTTATATATAAAAACTAATATTGATATGATTGAAGAACTCATATCTCGAAAATCAAACAAATTTCATCTAAAAATCAATAAAATTCAAGACTTTGTAAATAGTTTTCAGTAAATTGATATATTTTTTTTCTTTGCCGAAGAATTTTTTCACTTCCCTTAGGCTATATAACGATAATACACCTAAAATAATTATTCATATGAAATGTATTCAAGTTGAAAAGATAAATTTATCTTATATTTGTAAATTACAATGAAGCTAGCTTGCAAGAATATGCACATCAAGAAATTTTGGAATCAAATTTTTGTAAGGAACAGTTTTCTTCTGAAAGATTTGAAAGCTTTTTTTTTATTTTAATTGATTTATCAGTATCAGTGCATACTACTCTATTGAGTTGGTCTTTAAATAAGAAATCTAAAAATATTCAAATATTTGTCAAAAATTGTAGTTGAAAATGTACCTCTAAGAAATAAGTATACGAGGGGTGTTCAAAAAGTAGGATGACTTTGTATTTTTAAGAAAAAATATTTATTTATTCATCAATATTTATGTTGTCCCCTTCAAAGTAATCTCCCTCAGATACATATGCCAACGGTTTTTCTAATCCTCAAAGCACTTCTCATAAGCACTTTTAGGTATAGCTTTGAGCTCTTCCAGCGATGCAGGCCAAAAATCTCTCACAAGCAAAGATGAGTGAGCAGGGGCATTATCGTGATGCAAAAGCCATGAATTGTTTTTCCACAATTCTGGACGTTTTCTTCGTATTGCTTCTCGCAATCGGCGCATAACTTCCAGATAATACTGTTTATTGACCGTACGATCATATGGTAAGAACTCCTGATGCACCACGCTATGGTAATCGAAGAAAACAGTGAGCAAAACTTTGACATTTGATCGATTTTGCCGTGCTTTTTTCGGTCTTGGCTTTTCTGGCCGCTTCCATTGGGACGATTGGGCTTTGGTTTCGATATCATAACCATATACCCATGATTCGTCCCCAGTCATGACCCTTTTGAGTAAATCTGGGTCGACGTTGACGTCATTCAACAGCTCTTGAGCGATGCTCATGCGACGGTTCTTTTGGTCAAAATTTAGCAATTTAGGAAAAAACTTCGCTGACACACGTCTCATGCCCAAAACGTTTGGAAAAATTTCATGGCAAGAGCCAAGCGATATACCGACATCCTCAGCAACTTCTCTGATAGTGATTCGACGATTTTCGAAAACAATTTTCTTCACTGCTTGAACGTTTTCAGCAGTTGTTGACGTGCTTGGGCGTCCAGAGCGAGGCTCGTCATTGGCATCTTCCCGGCCATCTTGGAAGAGTTTGTACCACTTGTAAACATTTTTTTTACTCAGAACAGTTTCACCGTATACTACTGTCAACATTTCAAGTGTAACGGAGCACTTAATTCGATGCAAATCCGTTGATCCATATTTTTCGATAGCAAAAAATCGCCGAGCACGCAAAACACTTGTAACCTTTATGCCTCTCACAAAAAATCGATAATCGAAAATACGTTGCCCGCGAAAATGCTTAAGTCACCTTACTTTTTGAACATACCTCGTATTTATATATGTTTAAATAAAACTTGCTCAATTTTGCACATTTAATTATATCATATGAAGTGCTATCCTTTTATTTTTGTAAGGATGAGCAAATTTAAAACTCTTTGCTATGTTTATTGTTTCTTATTTAAACTACACTGAGAAAAAAAATCTAGTATTTCGTACTTCCAGGTGGAAGAACGAGAATACTGAAATGTAAATTTCGATCTCACATGAAGTATTTCGATTTTAAGTCAGAAATTCTTGAATTAAGAACGTGATTTCTTAAAAATTAAGGACGAAGTGCTCTTGAAGTAAAAGAATCTTATTTCAAGTATATTTTGAACTTGAGATAGCAAAATACTTGATATGAATATAGAAAATTCCTGAAACAAGTTCTCGAGATTCATTTTTAAAAAATGTTCGAATTTTGAAAATGGTACACTTGCCGTTTGGAAATTTTACTGCTGAAAAATTTACATTATTTTATCCAGATTAATTTAGTTTTTTTGTAAAATTATTGGACATTTTTATCTAAACGAAATTCAAAATGGCGGCTCTTGTCTGCCTTTGCAATCAGAACATCATTCCCAAATTCTTCAGCCTCTTGTAGTGAAATGAAATATAAAATGTTTTTGTTTATTGAAATTAATCTATGAATTATACTAAAACCAGATTAAGTTTTGACAAAAAAATTAACTAAAATGTAGACTTTCGAAAACAAGTTTTTTTCCGATTTTTTTGTGATTTCGCTTTGCTTAAAAATTAAAATTTAATTTTTCATGTATTTTGTTAGTATACCATACAAAAAGTATATTGCTTAAATGAAGGGAATTGGAGCAATAGATCAATGTGCTTGAAATTCTATAAAAAACATGGTGCCGAGAAAAACACGCTAAAAGTTTTTAGGAAGTGTGTTAAAGACGCTCTACTTCTATAAATATCGATCACAACGAGAAACTCTTTTGTATATGTATTCTACGAATGTGTAGCTTTAATTTTTTAGTAAAAAAACACGATTTTTTTTCGCACAAACGTCCCCATAATAATAAAAATATTAGCACACATCTATAATATTTAAACATATATTTTTTTCATCGTTAAGCTGGGTGACATATACAGATCAGACGAAATCAGGACAAAAACCCAAGACAAAACACGAGACAATCTTTATATCTATTTTATCTTTTATAGCTTTATAAAAAACAAACTAAAAAGAAAATAAGACACGAGACAATAATAAATTAAATTATAAAATAAGTGAAATCACAAAATATTTGTGTCTTAAGCTACCAGGTTTGAGAAGCGAGGAGAACAGCTATGTTACTACAGCTGATTTTCGATTGACTTAAACAATCGATACAACTATCGAATTTAAAAAGTTAGTAGATCCCGAATCGATTTTCTCGACCAAATTTGAAAGAACCTCCCCTTAAACTCTATAAATTAATTAAAAACGAGCTGGAAAGAAAAAAGTTTTACTTCAAAAATTTGTATACTCTCTACCTATAGGTACCAAAGTTTTACTAGATCTGTGCAAAGTATGTAACGGAGGCGTGGCAGACCCCAAGTCCAAAATGCTTACCATAATCTCGGGTAGCGATTGAGCCATTTCCGCTGTCCGTCCATCCATTTGTATGAACGCCTAGATCTCGGAAACTAGAAGAACTAGAGACCACAAACTTTACCAGCTGGTGCGCATATTTCCTCAGAAGATGAAGTTTCTTGAATCATGTTCCCGATCCCCCGCAGTAGATTGTCGCGGTTTTTGGCAACACCGTTTAATATATTTATCTGAAATTTAACAGAGTGGTTCCACGCATGTGTGTGTCAAAAATGAATAAAATTGGACAAATACAGCAAAAGTTATAGCCAAAAATATAAAATTTCACCTCCCCTTGCCAATAAAATGCGTCAATATTCGACTCTACCTAATTTAGGTTTAGTAAGCTGATTCATGTGGCTATAATGAACCAATCCACATCCAAATTTTATGGATGCGGACCCCCACCGCCCGTAATCGATTTACCGTATGTTCTCCCACACCCCTAAACATTTTTTTTTTTTTCCTTTTATTACTCCTCTAGGGAGCTTAGGGCTTCAACAAGAACCTTCCATCGGACTCTGTTTGGCGCAGTTTGCTTTGCTGTATCCCAGCTGATGTTGCGTTGGGATAACTCGTTGAGTGTTGTTGCCTTTGGCCTTCCCACTCGTCTGCTTCCTTGTGGGTTCCATTCTAAGGCCATCCTGACGATGCTGCTGCGGTCCTTTCTCAGTGCATGGCCAATCCAACGCCACTTGCGTGTCCTTATTTGGTTACAGATAGGAACTTCACTAGTGTAGTGCCATAGTTCCGCGTTTGATATTCTGTTGTATCCCGCATATAATCCTTAGGTACTTGTTGACGAATGACTGCAGCTTCGACATCATTCTTTGTGGGGCCTTCCACGTTTCGCTGCCGTACAACAAGATGGACTTAACGCTCGCATTGAAGATCCTCAGCTTTGTTCTTCTGATTATTTGCTGGTTTCTCCATATGCGGGATAAGCGTCCAAACGCTGATCGCGCTTTGCTTAGACGATTCTCTATATCCTCATCCACCCCACCACTGCTGGAAATTGTGGTGCCAAGATATGAGAAACTATCGACAAAGTCGATAGTGTTCCCGCAGATGGTTATGCTACCCTGGTCTTGGTTGCGTTTATAGAGAGTCCAACTTTGCTAGGATCTCGAGATCATTCACTTTGGCTTGGATATCGCTTAACTTATGAGAGATGAGAAAAATGTCGTCCGCGTAATCTAGGTCTTCCAAATGACGGGTGAGACTCCACGTAATCCTACGCCTAGACCTGCTTACATCTCTCATAACCTCTTCAACTACTTTGTTGAATAGCAGTGGTGATGAGGGGCATCCTTGCCTAACACCGGTGTTTGTTTGGAAAGGTATACTGATTTTCCCGTTGTGTAGTACTGCCAAGTCCAAGGCCTTCTTGAAGTCGATGAACAGGAGGTACAGTGATGTGCGCCACTCCACAGCTTGTTCGGTTATTATGCGTAGTGTGTACCCCCTCAACATATGAACTTGCAACTTACCCCATATATTTAAATTGGATTCTTTGTCGTAAGTTTCGTTACGTTTCATCACAATCGGTAAAACGTTTCGGAACTTGTAGGTACAAATATTGTATTTCACCAAAAAAAAAATTTATTCCAATTGGAAAGTTCTTAGTAGGAATATGCAGAATAAATTAGTTCGAGAGAAAAGGTGCAGGGTATTCCACTGTCGGGCACCGCTTGTACCATTTTTTTCCTGTATCGTTCTTTGAATCCTCCAATTCTCTAATTTAAATATAACACTATAAATATCAAACAAGAATCTTTTTGTAATCATTCTTTATGGTCTGCATTTAGCGCGCCCCCATGTCTCTCCCTGCCATGCTCCGCCCCTGTACACGCAACTGTTCCTTTGAACTAGTACTATTTGTTTTTATGTACTAATACTTAGATACAGCTTTGAGCTTTACTAGTCCTTGCTCCTTGGTGAACTACGCAGCTGCTGCAGTCAACAACTTCATTACTCATTTCCGGAATTCGCAGTTCCAGAAATGCAAAAAATTTAGACAAACACAGAGTTGGATTATATATCCTGCTAACAATGGCATGATAATGAATGATATCGCTGACAGACAGCTTAAGAATTGCAACGGCAGCTTGTCAAAAACACATGTGTTTGATAGGAACATTCCTACTTACCACCTTTGCTGTCTAGGTAAACATGAAGGAAATAAAGGATACTTCAGAAAACTCCACACGCGACTGTCTCCCGAGACAGAAAGACTACCCTTAGATGACAAAAATAATGATTGTTACTCGTTGGCAGGTTTATATAAATTCAGTTTCAACGCCTTGCAACATTTGCGTCGCTCTGCAACTGATGAGACAATTTGTCATTTCAGGCAGATGCGACGCAACGCATGACAAAAGCTACTACCAACCAACTTCTGGAAGCGACAATTTTTTTTTTTCGAGATATTCCAAGAAAGTTTCCGCATATGCGACGACGAACTCTCTCATTAACTCGATACGCGCAGCTGCTGCTCCTCGATGCAATAGCAAAAAAGTAATAATAATAATATTGGTACATATAAAATTTACGAACTAACCGAAGCGACATTGACAATCAAATGAGGAAAATGCAAATTGGGTGCTGGGGTCTTGAGGGGGAGTGTCGGAGCACCAACTCATCTTATGGCCATTGAAATTTAAATGGCTCCAAGCAGTGCACATAAAATGAAATATGTATTGCGTAGCACAAAAGCTATTATATGGACTGCTTTTAATAAGCACTGTCCCCAATGCGAGAGTCCATGTGAGAGCTGGAGAGATGTTTCCCGAGAAAAAAAAACGCAAAAAAAAATAATTGTTTGGCGCTGCCAAATGGCAACAAGGTTCTATAAAGCGTAAAACATTTCCTGTCCACACCCACCGGTACGGGCTCTTCGAGGGTGGTCTTTTGTGTTTGAAGACGGGCAAATATTTTTAATTGGTTTTCGAAGAAAATCACAATAAATATTGTTAACCTGACGTATTGAAATGAGAGGTCATTAAAATATTCTTTTCAACTACCTTGAGTTGAAGGTCTGCATAATCAAAAAAAAAACAATTACTTCGACGATTTTAAAAGGAATAATAATAATCGATTAGTGGCAAAAAATGTTTAAATTCCACTAAAATTTCAGTTTTTAAAAAAAAGTGATTTCCACCTTGCTTTTAATGCAGTTTTATTTATTTATTTATAAACCATACTTTATTTTTAAAACGACGTTTTTAAATTTTCGTTTAAAGCAACACAATTTTGTTTTTGGCTTAAATAATCTTTATAAAAATAATATAACAATAAGAAAATATAATTATTTGAATTGTATTTTTAACCCCCGACGCAAAAAGAGGGGTGTTATAAGTTTGACGTGTCTGTCTGTTTGTCTGTCTGTTTGTCTGTTTGTCTGTCTGTCTATGGCATCGTAGCTCCCGAACGCTTGCAGTGATTTCAATTTAGTTTTTTTTGTATTAAAGGTGACTTATGTGCGAGTGTTGTTAGACATGTTTGGTGAAAATCGGTTGAGCCGTTTAAAAGTTGTGGGGAGTAAAAGTGGGGAGAAAAACATCAACTTTGTCCGATTGGCTTAAAATTTGGTCCTATTGTAGCTGACGACGTCACTGATTCGAATCTGAGGTTATTTTTGCTCTATCTCTTCTCGTTTAGAAGTAATGGCTATTTGAAGTTAAAAACATAAACTTTGTCCGATTGGCTTAAAATTTGGTCCTATTAAAGCTGACGACGCCACTGATTCGAATCTGAGGTTATTTTTTCTCTATCTCTTTGCGTTTTTGCTCTATCTCTTCGCGTTTAGAAGTTATGGCCATTTGAAGTTAAAAACATAAACTTTGTCCGAGTGGCTTAAAATTTGGTCCTATTGAAGCTGACGACGCCACTGATTCTAATCTGAGGTTATTTTTGCTCTATCTCTTCGCGTTTAGAAGTTATGGCCATTTGAAGTTAAAAACATAAACTTTGTCCGATTGGCTTAAAATTTGGTCCTATTGAAGCTGACGACGCCACTGATTCGAATCTGAGGTTATTTTTTCTCTATCTCTTTGCGTTTTTGCTCTATCTCTTCGCGTTTAGAAGTTATGGCCATTTGAAGTTAAAAACATAAACTTTGTCCGAGTGGCTTAAAATTTGGTCCTATTGAAGCTGACGACGCCACTGATTCTAATCTGAGGTTATTTTTGCTCTATCTCTTCGCGTTTAGAAGTTATGGCCATTTGAAGTTAAAAACATAAACTTTGTCCGATTGGCTTAAAATTTGGTCCTATTGAAGCTGACGACGCCACTGATTCGAATCTGAGGCTATTTTTGCTCTATCTCTTCTCGTTTAGAAGTTATGGCCATTTGAAGTTAAAAACATCAACTTTGTCCGATTGGCTTAAAATTTGTCTGTCTGACTGTCTGTCTGTCTGTGGCATCGTAACTCCCGAACGCATGCAGTGATTTCAATTTATTTTTTTTTTTGTATTAAAGGTGACTTATGTGCGAGTGTTCCTAGACATGATGAAAATCGGTCGAGCCGTTTAAAAGTTGTGGGGAGTGAAAGTGGGGAGAATGCGTAAAAAAAGCAAACGAGCTTGACCTTAAATGTAATCTATACCTTAACAAGAATCTAAATTATAGTAAGTATATTATAATATACTAAAGTCTAACTTAACCTAACCTACCTATAAAAAGTATGAAATAAAAAATTAAATTAAAAATTTAAAAAACCCCCGAACTTAAGTAATTTTCATTTAAAAAGTGAAAAATAATAAAAGAAACTTAATGTTAAAGTACCTAAGAATCTATTAATAATTCTAAAAAAATACGTCGCGTTGGGGGACCGCTCCTAAACTAACAATTTAAATACAAATAGTCTAATTAAGCAACAAAGATTAACTTAAAAACAAAATTAAGAAAATACTTCAAAAACTTTCATAGAATTACTTCAAAAAATTTGCATGTAAGATACGACCGTCAACGACGTCTGCCCTCGCGTGTCCCCCAACGCGACGTATTTTTTTAGAATTATTAATAGATTCTTAGGTACTTTAACATTAAGTTTCTTTTATTATTTTTCACTTTTTAAATGAAAATTACTTAAGTTCGGGGGTTTTTTAAATTTTTAATTTTTAACATTGTTTTACAAAGTTTTTCAAAAGAGCTATACAAATATTGCCTAAAAATATTTTTTTTGTTAAAATATAATTAAATTATGTTTTGTAACTAGATATTCAAAAAAGGTATAATTTTTATGGATTTTTTAAAATTTTTTAAATAATCCCCAAAAATTTACCTCAGTAGTCAAAAAAATCCTAAGAATTATTTATTTTGGTAAAAAAAATTTTAATTTTAATTTTTATGCGAAAGTTTTTAAATTTTATCTTAAAGCAACAACATTTTTATACCCTGTACCGTATGGTACTAAGGGTATATTAAGTTTGTGCAAGCCGAAAATGTATGTAACATATAGAAGGAGACGTCGGAGACACCCCAAAGTTACCTGAAATATGATCAGGGTGAATAGAGAAGTCGATATACCCATGTCCGTCTGTCCGTCTGTCCGTCTGTCCGTCCGTCCGTCTGTCCGTCTGTCCGTCTGTCCGTCCGTGTGAACGCCTAGATCTCAGAGATGGTAAGAGCTAGAGTTACCAAACTTTCACATTAGATCCCATATTATTCCATAGGAGGCAAGTTTATTTTATTTTTTTGATATCGGGGATAAATTATATAGCTCCCATGGGGGTGTTTGAGACGACCTCGACAAAAAAAAGCGTTTTAGATGAATAATTCGTTTGTTTATGAAGATATCGTAACCAAATTTGGTATTCGAAAGTTTTTTATAGTTCCCAATCACTGTATCAAATTTGATCTAAATCGGTTGACTATATCATATAGCTCCCATAGGACCGATCGGCCAAAATAACTTTTTTAAAGAAAAGTTCGCTATATTTCGTTTTTTAATTAAGATATCGTAACCAGATTTGGCGTTTGGAAATTTTTTAGACCACTTAAGCAATGTGCCAAATTTGAACAAAATCGGTTGACTATATCATATGGCTCCCATAGGTCCGATCTTCCAAAAAATCGATTTTTTAACAAAAATTGTTGTGTTTCGTTTGTTTGTTAAGATATTGAGACCAAATTTGACATTCTTAAGTTTTTTATAGTTCCTAAGCACTATACTAAATTTAATTCAAATCGGTTGACTAGTTCATATAGCTCCCATAGGACCAATAGGTCCAAAAAGACGTTTTTTATACAAAATTCGATGTGTTTTGTTTGTTTGTAAAGATATTTGAAATAAATTTGGCATTTAGATCTTTTTTATAGTTCCCAAGCACTGTACCAAATTTGATCGAAATCGGTTGACTATATCATATAGCTCCCATAGGAACGATCGGCCAAAAAAAAATTTTTGCTTAAAAATTCTTCTGTTTTTGGTTTTTTGTGAAGAAATCGGACTTTATTACAAGCTAGTGGTACAGGGTATCCTAAAGTCGTCCGCGCCCGACTTTACGTCCGCCATTTTTTATTATGCTTAAATAATCTTTATAAAAATAATATAACCATAAAAAAATATTAATTGTTTGATCTTCGTACTTTTCAAAATAGCTATTAGTTTTCAAATATTGCTTAAAAAATCTTCTTTTTTTTAATATATTTAAATTACTTTTTGTAATTAGATATTATAAAAAGATATGCATTTTTTTTAATAATTCTTTATACATTTTTAAAAAATTCTCCAAAACCATTCTTCTTTTTTGTGAAATATAATTTTTTTTTTTAATAAATAATTACATATTAAAAAAAATACCAAAATATTTTTATGCTACATATTTGAAAAAATATTGTATTTTTTTCGAAATTCATCAATTTTTTTTTATTTTACTCAAATAAATTTTAGAATAATAATATATATAATACAAATAAAACATTTTTTAAATATAATAAATTTTTTTTAAATGAATTTGATTTGTATTTATGAAAAATAAAAAAATTCCACGCATTTAATAAAAAATGCAAAAAATTAAAAGCAAAATTTAGTTTAAAAATTTTTTGTAAAGTATTTTTAAAAATTATTACACAAAACCGACTATATTTTATTTAACATTATTCAAATTTAAAATACCATAAAAATAACTAAAAAAAATAATTACATTTTTTATTAAGAAAATATATATATATATTTTTTAAATTGAAAAGGGTTCCTCACAAAGAGGTGGTGCCCTGCTACAAAAAGGTCTAAGAAAATAATATAAGTTATTAACTACTTGTTTCATAGCCTGTATTGCTAAAAAAAAAATAGGTTCTAAAATATAAAACATTTTTTATTTTGGCCATGCCGTACTAGTTAAAAAACTTAAATAGTCGAAATAATTTCCAAAATAAACTTTTACTAATGACATATTTTTTTAAAAAAGTTTTGAAATTCTATAATAACAAGCTTTTGACACAATTTTCTGATCGTCATCAAAAAAATTTAATTTATTTATTATATAATCAGTGAAAGGAGAATTTTAAAGTGTTTTTGTATTAGGTTGATAATTTTTGTTTCAAACTTTTTTATTTTAAAAATTTAGAGATACTTTTCAATTATTTATTATTTTTTTTTAATTGGAACTTTCAAACAAAAATAAAGAAAACTGCTTTTTTTTTTAATATTTGGAACTTCCGAGCAAAACAAAAGTCTCTATAGTACCTACGCTAAGATACATTTTGGGATGAGCGATTAATTATTTTTTTTCTTCTCAAATATTGGATTATTGCCTCTTCTATTAATAAAATAGAAGCTCCAATTAGCAAAATTGTTCCATTTTTTAGCTCATTTTAACAAGATACTTTCAATTTGCTTAAAATATATCTAACTCCTCTACGTCATCTGCCCACACTGTCTCGGCAACATAAAAGCCCGCCCTCGCATCAAGAATTACATAAAACGAAAAATTAAAAATAACGCTGCCCACTTTCAGACGTTATATGAGAGGACATTCGTAGCATTTAAAGTAAATCATATCAAAAGGAAGCTTACATATAAAATTATATGACCAAACCATGTCCAATTAATGTATCTAGATAAGGAGAAAAAAATCATATAAAAAATCATAAATTTAATAAGCATAAAAAGCAACAAATAAGCATGACCAATTAGTGTATCTCAAAGATAAATGACGAAGTGGAAAATACTTAAAGCACGTTTCTAGGGAGTTCTTAGAATTTTCAACGGAAGAGTAATACTGGGAAACATTTCAGATCCACTCCCACGTCTTCGAACAGCTGCTCTTTAAAGCTGCTACATATGGCAGCTTAATTGAGCTAATTTTTATTCAAACTTTGCTGACATAAATGAAACAGACAAACTGACAAACATCCTTGGCAAGCACCTAGTCAAAGGATCTGTCAGCATGACGGAGCTGTTTGCGATGGCAACTTGAAACTTATGTAAATAATAAATATAACAAATGTACGTGACAAAGTGCGTAATATGCGCCAAGTGAGCTTTGTTATATTCAAGAGCTGCTGTGCAGGACACTGAGAGAAATTAATGGCAGTTTGATATTTTAAAATAAGTGAAAAATGCATGTAAGCAAAAAGGGATGCCCAATTGTTCCTTGGGGCAATTTATGCAAGCAGCTTACGGTAGATGGCGCTAGTAGTGAAACGCATGGGGACTTAACTTAAAGCTACAAAAAGTTAAAGCAGCTTTTAAAAAAATATTAATTTTAATTATATTTTTTTTGCTAAAGAACGAAATATTTGAATTTTGTCTTCCAAATTGTATAAAATTTCATATGACGACGAATAACAATAGCAATTTCCAACAGATGGCGCCAATAGCTAACAGTTTTGGAAATTATCTTAATTATCTTCTAATCAAAAGCTACTTTGAAAATAATAATTATCTAACTTACATTATTTTTGTAAGGAACGATATGATGATTAATTATCAATTATTTTTCTTTTTAGCAATTTATTCTAAAAGGTGCTAGCAATTTCCGCTAGATGGCGCTAGTTGTAAAGCGTTTGAGGACTTGTCTTAGCGCTTCAATAATTTAAGAAGCTGGTACAGTAATTATTATTTTTTTTAGACAATTTTTTCTAAGGAACAAAATGTTATAATGTTGGATGCTAAATTATAAACAAAAAATTTTAAATAACGACGAATAATAATTGCGATTTCCGCCAGATGGCGCCATTAGTCAACAGCTTGGGGACTTATCTTAACTATCTTCTTATTCAAAGGTACTTTTAAAATAATAATTATTTTACTTTCTTTATTTTTTGAAAGGAACGATTTTAATAATAATTATAATTTTTCTTTTGATTTCAATTAACGCCAGATGGTGCTAGCAATTTCGGCCAGATGGCGCCAATAGTCAACCGCTTGGGGACTTATCTAACCGCTACAATAATTGAAAGAAACTCTTAAAATAATTATTATATTATTTTCACTCTTTGTTTTAAAGAACAAAATATTATCTTGCTGGATGCTAAATTATGCATATTTTAACTGCTTGGGGATTTATCTGAGCTCTTCAAGAATTTAATGAAACTTTAAAAATAATTTGTACTTTATTTTCACTATTTTTTGTAAAGAAGGAAATATTTTTGGATGCTAAATTATGCAAATTTTCACCGCTTGGAGACTTATTTTAGCGCTAAAAGAATTTTTTATTATTGTAGCTCCAATTCTCTAAGTAGTTTACATAGTCCGGTCAATTTAGACAATTGAAATAAAGAAAATTCCCGGAAAGCCAAATCTTTGTATAAATCTTAGTTTTACCATGACGAACAAAGTGTCAAAAGTCCCCATCGATCCCATGTGAGCTAAAAAAGTTATTCGGGGTCAAAGGTCAAAATTTTCGGTTTTTTGGATTTTTCTCGAAAACCGTAAGTTTTATCAAAAAAGTATTCAGAGCAAAATTGTAGATCCTAAAATTCTCTATAAAAATGGTCCCAATGATTTTTTTCTAAGACCTACCGAATAACTTTTTAGCTCACATGGGATCGATGGGGACTTTTGACACTTTGTTCGTCATGGTAAAACTAAGGTTTATACAAAGATTTGGCTTTCCGGGAATTTCTTTATTTAATTACTTTTTTATGTCTAAATTGACCGGACTATACAATAAAAGCTAAAAATTAGAGCTAGGCATCGAATCGATTTAAAATTGGTTTAATCGATTCTTTTTTCTGACAAAAAAATTTTTGCTTATTGAGAATCGATCTTTTTGAGTCATCTGTATGGGCTTTCAGCGTTTTTAATTCTTTGAGTTATTTTAAGTATTTTTGCTCAAGAAACAATGCGTCTTAAATTAATTAACTTTTTCAGAATAGGTCTTTTCAAAATATTCAAAAATCGATTTAGACATTCCATTTACAAGGCCAAAAGACGTTATTTTTTCCCTAGTCAAATATGTATTTGGTGTCTTTTGGTGCCAAGGAGATATATTCTTAATGATATATATTCTTAATTTTGAGCGCCGCCAAAAAGCTCTGAATATATTTGAATATTTGTTTTCGTAATTGTGAATTATGGCAATAAATTTAAGTGAATTTTCAATAACTAAAGTTTATTTTTTGTATAAAGCCTTTTTTGTTTTCTATTATTATATTCGGATTTATCTTGCTGGCGCATACCGTTTTGGTGCGATTAAATCGATTTTTTTTGAGCGAATCGGTCGAAAAGATCGATTCTCGTAAATGAGAAATGGAGCTCAGCTCTAACAAAAATGGTTCACAACATATAAATAAATTGCTTCACATTAAGTTTTTGTTGGCGCCATCTACCGCAAATTGCTAGCGCCAACTAGAATAAATTGGTCAGAGAATGGGCAGCACTTTTTGCTCATAAACGCAGCGCAAATAATTTGTTTTCACGCAAAATAAATTGCGCATTTTTTCGACGCTCTTTAAAAGCTCTATTAGCGCTAAAGGCTGTTGTTACTGCTGGCGCCATCTGGTAAAGTGAACACAAGATAGGCAGCACTTCATACACAATTCGTAAGTTGTAGTTTTTGTTTTGACTTTATTTTCGATGTAAACTACTGCCCTTCAGATTGAAAACAAAATGAAACGCTACAACTTTTCGGCTTAAATAATATAAAATCCATTTTTATGAAGAACTTGCTTTACCCGAGTCCCAGAAAAATTTCAAATTGAATTGTTTTTATTATTATTTCCAAACAAAATACACAGAGATGGGATTTGAAAGGCAGCTCTAGGGTTAAGAAATTAGCTCTGGAATCATCATTATTTTATTTTTACATTTTTTTAAATTAATATATAGTTTAATTTATTTAATATTCTATGTTACAAATAGGGTAAAATTTTTTTTCGCAGTTCTAGGGTTAAGAAATTAGCTCTGAAATCAACATTATTTTATTTTTAAATTTAACATGTTTTATTTGCTTTATTTTTATGTGTGGCAAATTTTTATTTTTTTTCCCTGTTTTACTCATCTTGGGAGCTAAGGGCCTCTACGAGAGCTTTTTATCGAACTCTATTTTGCGCTGTTTATTTCGCTGTAATTCATGTCATGTGGCCGTCGGTGGCTTAAGTGGTAGCGTACTCGCCTCTAAAACCGAAGGTCGGTGGTTCGATTCCCCGCAGTAGCACTGGTGCATTTGCCTAGCACTGGCATCGCTAGCTCAAAGACGCTATTTGCCATGAAAGTCTCTATTAATTAAAGACACCGCCGTTCGGATTCGGCTATAAACTGTAGGTCCCTGTTCTGTTCGAACAGTTATTAATAGAGATTCCCTAAGCCCCTCCTGCAAGGGGTCTAACAGGGAATTATATATAATTCATGTCATATTTTGCTATGCCAGTTTTTGAAGGTCATTCCGTCGCCAGGTTGCTTTTGTTCGTCCTTCTCGTGTGTTTCCTTGGGAATTCCAGTGCCATCCTTACAATGCTGCTTGTTTCTTTTCTGAGAGAATGGCCTATCCATGTCCATTTGCGTTTTCTGATTTGGAGGTGGATAATGGATTCACGAGTGATGCGCCACAGTTCTGCATTTGATATTCTATTTGGCCAGAATACCCATATAATTCGCAGGCACTTGCGCTTTTTTGTTCTTGCTTTTGCTACATTTTCACTTGCAATTTCTCTCAGTGCACTCCTGCTGCTGCTGTAAATTCATAGCAGCAACAATAAATAGGGACGACAGTGAAAGCAAGCAAAAAACAAGGACAACAAAAAGCAATGTATGGAGAGACGCGTTGGTGGCAACTAAGTCATCATTACGCTGTGCGAATATCAAATGAGTTTCGCTCGACAAGGAGCAAACCGTATTTTCCTTTGTATAACTACGGAACAATATCCCAATGCCCAAAAGATGTCAGCTACAGGCAGTTGTCTGTCTGTCGAGTCTAGTCGAGCAAGGACCTGCAAATAAGTACCAAAAATGTAATGACAGTAAGGACGGTAAAATAAAAACCGAAAATAAAATAAAAGAAATGCAAAAACTTTACGCTAAATTTTGCAATTTATTTTAATTTTGGCTGCCTGCTGCTGCTACTGCTGCTTAGTATCCTGAAGGATGCTTTTCAATTTGTGTGCAAGCGTCTGTAAAAATAATGTAGCATACAATTAAGCGTTGCCTCAACTAAATACAAATAATAATAGCAATAATAATAATAAAAGCGGAGCTATTGTTGCTTTAAGACCAGTGCTGCCAATGATTCCAAGTTTTTTCTTTTTCATTAAGTTGTTTATATCTATACTCGGGGGTGCAACACGGTGCGTATGATTGATGCTCTAGGATACAGAAGCTGCCGCAAATGTAATTTGTAAGTACGTCGTGGGAATTGTCTGGCCTGGCTGAACTTTGCATATACTAAGATAGTTTGACATATTCACTTTGGCAAGTGTCGGGAAACTGTCGAGCAGCTGTCAGACGGAGCAGTGGTAAACCAAGTTCCAGGCACCTAGGTCAGATTCACTTTGATTCTTGTGCACAAAGTAAAACAATCGTCGCCGGCGTCGTCGTCTTAGAATAAACATATTTCATGCTCAGGAGAAGCTCCAAGGCATACATATGTCTCTAAGAGAAACTGCTCCAATATGCTGGACACGTACGGCCAATTGTGAGCAGCAGTATGGTAGTCACTACCACATACATCACACAAAGAAAAAAAATCACACACACACACAGAACTTTGCCGCCATGTCTCCGGAGTATTCGCCCAAGACTGAACACATCATCAGGCACTTTTTGTACGGATCCAACATCATCATCAGCAAGCGTATTAGCATCATGAGTCTCATCAGCAGCTACACGTTGCCTGTCTCCGCCCCCTGTAAGCTCGCTCCAAGCGACATACTCCATACTCTCCCCCTGGAGCAGAGCAACAACATGCCAATCATTGTCTGTCTTCCATGTACAAAAGTGTACTTTGTGGTGTAAAAGACTGCTAAATTTCATGCAATCACGACTTTTTGTCTATATATGTATATAGTGTGTAGTACATAGAAGCACTTTCGTGACATGCTCGTAATTTTTTTTATACCCTGCATGCAATGGAGTAAGGGGTATATTAAGTATGACCTAGTATAACGTAAGGTGAAAAGATCCCTGCAAGCATTAACATGTGCAGGATATTTGTTGCTCAGTGGAACAAGTGGTAGAAGCTGATGCGCTTTTGGGTAGGTGTGGCAACTAGTACCAAATAGAGGTGATTATCTAAAGTAGAATAGTTGTCACATGATCAGCTTTTCATATTAGGCGACCGTTTGTGCTTCCACAGCGGGGTTTGGCTTTTTTTTATGATCCCATATGTTTGATTGCAGCCTTATTTTGACTCTTATGCACAGAGACCAGAATATGCAATCTTCTTCTTCTATTCTTGACTCCCAGTGGAGCATAGGGCCTCGATCTTCAGATTGTGTTAGTTCTATTCATCGGAATGTCCTTGTTTACGAGCTGCCTTGTAGTATTCTTCAATCCTATCCATGTACCAATTTTCTTCTGCTATCTTTGACTCCTAGTGGAGCATAGGGCCTCGACCGTCGCTTTGTGTTGGTTCCATTCATCGCAATGTCCTCTCATAGATCGATGAATTGTCATATTGTATCTTACGAGTTACCTTATGGTATTCTTCAATCCTTTCCTTGTACCAATCGTCTTTTTCTTCTATCCTTGACTCCTAGTGGAGTTTAGGACCTCGATCTTCGGTTTGTGTTGATTCCATTCCTCGCATAGGTTAGGCAGCTCCAAAATACTTGTGCCAGCTGCATTACCAGGGGGTTGTCTCACACGATTACCCCTTGTAGTATAAATTCCATTGTTGTTTCTTTCCATGCAGGTCGATGGGTGACGGGTCCAAAGACGGAAAGCATGTTACATTTCCATAGCGAGCCGCTCGTTGCGAGGCAGACGCTCTCTTACAATCGCTTCTAACATGGCATGGCAAACATGAAGTTTGGCAGATGGATCATTGTTGTTTGATGTTAAACTTTTACTAAGCACCAACTCACCCGCCGTTTCATTAGCACTCTCTCGGACCCTCAGACCAAATATGTTGGAATGACCGCAAGAGAGCTTTCTCCCATGTTAGCCCTGACCAGAAATCCCTCATGGGTTGGCTGCCGCGTCATCATCATGGTTCCTCAGGTTTCCCGGGTGCACTGTGTAGAGGTCAGAGCATGAATACGCCAGGCAATCAGCTGCATTGAGTCCGGGGTGAAAATAGGTTTTTATTAAAATATTCAAAAATCGAATTAGACCTTCCATTTACAGGGCCAAAGAAACATTATTGTTCCTCTAAACAAATGAATATATGGGCGCTTTTGGGGTCGAGGAATCCATTTTCCAAATCTGTTTTTAACTTTGAGCACCGACAGAGGTAGCTTTTGTTTCAATTTTAGATCCATAGATTCTTTTGCATGGTTAGGTTAGGTTTTATAGGTAGCTCAGATAGTGACTTAGATCACAAAGAGACCATAAGGTCGATCCTAATCAAAAGAAGGGGGACAAACGGAATTGAAGAAAGGGAAGGACAGTGAAGGAGGATCAAAAATTGTACATCCCTACTCGCGTAAGTCTATTATGTTGCAGAACCATTTTGAGTTAGGTTATGTATTAAAGGCAGCTCAGATAGTGACTGAGATCACCCAGCGACCAAGGTCCATTGTGTTGCCTAATCAAAAGAAGGGGGACGAAAGGAAATGAAGAAAGGGAGGGATAGTGGTGGAAGCTCAAAGACTGTAGGACATCCCTAATCGAGTAAGTCTCTCATGTTGCAGAACCATTTTGAGGATTCAACGAATGCAGCCTGATCCGCTATGGGCACATAGGCTAGACTACCCCGATCTTCAAAGATTGGTTGGCCTAGAAACGGGGTTCGTCTTCTAAGAAGCGCCGGTCAGTCGTATAGCAGGTGTTGGATGCTTTCTGTCTCTTCCTCATCTCTACAGCTGTGGCAGATGGTGATGGGGAACGTGCAACCTCTCAGCCACATTGCCTATGGTGCGGTGCTCCCTTACAATACCTACCACCATCCTAGTCCTGTTTTTATGGAAGCGCAGGAGTTCAGATGTTCGCTTTGCATTATATCTCGGCCAGAGTGCTCGGGAGATGCGACGACCGGACATCATGTCCAATTCTCTGTCCGCCAGAGCTGTAGCCGTCTCTCTGATTTGCGATACGACAACCTGCAATGGTTTTTATGTCCACTCCGCCTTTTTTCCAGGGACACCTGAGTGACCCGGAACCCAACAGAGGGTTATTGAGTAGATCAGTTTACTCTTTATGGTAGGCGATGACAGAGCTTTAATTGCAGCCTTTCTGTCTCTTCCTCATTTTTAAATCGTGATGGGAAACGTGCAACCTCTCAACCCCTTTCCCAACGCGTACCACCATCCTAGTCCTGTTTTTTTTGGAAACGCAGGGGTTTGAATCTAGGCCAGAGTGCTCGGAAGATGCGATTTCTTTAGGTAAAGTCAATGTCATACATACTTTTGGTAATAACCCAGAGATTGAAAATAGCTGAGAACCTTTTTACCGAGAAACATTTATGCACCTTAAGTATAGAAAGTTGTCATTCACAACAGATTATCGCTGTGCTAATTTCAACTATTAAGAAGTCGTGTATATAGGGTGATTTTTTATGTGTGTAGAAACACTCTAATTCCATAAAGTGCGGAACAACCAACAACTTTCAGCTGTTCCTCATATCCCAACCCACTCTAACCTCCTTTAATTAAAGTGTATATTTTAGTCTGTATATATCATCCCCAACCCTCCATCATACTTCATTTCTTTTTTTTTCGTTGGCTTATTAAATATTTAGTTGTTTGCCATTGACAAGTTTGCAGACAAGATTCACTTTATCTGTCTAGGTAAGTTTTATCTGGTCACGTGACTTGGTTTACGGTCATCTGACTTGAAGCAGAGAAGGAATCTTTACTTATTCAAGACGCTTAGTTAATCATTTATATTGACTGGAGCTCAATGAAGCGTAACATGCATAAAACACACACATCAAATTTATAAAAAATTCAAAGCAAATATTTAAAAAGTCGTTAAACCTCACTATATATATAGCCGGAACATATAGAGCGTGGGTCAAAGTACGCACACACTGGCACACATGTCGGTTTGAGATTTTTTGTGGGTTGTTCTGCATAAAGAACGTTTAATATTTCATTAAGTGTTTCACTTTACGACTACTTAAAAACACATAAAAAATACCAAACAAAATCAACGTTGAAAGCTATAAATTCCTATGAATGGAAATGAAAATGGGCGTTGAATAAGTTCGGGTTTTTGTGTGCACAGTCCCACAGACCCCACAGAGAGGGAAAGCCAAAGGCGGTGGCAATGGCAGTGTAGGAAAACCAGAAAGAAGAAACATTACTAAGCACTAAACGTTGCAGCCGGATTTTCGCATAAAAAAAAGGAGCATGCCACAATCAGTAGAGACCACAGCAGGCAGCAGATTGATAGTTTAAATAGACAGCAGACAGCAGGTCTCGGCCAGACAGCCCAGACCTCATCATAATAGTTGGCAATGTCAGGGACAGCATTTAAGTTTTGCTTAAACGTTTTGTTAGTTTATGGCTTTAGAGTCGTCCAATTTAATGCGCAAATTTAAGCGAAGGCAACGTTGAAGTTAATTCAATTTTCGTGGAGCTTTCTGATCTCTGAACAGAACTAGGTATTAATCCGGAAATTGTTGTTTTGTGTGCTACCCAGCTTCTCATGAGTTAATTGGTTGACTCCTATCAATGTATTTAGTTCTTCGTTTGGTTATTGTACCAAATATTACCTTGGGCGTGCCTAGAGAACTAAAACCCGCATTCATGGCTTTCCAAATGTTGCGCAGTTGGACTAGTTCGGATAATTTGAGGCACCCAAAGTGAACTATGTCGATGGCATGAATTCTTGAATTGAAGCAAGGAAATTGGTGCTCCCGGTCATCCTATAAGGTTGTTCCGTGCAATTGGCAGATCCAACCATTAAAACCTTTCTGGGATAAGATTCCCCGTTATAAATATCTCTTTTATTTTGAAAAATTTTTCAAGCCTTAGAGGCGGCTTTTATCCGAGGCTTGTTTCCGTTTGTTGAGTAAGGGACTTTTTTCGGTCGAGTTACTTCCCCAGCGAAACACACTTAATGTAATGTATTTTGGGCGACCATAATGGTTTTATAACGTAGTGAGCCTTCTCCGGCTTTTCCTTCTACCACCCATGTCTGGGAGGCTTTCCCCTATCCACCACCTTAGGGAAGCTTCCTCTAGGGATTACCAGCTCCCCCAGAGAGGATATAATTTTTGTCGCCAAAGCCAAGTCAACATGGTGTCATCGCATGAAAAGACTAATCCATCCCATTGATTCGGTCTTCAAGCAAAGCTTGCCAGAAGGTGGGCAAAGCATCTTCCTTTAACCTACTTATTGGGACTACTCCCAAAAGTTCTTAGCTTTGAGATGAGCTATCAGCCTAGCATACTATCTGGTGCAGGAAAGGAAGATCTGGTGCTCGATGGGATTCGCATAGAAGTCAAATTACCCTATTCCGAATAATTTGGAATCTCTGGCGGTAGAATTTAGCAGAGCTACCCCAGAGCTTAATAACAATCTACAGATAGGAGCTATGATCTGCTAACTTATTGGGACAACTCCCAAAAGTTCTTTGTCTCGAGATGAGCTTTCAGCCTAGCATACTACCTGATGCAGGAAAGGAATATCTGGTGCTCAATGGGACTCGCATAGAAGTCAAATTAACCTATTCCTAAAAATTTAGAGTCTCTGGCGGTAGGATTTATCAGGGCTACCCTAGAGCTTATTAAAAATCTATAGATAGGCGCTATGATCTGCTAACTGGATGCTTGCTCCGCATATTTATTACCCAATTCTAAAAGAATAGCCTATAGCCATTTTCTTAGCGCCTTAGATCCGAGTTCTATATGTATATATATATATATATATCTAGGTAGGCGATATGATCTACTAAAAGAAAGCCTGCTCCGTTTATTTAAAAGACTACGAAGTCAAATTACCCTGTTCTGATATATTTGGAAGTTTTGGCGGATTTAGCAGCTGTTCCCCAGATCTGAATATTATAGGCAGCTGTTATGATTTGCTGAAGACCGTCAAAAGATGGCTATATTTATTTAGCACCCAATAGAGTCGATGATCCCATTTGCATTTGGTGCATACCCTAATGGGTTCAATGAAGGGCTTAGTCGCTGGTCCAAAGTAATACAGCGCTATTTAACTGACGTCTGTGATGGTGGATTATTATCCATAATAATCACGCCCAGAGTTATACATAGACCCGTAGAGCGAAAATCCGGACCCGAGGGAAAATTTACCGGTCTGTCTATTACACCTTTGAATTTAATGACGACAGTAATTTCATCGAGCCCATGATAAAAGTCCGGCCTCGGGCGAATCCCTTCTTCTCCCATCCCTCTAGGCAGGCCACAATTGGCCTTACTGTAAAGCATACATTGACGGATGCGCTTCCACTGAAGCCAATTTACCAACTGCCCCATTTTCACATTCGAGAAGATGTTCCCGAAATTTGACTGCGGCTTCTTAATCCCAAGAATCTCAGCATCGACATTTTCAGCGGCAAGAAGCATCTACCAAAGGGTAAGCCTATATGGTTTCTTAGGTTAGCGATGTCTATTTGTTTTATTAGGGTGACGTGCCGCAGGCATCCCAATCAATTTCTTAGATCCCAATATCTTGAACAGATTCTAGAAAATCTTACTAAAAACTTCAAGATCCGCATAGAATACTTACGGGCAGGTGCGAATCTAGAATTTAATTGTGGGGGAATTCTTCATTTCATAGTGTACGAGGTGTGGTCAAAAAGTAAGGTCAACGTTTCAAATTTCGCAGGCAACGTATTTTCGATTATCGATTTTTTTGTTTTGTTGTGTTGGTACGCTCTTCCCGAACATCTGTACCAAATTTCAAGTGAATGGCATTTTTTATGGTTATAAGTGTTTTGCGTGCCCAACTTTTATGGTGGGCCCGGACCCGAAAACCCCCTGCTTACGGTTATTGTAGAGAATCTCTCGGAACCAACATCGTCATTAGCCACATCTTAACAAGACGAAGGTGCCCAATTTTGTTGACAATAGAATCCCAAAAAAGCTTATCGCGGCTGCAAGGAAAAAAGATTAGATCCTTTACCACAGTAAATAAAGGTTTTGACCAGCAAAAAATTGCATGCTTGAATTTCTCTAAGTTAAAGTATTAAGCACCATCCAGAAAGCCTAAAACCAATTTGGTGATCTTCGCCCCCTGTAGGATTTTCTATTATTTTGATATACCTAAAGATCAAAAAGTTTCTGGAAAGGCGTTTTTTAAAAGGCGCGCGCAAAATGAATCGGTATATTTCTTTTTTTATTAGGTTGGTAGGACTGTTTTTGACATTTTGTCATAATTTGAGCTTGATCCAATCATCCATATACTTCTGGTAGCTCTTGGTAGGGATGTCTTAGAGTTCCTTCTTCGAATTTTGTTTGATGATCTCAATGGTGTCAAAACGCTTCCCTCATAATGGCAATTTGAGTTTGGGGCACAGGAAATAGAGCCTAAGCGACCACATTCGTTGAGTGTTTGGCCAAAAATTCCAAAATAATGAAAGAAAAAAAAATGCAACGTTTTTGGCACGAGTGGGGCCGCAACGTGGTTCATGCCCAAAACTTTAATTAAAAATGTGTTCGGCTGATCCATATGAGATGCCAAGGTCTTAAGCAATCTCACGAATACCGAAACTACGATTTTCGAGCACAATTTTCTTCACTGTATCGATGTTTTCTTCGGTATTTGATGTTGAAGGACGACCGGAACGAGGCAAATCCGTGACGTCTTCACGACCCTCTCCGAACAATTTGTACCACTCGTATGCCTGTATTTTTTGATTCATTTTACGAGCGCCTTTTAAATCGAAATTCCCAAAACTTTTTGATCGGTATAGTATGTTTGAGCCCATTTGCCTGAAATTCAATAAGTCGTAAAAATTTCCAAAATATATTTTTCTATTTTTAAGCACCCTCATGCCATTTTTATGTATATTAAGTTTGTGCAAGCCGAAAATGTATGTAACATATAGAAGGAGACGTCGGAGACACCCCAAAGTTACCTAAAATATGATCAGGGTGAATAGAGAAGTCGATATACCCATGTCCGTCTGTCTATCTGTCCGTTTGAACGCCAAGATCTCAGAGATGGTAAGAGCTACAGTTACCAAACTTTCACATTAGATCCCATATTAATCCATAGGAGACAAGTTTATTTTATTTTTTGATATCGGGGGTAAAACTGTCCTACAAAATTGAAAAAAATCAAAGAACTTTTCAAGTGACCAAGTGTACGTTGTAGGTCTTGACGAGTCGTTCACGATAGTGTTTTTCAAAATTGTCTAACACCCCCAAAATCGGAAGTTATCGCTTAAAAGCCGTTTTTCGGGTACTGCGATCACTCCCACTATCACAACGTCGCCATTTTTCAACCGATTTTCGATTGCTTTACGGCTTTGGAAAGAAGAAGATTCAAGCTTTAAGATGATGTACATTTGTTTATACTTCATACAAAGCAACTACGAGATTTTTTAAAAGCTATCTAAGATTTACACTTTTTTTATTCGATTTTCACACTTTGAAGTCATTTTTATATAACATTTTGTTAAAACACCTTTACTTTTTTACATTTAATCTTAAAGAAATATTAATTCTGAGTAAGAAAAGATATGGTTTATTGAAATCGGTCGATAAATGTTTAAGTTACGACGCTTATTGTAAACAAGGAAATTAAAATTCCATCGACAAAAAAAAGTTTTATATGGATAATTCGTTTGTTCATGAAGTAACCAAATTTGGAATAATGCTTAAGAACAATAAAAACTTACAAGTGCCAAATTTGGTCGCAATATTTTAAAAACAAACGAAATACAACAAATTTTGTTAAAAAATCGATTTTTTGACCGATCGTTTTATGGGAGCTATATGATATAGTCAACCGATTTTGTTCAAATTTGGCGTTTTGAAATTTTTTAGAGCACTTAAGCAATGTGCCAAATTTCAACAAAATCGGTTAACTATGTATATCATATAGCTCCCATAGGACCAATCGGTCCAATAAAACGTTTTTTATACAAAATTCGATGTGTTTTGTTTGTTTGTAAAGATATTTGAAATAAATTTGGCATTCAGATCTTTTTTAAGGTATTTAAGCACTGTGTCAAATTTTATTGAAATCGGTTGACTATATCATACAGCTCCCATAGGAACGATCGGTCAAAAAAAATGTTTGCTTACAAATTCTTCTGTTTTTGGTTTTTTGTGAAGAAATCGGACTTTATTACAAGCTAGTGGTACAGGGTATCCTAAAGTCGTCCGCGCCCGACTTTACGTACGCCATCTTTTTTTGATTCATTTTGCACGCGCCTATTAAATCGAAATTCCCAAAGACTTTTTGATCGGTATAGTATGTTTGAGCACATTTGCCTCAAATACAATAAGTCATAAAATATTCCAAGGCCAAATATATTATGCTTATTGAGATAAAAAGCACATCTTAAAAAATATAAATATTCATAAATTAAAGCCAATTTTTTTTTTTTTTTTTTTTTATTGGATAGTAGGAGGGGGGAAATCTTCAGAAAGACACCCGGGGAGGGTAGTGTCGGATTCGCATTCTGCGCCTACCGACTAAAAACCCCCTCCTATTTGGTTGCCAACCTTTACGGTTCTAAACCTTAGAGGGATAGGGGTACCATCAGAGGGTGTATGAGGGGGTGCGTGACGCGGTATATTATGTATGATCGGTTGAACCGAACCCGAATATGAGAGGGGTGCGTGACGCGGTATATTGTATATGATCGATTGAACCGATCATCCCAAGTATCTATAAAAATTAAAGCCAAGAAAAGTTGTACATACTTATACGCACCTTAGCTCAAAGCACTTGTGAATTCTAAGCCAAAAAAAACCAACACATATTGTTAAATACATAAAATACTCATATTGTTTTATTTAGAGTAAGTTTTCATAAACACTTATATAATTAAATTACATATTTATGATGATGCGCTTAGCAATAATATCAAACAAAAATTACACTTGAAAAAAAGTTTACTATATTATTATTTATTATAATTTATATGTATCTTTCATTTTGTGTTTGGGGATTTGTGCCCTTTTGTTGCTCGCTTAGCCTAGAGTAAAAATGTATAAATCTTTTTATTGTTATGCAAATTTTTTTTATTACAAAACTTTCTCAAAAATTCTGGACACATTTTTTTTTTATGCAACGTTTTTGTTGCCATATAAAATTCACTTTCGCGCCTGGAGAAAGCGCTAAATTACATAAAAAAAAAATCATTTTGAAGACAATATGGAAGAGTTCTGTTTGCTATTTTGAATATGTCTATTTCTATTATTTTTAACTTTTATTTTTATTTTATTGATATTGCACATTTTCCATACTTAAGAGAGCAACCTGTTTTGTTTTTATTTTTTTTAAACACTTAAGCATAATTTAGTTTTTTTTTTAAATAGATGATTTTTTTTTTATTGGCATTTCAAGTTTATTGTTCGTTGATTGTGATTTTTTTTCTATTTTTAATGCTTTTCGTATCGTTTTGATTTCGATGTCTAGAGAGAGTTTCAATAAGTTCGAGCTTTAAATCTCTATAAAAGTTTCACCTTAACTAACTCGGGTCCGATTGAAACCTCACAGTTTTTATTTATTGTTTTTATTTATACAGCTATATAATATATAATATACTTTATTATATTAATATACACAGTACGATATGTTATTCACATGATTTATAACTGATATATATAAGAACTTTGCCATTATGGCACTCACTCTATCGTTGTCCACAACTACACGCGATTCTGTTGCCCATTTTGGCCCCCCAGTCCAAAGAAGTTCCAGACGCGTCTCAGACAGCCGCGCTTCTTCTCGGGCAGCACAAAATGCTGCTCCTCCAGTATAGTGTCCAGTATAAAGTAGCTGCTTAGATTAAGCGGCGGCGGTGGCAGCACTGGGGGCGGTCATGATATGGTGCAATTCTTGCTCTCCTGCATGGACGCGGACATGACGTTTAATGTGGCACCACACTGCTCTTGTGCCACCTTCTTTTTGCGTTCATAGGCCAGCGCATCATTGGGCACATAGGCCACACGCACGCCGCCATAATGCTTACGCACAGGCAGTCTATAAACATAGTCATCCATATCGCTGGAGCTGCTGGAGGAGCATGTCGAACAAATGCTGGCCACATCGCAATTGTCCAGATTATTGAGCTGCTGCTGGTTGCTGACTGCCGCCTGTGTCTGTGCATTATGCAGCCGCAAGTTGGTCTGATTAATTTGCATTTCCGAGGAGCTCCTAGATTGATTGCGTCGCCGACGTCGTCGTCTGGCATTGGAGTTGTCTGTATAGCTTTTGGAGCGGGAGATGGTATCCTGCAGGCTATTAAAGCGCACCTCTTTAAAGGGTCTGTGCTCTGTATGCGCTATCTCCACGCCCTCACCCTCATCATAATCATTATCCTCATCATTGCAGTCGCTTTCCGCATTACGCTTATTACGTCCTATGAGCTGCTCATAGCCATCGTTGGGCAAATGCCTCACCGGTTCCTGATCAAGCTCTAGCTCATTGGCCAGCTCCTGCGTGCTTTGCGTCATATCCGAAGCACTTGGTGAATTCAGTATAATCTTGTCTATACTCTGATAGCTATGTGAATCCTCTCCCTTGCTGACCAACATATCCGGCATGGATGTGGTTAGCTGTGTATCACACAGCAGCGACTTGTCACCCACGCATATGTTTTCCAAACTTATGCCCAGCTCAGCCAAATCTATGGGCGGTGGATGCGCCGGCCTGGGCATGCCCGGCACGCCATTACCCAGCAGCAAACTGGCCATGCCCGCTGCATCCATGCGTTTGCGCTGCTGTCGCTCCAACAAATCTCCAGCGCTGCCTGTAGATTTATGCGCATTTTGGCTCTTGCCATCGCCACTGCGTCGCTGGGAACGCGCTATTTGACTGGAGGTCAGCGCACGCTGCGTGGGACGCAGCTGTGAGCCCGAACTGGTATCCGAGGGCGTAGGTGGCTCACCTTTGCTGCAGGCTATGGAGCAGTAGATAGTGCCACGACGCGGCAGAAACGGACGTCCCAGCAGCGAACAACGACAGGTGCAGCAGGAAAAGCACTGATCCGTGGCATGCCAGTGCTGGCCATCGTGACTCATTTGGCCCTGGTCAACACCAATGACCTCACCACAATAGTCGCAGTACTCGGCAAACATGGTGTCAAAGCAGCCCAGGCAATAGGGTTTGCCCTCACGCATAATATAACGTTGACCACCCAGCTGATGTTCGCATTCCTGGCAAGCAAAGTGTTTCATGTGCCAGGTGCGTCCCTCGGCCTCAGTGCATTCATCAGAGAAGATTATCTGTGCGGGCGAACAAAGCAAACATAGTTGGACATCAATGGGATTGTAGGTACAAGCTAGCAAAGGAGGGGGGTTGGGTTTGGGAGGTTACGCGTAATGCTTACCTCATCGCAGGCGGAACAGCGAGGCTTTTGCATTTCCGCATGATGCCGACCACAGTAGAGACTGCCATCGCGTTGAAAGTAAATCAAGTCAACGAGCAGCTCCTTGCAAACGCTACAGACAAAGCAGCCAGGATGCCAGCAGACGGTAGCGCCCAGGCGTTGAGCGAACACGACAATGTCACCGGCATAGAGCTGCTCCTTGCACTGCAAAAGAGAGTAAAGAGAGAGAGAGCGTTAAGCTGGGAGCAAAAAAATACTTATACAACAATTTGAGATTGTGCAGACTGTGGGATACACTATAGTTAGCTGATCTCTTCAACTACTATTGTGGCCATTACAAGATCTTCAAGATCTTTCCGGATTTCATTGAACGTGGTATGTTCCTTTGCAGGATTAAAACCACGGCGTTCAAATATGCAACTTGAGCGTACACACAACACAATGAGTCTGGATTAATGCGCCAACTAACGCCCCTCAGAGCCGAGACTGATATTTCTTTAGTACCGATTCCAAAGCATGTTGTCGGGCATGCAATTCCCCCTTGGTGAGGGGCGAGATGTATCTATCATCTCTTTTGCTTTATGGCTAGCAGCACCTGGTTGAGATCGCAACACCACGCCGAACCAAGCAGACTCTACCCGCGATTTGGGTTTAAACCACAGCCACCATGATACTCCCACAAGGGGGCCGACCTCAATAAATACGCTTGGACGTATACTCAAGCCGTGGTACCTAAATTAAGGGCTCGGCTTGACCGCCAATTTCAGTCCCGATAGACTCGGATTTGGGGTACCCCGCCAGTTTTGGCATCAAACGCTCCATATAATCATTTGGGTCCACCTTAAAGCATCCATGCGCCCATTTCCAGGGATTCCCATTTAGTCGCCTCTTACGGGCAGGGGAACACTGAGGTGGATATTCTAATCCCGCCACACCACGGGATGTGGCCATTACAACCGGTTATCGGTCTTGGTCGTGGAAATTATCCTACGTCAGTGGTTCCTGTCTTGTGCTTGCTGGCGCCAATTGGCAATACCCAGGCTACGAAGATCCTCCATTGCAGGGTCTTCCCATCACAGACGTGACGTCCCTGTCATCGTCAACCTCCCACTGATCTCATCGAATACCGTTTTGGATAGAGCATTATCTGCTCTCTCCCACTGTTACATAATGTTTCACAATTCTACAAGTACCCTTAATCCTCTTCCGCTTACAGTGTATACATAAATATGCTAAGGCTACATAAAGGACATAAGTCAGTGGCAACAAAACAAACAACACGATAGAAATCTGTGGCAATCTGCCTCTCTGCTTTACTGCATTCAAAATATTTAAGCAACTATAAATGCTAAATAACGGTAATAAAAAGTTTAAGCCCCGCAGCGCGGTAGAATCTAACGGTCGCCCTTTTCTTTTGTCTCCGCCGCCGCCAACGCTCTCTCAATTTAAATAAGCGAATAATGCAAAAATGGCTGCCGGCTATGGAAGAGCATCCATGATATCAAGTGCTCCCTAGAGTAAAGAAGGCGTTTAAAGTGGTGGAAAAACAAGAACAACAGCTACAGGAAATTGTTTGCCACATTAAAGGAGCAGTGCAGCGCAAGATGCCTTGGGAGTGGGTGGGTTTGAGATTGGGGCATGGGTTAACGGAACCGCAACTTTTAATGACTGAACTCGTCAAAGTTAACGGCACGCATAACGAACTTTTTTCTTGTTGTTTAGACTTAGGCCCAGTAATTAAAGCCATCTCTAATGGTTGTTTTTGTATTTATGTTTATATGTGGGCGCTACCTGAATCCGGAGCACTTAATCTTATGACTGTAATGTGTAATAGCATCAAGTTCAATCGTTTGCAATAAAAACTTTCTGCAATTTGCCAACAATATATTCAAGCTTAGTGATACGAATCACTTAATGAGCTGTGGGCTCTACATAATTCTTTTCGGCACTAAAACCCCGAAAGATTAAAGATTAATGTGATTATGCGCATACGGGTTGTGTTATAAACATTGTCTGTCTGAGCTGTGTTCTTTGATGCTGGAGGGAAGCAACAAGCTAATTATTGAGAAATCAATAATTTCTGACTGAAGAAAGCCCATAAAGCGTTTAGATTAAGTGGCTTGTCAGATCAATAAATGCCGGGAATGTTAGTCACCTTTGTTGATTTATCATCGGTGGTATACAAAAAAAGAGATGAAATTATGGTAGAAAAGTTTGTAGGAGTGTAGGAAGATGTTCCCTGTAACAAGTGCTCCTTAAAATAGCAATTTAATCCAATATCTTATAATATTGGAGAGCTAGCTACTGAAGCCATTAGCTGCTGGTATTAAGATTTAAGTATTAAATTAATTTTGGTATTAAAATTTTATTTCTTAAAATGAAACAAAAACGGACTTATGGGTAGTTTGAGAAAAATGTGGAAAAATTTAATGCTTGCTTTGTTATGTAATATTGTAATGTATGTGAGGTTTATTCTAAAGAAGTTGGCAATGACTATATGAAGATCTCCTACAGTCGAGACATCTAACTATAATTTACTCTGCTCTAAGATGTGTTTCACATATGCTTCATAAGAGTGTAATGGTCAGTTCGATAATTTTCTTTATAAGCATATTTATTTATAAAAAAACCTTTCTTAGTACCCAACCCATTTTAATAAAAGTAGCTTCTTACTATAATGTAAACTGTCTATACCGATTTTCACTTCACTATAGGCAAAGTCCATAAGAAAAAAGTAAAAAGCTGCAGAGGGGGACTTGGGAGTTATATAAACCAAAGATGATATTTCCGATAAATCGCAAAGTAAGCGCTGATCTGCGAGCCGAGCTGCAGGCAACTGGGCGGGTCTCAGGTAGCGGATAGTGAATTGCTTTTAGATATAAAGGCTAGCTGCGAGTAACCAATAAGCAGTCCCGGACAGTGTTTATCGGCTAGGACGGGTTAATTTCAGAGAGGTTTTCCTGATTGGGCGCCATTCCATAACCATTCATGCTAACTACCTATGCATAGTCAACCCCTACATAAGTCGTTAGGCTCATTTTGAAGGGTCGTTATCGGAGGAGCTCTAAACGAGGCAACAGTAGAGTCTACAGACTTCCACGAAGAGTACTCCCACTATGTATTTAGTCATGAAAGGACGGTAGATCCTACTAAACGCCCGCCTTGTGTTTATACCTATCGCGGGAAATTGACCATCTTGAACACTAAGTTAATATATTAGTGCATGGATCAAAATGTCTACAATAAAAAGTCTCGAAGGGGTAATCGTACCACTACAAAATCCCCTGCTCCAGTAGCCTGCACATTGGATTGAGAGATACAATATTCGGTGTCTTTAACACTAGTTTAAAAAGAGCAGAAACCTCAAAAAGCAAGATTGCAATAAACCTCAATTTGAGGCTCCAGTGGGAGATAAAGGAAACAGGATCGTAGCGAGATGGGGGTGTGGGGGGTGTGACATCCCCCAAACATCCATCAGTTGGCAAATCTCGGATATTTCTCGCAATATTCGAGAAATTAAAATTCAGAATCGGTTATTTATCGGTAATTTGTTGAATCGAGTCGGCATTTTGATGCTCATCACCCCCCCACATTCAATGCTCTCGCTTCGCCACTGAAAGGAAATAATGATGAAATTATTAGGCAAAATTTCAGGCTTCTGATCTTTGTTGAGCAGGAAATATGGTAACACGAATCGATAAGGTCTAATCGATTTTATTTCTCCATTAGCTCATTTGTTTCCTATTCATATGAAGTAAGTGCCTATTTATAAAGTCTGTCAAACCTAATATGATTCTCAACAGCTGTTTAAATTTCAATATTTTTGAATTTTTAAATTTATTTTAAGGTTTAATCTGAATGAGAATTCTTTTAAAAATATTTCGAGTATAATAGCTTTGAAATCGGGTAAGAACTGTAGATGCTATGGAACTACGTCAGGTTGATGCGACATCATCCAAAATACCGCGTTTAATGGAGCTTTTGGAGGTTGCTTAAGATCGATCGGCTCAAAATTCATGTGGCTTTGCCAGATGTAGAGATAATATCACTTTTTCTTTGTGAATATAAGATTACATTTTTGGCTGGTTATCAGATCTTTGCGGGAAATCTTCAAAATTCCTTGTTTTTTTATGTCATAGTTCACCTTTTTTTCATCGGTATTGATAATGTGGCATCCCACAGCTGTTCCTGGACATTTCTTATGAGGAATGTTTAACACGGGTTGGCCATTTTAAGTAGGGTCACCATGGGCAACCTTTTAAACGAACATCGCTTTTTCTGTCTCGTTTCCGCTTGTTCGCTTTTTTGTAGAAATGCTTGCCTTATTCGCTCAAGTAGACGGATCAACTTTTCTCATAAATATTTTCCTATCTTTTCCTAAGTATTAAAGTAAATTTTCCCCAAAATCAGAAATCAAATTACGAAATCAAAAACAATTTGGAAAACTTTTGAGGGTTTAAAATTATAATTTTTGTTCCAAGAAATTTGTTATTTGTTAGCGATTTTTCTAAATGTTTTTGCTCTTGTATGTCAATTCTCCATTACAAACTGTAAGCATTGGAAAAAGAATCTAATAGCATTTTGGAATGTTAGTTTTTTCCCTGAGACCATCTGATAACCCTAATTTTAAACGGACACTGTTTTTACTTTTCTCTAGGTAGTTAAAACTCAAAAGGGCTTCAAGATTTTATGGCAATTATATTGCGCTTGAAAAAGTTCAAATGGGAGCCCAAATTTTTGGTTTATATGTTAGGTCTACTTTTTGTTGCATCTACCTTATATAGTTCTACTATGCCTAAAAGTTGTGGCAACAGATTCGTCTTTTTTCAGAAAACTTGTCCCTTCTGTCATGAACTCTTTTTTCTTTGAAATGTTTCTATTGCCTTTTGACGTAAGCAACGTATCTAGTGCCAAAATGACCAACTTCTCAGTTATAAGAAATTCCTGCAGGAAGTTTGCCTTGACTTTTTACCAATTTACGTCCTTTTACGCAGACGTCGACAATTCGCTGATGCGCTTCTTTTCTTTTTGGAATATTTTGGCACACGCAAATTACCTAAAAACCGCAGCCCGCAAAAACCACAAAAGACTTTGTAGTCGTCTTCGTCGTTGTTGTTGTTGTATAGCCTGGCGACTGCTTCTTAACTTTCCAGGCTATTAAACATAGGACTGAAGCCGACGACGACGCCAACGACGTCACTCAGCTTTTGCGGCGCAAATGTTCGCCCCAATCAACATTTACTTTTGCAAGCCATTAAACAGTGTTTGGTAGTGGACTGGGATGGAGAGGAGGTTCAGGGATGCGGGGCGTCCAACAATGTGGTCGCGTGCACGGGGTTGATAATTTTCATGGCACTGCGAAAAGAACAAAGTGGCTCCACTGCATGCATCGTTAATTGTTGGCAACTACGTCAACGTACATCTAAAATTTATCGCCGGCGCTCTGGAATGAGTGGAAACCCCCAATCAAAATCTCGAAGAGCACAAAAAAAAAGAGAAATCACTTTTATTGGAGCCAAGTTACAGCTCAGGCGGCACTAATGACCTATTGAAAAACCTCGAAATCTGCTACAGTTGGGACAGCTCCAGAAACTCTTGGCTTAATTGCGTTTGGCTGCAAAGGATTTTATAGCCAAGTTACTCTAATTGCCTGCTGCCAGCCAAACTGTCCACTTAAAATGCAATTTCATTAAAACTGGCACTGGCTACGGCTGCTTCATTAGACTCCATGTAAATAAACACAATCGCTGCTCATTTATCTTATCAATCTTATTAATCCCTGCGCCCTAAAGGCGCAATCCCGAACCAAAATCGCACAACTTTGTTACTTATTGACAAATTGTCGCCGCTTGCTTTCAGCGCCAAGAAGCCTCCGTCGCCGATGTCGCCATTGTGTCTGGCGCTGCGCACTGACACCTAAATTGTTTTCAGACTACACTCCAGAATCCCTACTCCTTCTCCCATTCCAAAAAGGAAATGCGCTAACCCATTACGTATCTGAGCTTAATCTAACTGGAACTTTTCGGCTGACAAAGTTTGCTGCGTCAAGCAAGACAATTTCCGTGCACACCGGTCAACCCGGATACTGCTCCTGGTCCTGGTACGACTCCACCAAAGTGGCAGCTTAAATTATTAATGATGCTCGTTATCGTGCCTTTTTCAGTACATAAACTTTTTGCTTAACCCTCAGCGCACCTTGTGCGTCACCTTGCCTTACACTCGCACCTTCACTCATTTGGCTTGGCTACCACCTTCCAGCCTTCTTATATATCCTTGGGCCACTTGTTATGAAAAATTGGACGCATGTGTTGGGAGGTTGCTTGGGATTCTGCTCTTTGACAAAAGTTTTGGGCCTTGTTTCCGAATGATTCACGCTTGACTGAGTGCTTTTTGGCAGCATCATTCAGGGTCATTGCGCGTTTTATAATTTTTGACAGCTTTTTGGGATTCGGTGGAGGGTTTCAGCTTCTGCTGCAGCATTTAACAAGTCAGTTATGGTTTGTGAATTTTAAGCATTATTTGGACTTGGGAATGGGCAGTGGAATTGGCAGTGGAAGTGTCTTTGGCTTAGCCCGGCTTAATGCAGTTCGTCGAGCTGTAAAAAACGCTTGATTCAGCTTCGATTTGTAAGGTAGCGACTTTTTTTTTTGTTATCAAAAGATACACGAATGAAAGGAATGCACTTAAGTAGATAGATTCTTGGAGTAGATGCGCACGGGAGCAGAATACTGGTTCATTCTATAGAGAAATTTATTTTAAGTAGATCATAAAAGCAGTCTACTTGAAAAAAAAATTATTAAGGAAATATTTGTTGTGGCTCTTTAAAGAGAAGCTCGACTGTATTTGTATTGCATTTTGTTTGGATTTATTTCCGTTTGGGAGCAGTTTACTAGAAGGTTTTGCCGGGTTAAGACCTGACATACCTCCAGGCGATTTTGCCTGTCAGCAGGTAATCTCCTGATGGAGCATTGAGATTACTCGTCAAAGACGAATGAGTTTCTGCTCTCTCGTATGTCTTAATCTACAAATTATCAAAACTTTCTAAAACTTAGAATTGGAAATGTACAGCTTTTTTAGGATATAATAACCAGCGAGTGGACCAAGCAATTTCAAAGCTGGATATGATGATGATAGCTCATTGAAAACTCTATCACCGGATGGAGAGTAGATTTAGCTTGGATGCACAAACTTGGTTAAGGGGAAAAAAATTGATAGCCTTTGTTATTCCCAAAAGAATAATACAATTTAAGCTTTAAAAAATTATTGCAAAATTTACAAAAATTTATGGGATTTTAAATAAAAATTTTAAGAATTAAAATTATTTAAGAAATAAAATGTTTTAAATTAATTTCAAGTCCAATATTTTTTATTAAAAAATTATTTTAAAATTAAAATAAATATTTGAAAATTAAATAGAAAATGTAAATTTGTACAAATCCGACACAAGAAACCCCAAGAGCGGAAGCCCAGGCGCCATGTTAAAAATGTTATAAAAAACAAACTAAAAAAAAATAAAACACGAGACAGTAATAAAAATAATTTAAAAAAGTAAGTAAAATCACAAATTTTTTGCTTCTGAAGCTCCAGGCTTGAGAAGCGAGGAGAACAGCCAAGTTACTAAAGCTGATTTTCGATTGAGTTAAACAATCGATGAAACTATCGAATTTAAAAAGTTAGTTTTTGCTAGCTTAATTTCAGCTCTTATTGGAGCCAAGATTATTGTGATTATTTTTTAAAGCACATGTCTAGACATTTCATTATTTTGGATAGTAATAGAATCGGTTTTCTCTATTTGAAAGAACCTCCTCTTAAATTCTATAAATTAAATAGAAATGAGTTGGGGGTGTAAAGTTTTACTTCAAACGTGTTTTTTAATATTATATTTATATTATATTTATACCCTGTATTAAAAAGTACAAAGGGTATACTAGATTTGTGCAATGTAACGAACAGAAGGAGGCGCGGCAGACTCCAAGTCCTTTATACCAAAATGCTTATCATAACCTCGGGTAGCGATTGAGCCATTTCCGTCCGTCCGAATGAACACCTAAATCTCGGAGAGTAGAAGAGCTAGAGACACCAAACTTTACCAGCTGGTGCGCATATTCTTCCTCAGAAGATGAAGTTTGTTGAATCAAGTCAATATCTTTACCCGATCCCCCAGTAGATTTTCCCGGATTTTGGCCACGCCGTTTGAAATTTTTATATGAGATTTAACAGACTGATGCCTTATGGATCCCCACGCATCTTTGTGCCAAACAAAATCGGATATATGCAGCAAAAGTTATAGTCAAAAATATACACATTTCACTTCGCCATGCCAATAAACTGCGTCAATATTTGACACTACCTAATTATTGTTACAATTGACCCCGAATCACAATTTTTGGCAAGCTAAAACTTACATCATAATACTTTAATTAGCTTCTTTGACGTAACTATCGAGTTTCATTACAATCGGTAAACATTTTCGGAACTTATAGTTATAAATATCGAATTTCACCAAAAAAAAAAAATTAATTCCAATTGGAATATTAATAATAGGAATATGGAGAAAAAAATTTTCGAAAGGAAGGGTACAGGGTATTCCACATTTTTTTTAAACTTTTCTGGAGTGGTCACACATTTTTTCGAGGGCTTATATTCTTTCAAGCCAGCGTAACTACAGTTTTAGGTTCTTTAAATTCCAAGTCGTCCATTCTTTAGATTACTATATCATTTTGACGCAATTCACTGAGCTCTTTTAGTTAGGAATGAAACAATCAGAGTTTAAAAAATTGTATTAAAATCGTTTGGGTAATTTCTGAATAATAGATTTTGTCAATTTTTTTCGACATTTCTGGAGTGCTCAATAAATTTTTTCAAAGTGTCAAATTCTTTGAATTTCGCGGAACTGCACTTTGGATTCTTAAAAAACCAAGTCATCCGCTTTATAATTGACAACATATTATTAAAGGTAATCCATTGATTTCTTCTATTTATCAAAATTTTATTAAAATCATTCAGGGAATTTTGGACTAAACTATCGATAGTATCCCACTTCCTTGTTAAGGCTTACCAAACAGCGTCTAATATTACGCACACGCGCAGTATTATAGTTAAATGTGAATATTTTTCAACTATGCAAAATTTGTGAAAGCTGGTAATATGTAATTGCCCAAAAAATACTCTTAAAAATAGATGCATCCGGGAAAAAATTAAAATCGGTTTGTATGACAACATTTTGAGTTGCTTAATGAAGGCAGCCATCGAATACAAATGAAACTAATATTAAGCGTACCCCAGGCAGCAAAAGCTCTCAAGGGCGTTGTTCGCAAGGCCAATACAGACATAAAAGCTATAGGTACTACTAGCAGAGCCCCAATCTAGCATGTGAAAATGTGCTATAATAAACAAACTTAAAAAAATAAAACACGAGACAATAATAAAAAAAGTTAAAAAAAGTAAGAAAAAACACAAATTATTTGCTTCTTAAGTTCCATGTTTGAGAAGCGAGGAGAACAGAGTTGATAGAAACGATGATTTTCGATTGACTTAAACTATCGAGTGAACTATCGAATTTAAAAAGTCATCTTGTGCATTCCTTATTTCAGCGCCTTTTGCAGCCAAGACTATTTTTTGTTTCAATTTAAAAATTTTTCTAGTAATTTTTTAGCAAAAGCCTTACAAAATTATATCCTTTCAAACATGCTTCAAATGAAGGGAATCGAAAGAATAGAACTTAACTGCTTTAAACTATGATGAAAAATATAGTTCCGAAAAAAACGCGAAAAAAGTTTTTTAGGAATTCCCTTAACTCAACGCGACTTAGGTGCGTTCAAGACGCTCTATTTCTATAAATATCGAACGCATCGAGAAAAAATTATTTACGAGTAGCTTTTTATACCCTTTACAGTATGGTACAAAGGGTATATTAAGTTTGTGCAAGCCGAAAATGTATGTAACATATAGAAGGAGTAGTCGGAAACACCCTAAAGTTACCTAAAATATGATCAGAGTGACTAGAGAAGTCGATATACCCATGTCCGTCCGTCCGTCTGTCCGTCTGTCCGTTTGAACGCCTAGATCTCAGAGATGGTAAGAGCTAGAGTAAACAAACTTTCACATTAAATCCCACATTATTCCATAGGAGACAAGTTTATTTATTTTTTTCATATCGGGGATAAATTATATAGCTCCCATATGGGTGTTTGAGACGACCTAGACAAAAAAAAAGTTTTAGATGGATAATTCGTTTGTTCATGAAGATATCGTAACCAAATTTGGTATTCGAAAGTTTTTTATAGTTCCTAATCACTGTACCAAATTTGATCGAAATCGGTTGACTATATTATATATCTCCCATAGGACCGATCGGCCAATATAACTTTTTTAAAGAAAAATTCGCTATATTTCGCTTTTTAATAAAGATATCGTAACTAGATTTGGCGTTTGGAAATTTTTTGGAGCACTTAAGCAATGTGCCAAATTTGAACAAAATCGGTTGACTATATAATAGACTCATAGGTCCTGATCTTCCAAAAAATCGATTTTTTTAACAAAATTTGTTGTGTTTCGTTTGTTTGTTAAGATGTGGGACCAAATTTGATATTCGTGAGTTTTTTATAGTTCCTAAGCACTGTACGAATTTAATCCAAATCTGTTGACATATAGCTCCCATAGGACCAATCGGTCCAAAAAAAACTTTTTCATGCAAAATCCGATGTGTTTCATTTGTTTGTAAGGATATTGGAACTAAATTCAATTCAGATCTTTTAAGGTATTTAATCAGTGTGTAAAATTTTATTGAAATCGGTGGTATATCATATAGCTCCAATAGGAACGATTGTTAAAAAAAAAATTTTTTTGCTTACAAATTCTTCTGTTTTTGGTTTTTTGTAAAGGAACCGGATTTTATTGCAAGCTAGTGGTACAGGGTATCCCAAAGTCGTCCGCGCCCGATTTTACGTACGCCATCTTTTTAAATCTATTTTATGAACTTACAACAAATATTAAATAACTCTTTTTTCCATTTTAGTAACATAAATTGGTAATAAAAATGATTCGAAGCAAATATTATAAATGGAATTAAATTTTTTCCCATAATTTTTATTTTTACAAAATTTTATCTAAATGTCTTTCGAACCAGGTGCACTAAATATCAAAAATTATAAGGTTATCAAAAATATTTTCTTTAAAATTTTTTTAATAAAAAAATTGAATAAAATAAAAGAATAAAATTGTGAAAAAAAAATGTTCTGCCCAACGTTATTTCATAATTTTTAAACAAAAATTAAACATTTTTTTCTTGATTTTTATTTTTATGCCAAAATAAATGAGCTTGCGTTTTTGTAATAGACTAAAATTTTAGTTTTATTGTTTTTTGGACTGACCTTTCTAAAAATGATATATGCTGATTTGCATTTCAACTTAAATATTTTTTCGACTTCAGTTTTTGTGGAAGCCCATAACTCTTATTTATGATGCCTTCACCTGTCAAAGTTTTTGAGGTTAAAACTAAAAGATATAGGAGATTAAAAATGCAAAACATAAGCGTGTGACTAGTTACAATCTCCCAAATAATCAGCTATTAAATTAACGCCTGCATAAATCACTTTTTAGCTTCATTTAGTTAAACAACTTGCCAAGTTATAAAATAATCAAATTAAAAACCAAAACTGGTAGCAAGTTAAAACTCTTTAAAGCAGAACCTTAACACAATAATCAAACACAAAGTCTGCCACAGTGTTGCACGCTCTCGAAGATTTCTGCAGCACGTTGGTTGACCTGAAGCTGGTCCAGACACGCACTAGCCAAGCCACCATGACAGCCACACTGCCACAGAGTGGCATAAAGTTTTAAATAAGTTTTACGAGTGGCGAATGCAAATACAATAAAATCGAGCTGAGCTGCCTTTTTGGCGGAATGGTCAAGTGAAGTGACGGTGACGACGCGGGCTACCTACCAAACGATGGTGGAAATTTATCCCAGCATAAGCCCGTCCTCCCTTCCCCAGACACTGACGCATTATAACAATGCAAATTTTGCATATAAAAGCCTGCAACGATTCCGATTCCGAAAGACACAGAGCTAAAAACTTTCAACGATTGCACAAAAAGGGTAACAACTACACAAAACAATACTCGTTGTACTCCAAGTAAGTATAAAGTACTTTATTCTGATTCGGATACACAACGCATCGCATCGTCCCGTCCGTCGACGCGTCGTCGTCGTACTTTAATGCCAATTCGCTGCGTTTTGCACAATCTACATACGTACATATATATATATATATATATATATATATGTATATACTTTTAGTATATATATACAAGATAGTTATATGTACATTCACTTTACTGCATAGACAAAAACAAGCAAGTACTTCAACTTTGTTTTAGAGTGCAGCTGTAACTGGCGCTGCTTTTTTTAGTGCCTATCTTTATGATACCCTCTAAAAGAAAAGCATATCTGATTTAGAAGAAAGTTGGAAAATTAATTAAAATATATAATCAAATCTTTAGAGTATGGAAGATGAGGAGAAACAATTTGGGGTGAAACTTTCTGATTTAAAAAAAATCAAACAAAGAATAAATTTAATTTTTTAAATTTTCTCTCGAAAATTGTATCTAATAAATATCGGTTTTTTGCAAATAACATTTTACCCGTACTTTTAAATATTTCTCATTGTTCTCATTGTTAACATTGTAAAGCTTAAAATTCTCTACAAAATTGCCATATTGGATAATCCTCCAAAGTTAATCGTTTTAAAAGTACTGGTAAAATGTTATTGTCAAAAAAAAAACGATTTTTGTGACTTTTGACCTTAAATATCTGGTGATAGGGTCATGATATTCATTTTTATTTTGTAAGTTGATCTTAAAATGTCAAAATCATAATTCATGTCAAGTTTGAACTTATTATCTATCAATTCCAAAGAGTTATGCTTTTGTGTAATTTTTCCCATGGCGAAAATGCGAGGTGTCATCACAAAAATTAGCATAACTTCTACAGTTCTAAGAGTTACCGCATTTTTTTGCATCTATTTCATCGAATTTCCACGCATAAAATGACATTCACACTTTTTTAAAAGTGGTAGATCACTTTTCAATTTTAAAATTAAAAATGATAAAAAATTAAAAAAAAAAATCTTAAAAATAAAAAAAAATACTGTTTTTTAAATTTAGTATTTTATCTGTCACGGTAAAAAAAAAATTCGTGTCAATATCTTTATGTATTTAGAAGATATAGCTTATCAAAAAATAGTCTAAAAATGAAAACCCCGATATTCAGTTATCGATAACTCGAAAAATAATCGGAATTTTGCAATAATATTGGGCGTGGTTACTATTGGCTAGCAGCTCTACCAACTGTATAAAAATCATCAAAATCGGAGAAGGTCGCCAAAAAAGTGGCCGGCTTCACTTATTTTTGCCGATATATAAGATACTCTAGAAGAGCGCACATCTTTTTTAGCAGAAAGTTGTAAAATTAAGTAAAATGTGTATTCAAATCCCAAGATTTTAATAGAAGAGGTGTGACTACCGAAACAATTTTGGTGGAACTTTCTGATTTTCGAAAGCTAAAACTGTAAGGAATAAATGATATCTTTGAATTTTTTCCAATATTGCTTATTAAAAGTATTTCGGTAAATTTTTTTTTTCGATAAAAGCTTCGGTTAAATGTTTACAAAAAATTTGGAGGATTTCTTGGAAAGGATAATTATTGTTCTTAAGCTTTTAACAGGGTATATTTCTTCAAAACTTAGATTTCGATGAAAATTCGAAAGTATATATAATAAAAGATACTCTAGAAGAGGGCAGAAAATTGGAAAATTAAGTAAAATGTGTACCCAAATGCTAAGACTCCGGTAAAAGAAATTCCCATTTTGATACAATTTTCTGATAAAAAACAAAATAAAATTAAAAGTTGTAAATGATATTCCTTGAATTTTTTGGCCATTATGCTTACTAAATGCAATTTAGTAAATATTTTGTTTTGCTATAAAAGCTTAGATAATATATTTTAAAAAATTAGAAAATTTCTTGAATAGGATTAATGACGTTCTTAAGGTTTTCCCGAAACTTACGATTTCATAAAAAAAAGCCTAAATATGAATTTTAAAGATAACCCACGAATCTATAAAAAATATAATGGTATAAAAATATAATATTCTTGAACAAAAGGTGAAAGCGTTCCGAATATTATTTTTTCGATCTTGTCGGAAATAAATGCGTAATGGTAAAAGGGTAAAATATCAGCAACAAGTTATGTTAAAAGAAAATACATTAATACCTAACCTAAAGTGATCATATTTTTTCTGTACATATTTTTTTTGTATTCTGGTGCTTCTATTCTGTTGGAAAGAGTAAATTTTTTATTTAAGAACAGCTCCTACCTAATTTTAAATATGGTACGAGCTAGAATGAGCTTTAACAGAGCCTTATGATGACCTCATGTGATTAGAAAGATTTTTTTGCAGTTCAAGATATGATAATAATATATATATATATAATATGATAATATTCATTCTACTGAAAGCCTCTATCTATAACTGTATGCTTTTATATAGCTTTTCTCTAACAAAATTTTTTTTTACCTAATCCAAATTGAATAAATAGACACTTGCAAGCAACTGATTGTTGTAGCTCACGCTGTTCGGCGGGCATTTCTACTTTTCTGCCTCATTGTTTTGGCTGTTCACTTCGTTACTCGAGCATTCTTGAGGTATTTATAGCCGACAAAGTGGACACTCCAAAGAATTTGAGTTGTGCGAGGCACATGCCCAACAATACTAAAATTATATATATATTACATATAATACATTATAAAATATTATACATATATAAGGAAATAAAGGGTTCCTTTTGGAGCATACAGCGAAGGTATGTTGAAGGTTTTTTAAGAAAAATAAGATATTTAATCTTAAATTTTGTCATATAAGTTGTAAATCTGCAAAAATTGTTTTATAATTTATCCAAATTTTTATTTTCTTACTTTAGGTATTTTTTTTTATTTGTGCACTGCATACGATTAAAAAAAGAGCCTACGCACGATTATTTTATTGGTTTTAAAATGAAATCCAAGTTTCAATCAGTATATAACGCAAAATAATTCTTTAGAGTATGTATATTGAAATTCAGAATTAATTTTAAAACTCAATGGATGAAAGATTTCCGAAAATATATTTTCTCATTTTTAATATATGACCATAAAATGTTTAAGTATTTCTATCATTTAAAAAATTTTATTTTATTATTTTTTATTAAATATTTTTTTTTCCATACGATTAAAATAAAGCGCTGAAATGGTCTTATACCAACTGAAATATTATTTTTAGTTGTTTTTTAGTTTTTTTATCCACATTTCAATCAATAAATCACGCAAAATAAGTCAACAAAGTATTTTGAAATTCAGAATTCATTTAGAAGCTTAAATGATAAAAAATTCCCGAAATTTTATTTTCTCATTTTTAATATATTACCATAAAATGCTATTTTATTATTTGAATGCATATAAAATACAAAAGGCTTTATTTCTCTGCATAATACGGCAGCTTTATAAATTCTATTGTATAAAAAACGAAATGCTTAAAAATACCATAAGCAAAATTTTATTTGCAAAAATCAAAGTATAAAAAAAAATTAGGAAAACAAAACAATAAAATTTATAAAGCTGTCATACTATGCAGAGAAATAATCCATTTTCTGTTTTTTATTTCATATTTATTCAAATAATATTTTTTTTTTGTTTTATTAAGCGAAATAAAATATTTAAGCAGCATTTTTTATACAGTATAAATCTGCAAAAATATTTAATTATTTATTTTTCTTGAATGAAAAATCTTTTAAAATTTTTATTATCTCACTTTTAAAATATTTTTTTACTGAAAAGCATTTAAAATAAAATCCTCTAAAAACTCTCTAAGCAAAAAATTGTAAATAAGTTCAACTTTTTTAAAAAAGTAACTTATGTCAAACAGAATATTTTATATATCAGCGAAAAAAAGTTATCGATAACTGAAAATTGGGATTTTTATTTTTAGACTTTTCTTTGACAAGTCATATCTCCAGAATAAATAAAGGTATTGATGCGATTTTATTTTTTAATTAAAAAAAAATTTAATTTAAAAAAAAATGTATTTTTTAAGATAAAAAATAGAAAGCAGAGTATAAGCAAAAAAAAAAACTTATTTAAAAACTTCTAAACATTTGTGAATACGAATATTTTATTTTAATTATGTTTTTATACAAAATTTGCTTAAATTATATCTAAGTATTAGTCGTTGACATTTATATATAAGGATATATTGTATATAATTCGGATCGCGAAGCGATCGTATGGTAGTGAGTGGGTTGGCAAGCGAGTAGGGGACAGAGCCCCTAGTTTTTATATAAAAGTATTATGGCTACTCTGTATTCCGTTTTCAATGCCCGACTATCGATCTAAATATTGATAGGTTGCAAAATTTTAATGATGCATTTGTGACGTCATACGTTATAGTTCGCAACGACTAAGTAAGTGTAAGATAAATGAAGAGTATTAAGTAAAATAGCTGTAAATAAAAATATGTAAAAAATTTCGCACATTCCGATGAAATACAATAAGTACATAAAACTTGTATGTATTACTTTTCCCAAAAAACTTCTTTCAATATTTCCCGATTAGTGTGGCTATAAAGAGAAACTGAATTCTTAAATCTAGAAGCCTGAATCGGAATTTCATATGCCTTAAATATCAAACGTGGGCCTTAAATATTGTAATCTTTACCTGACTAATTTATTTTGGCATCGAAATATATGATTCTTAAATACGCTGAATTATAAAGCGCATAAAAAAATGGCGGACGTAAAGTCGGGCGCGGACGACTTTAGGATACCCTGTACCACTAGCTTGTAATAAAGTCCGATTTCTTCACAAAAAACCAAACACAGAAGAATTTTTAAGCAAAAATTTTTTTTTGACCGATCGTTCCTATGGGAGCTATATGATATAGTCAACCGATTTCAATAAAATTTGACACAGTTCTTAAATACCTTAAAAAAGATATGAATGCCATATTTATTTCAAATATCTTTACAAACAAACAAAACACATCGAATTTTGTATAAAAAACGTGTTTTTGGACCGATTGATCCTATGGGAGCTATATGATCTAGTCAAACGATTTGGATTAAATTTAGTACAATGCTTAGGAACTATAAAATACTCAAGAATGCCAAATTTGGTCCCAATATCTTAACAAACAAACGAAACACAACAAATTTATATATATACTAGACGGCCTCCGCTGCGCTCCGGCACGCTCGCTTCGCTCGCTCGTCTAGATCTGGAATCTTTCCGATTGGAAAACATCGTCCGATTGATCGATGAGTGGATTAATTTCATCATAAAATTTTCAACCACTCGCCATCTTTACATTTTAACCATGTTTGATGGAGATTTGGTAGTTTTCTTCTCGGCATTGTAAGCAGTACTGATATTAATGTTTTCGTGCACTAATAATGTTAACCTATAATGGCGACAGGATGTCTTTTTTTATTTTTTCACGTTCAGTCAAGACAAACCACAGATTGAAAAATATTGCGTAACGCGCCGTCCGCGAAAGCCGCGAAACAGGAGTGTGGAAGGCTTCGCGGCTAACTTCGCGCCCTTGAACATACCATGAAGGTATAGTCGATAAATGAAAAAAAATGTTAGAAGTGGCAACCCTTATCTCTTAGGGGTATGAAAAATAGATGTTGGCCGATTCTCAGACCTGCCCAATAAGCACACAAAATTTCATGAGAATCGGTCTAGCCGTTTCGGAGGAGTATGTTCACACAAAAACCAATATTCACAATCCCACGAACCAATTCACACAAACTCATCGCAATAGGCTTAAAACTTCCGCATTGACCTTTAACACACGTAAAAATCAGATTCATCGACTCGTTCATGAGAACACCCATAATACGTAAAACATAAGTTTCTTCTTATATATAAAATTCTAGTTTCACAATGTTAGTTACCATACTCCTCCGAAACGGCTGTACCGATTCACATGAAATTTGGTGTGCCTCAATAAAATAAAATTTATAACGTTTATAATTTTTGTGTTTCCTTTCGACAAAAACAATTTACTAAAAAATATTAGTTAATCTGACAATGTACACAATGCCAACCTAAATTAACAAAAAAAATGTTGTAATGGAAAATCAAATTGTCCTTTTTAGCAGTTTCGTCGCAATTAGCGGACAAAATTGTGAATCTAAACCATTCTCACATCCCCTTGAACACAGACAAAAAATTTCATCAAAATCGGGCCAGTCGTTTAAGAGAAGTTCAGTGACATACACACTCACAGAAGAATTATATATATAAAGATGATATAGTCAACCGATATTGTTCAAATTTGGCACATTGCTTAAGTGGTCTAAAAAATTTCCAAACGCTAAAAAACTTTCGAATACCAAATTTGGTTACGATATCTTCATAAACAAACGAATTATTCATCTAAAACGGTTTTTTTTTTTGTCGAGGTCGTCTCAAACACCCCCATGGGAGCTATATAATTTATCCCCGATATCAAAAAAATAAAATAAACTTGCCTCCTATGGAATAATATGGGATCTAATGTGAAAGTTTGGTAACTCTAGCTCTTACCATCTCTGAGATCTAGGCGTTCACACGGACGGACAGACGGACAGTCGGACATGGGTATATCGACTTCTCTATTCACCCTGATCATATATTAGGTAACTTTGGGGTGTCTCCGACGTCTCCTTCTATATGTTACATACATTTTCGGCTTGCACAAACTTAATATACCCTTGGTACCATACGGTACAGGGTATAAAAATCATCTAAAAATACCTACTACTCGCAAACTTTAAGGTGTGGACCTATAAACTGCTTAAAAATTAATAAATCTTTTCTTGAATTTTACTAAAATATTTTCCTTTTGGGTTGGTCTAAAGACTAAATTGAACCATACCAAATTTTAGCACCTTACGTAATAAATGGAGTTAACTAAATTTACGATCTTTCAAAAAATATAATCAAATCGTTAAATTTTATTATGAATATCAGGCAACTTTTAACAGATATAAATCTGTAAATGACCATAAAAACTTGATATGTAAAAAATTATACCATTTTTTTTTGCAAGTGGTGCAATTAATACAACGATTAAATTTCCAACTATCAAAATTGCTTTTCATGTGAAATGAATTTAAACAGCTGTTATAATGACTGACTGACTGTACCCCATGCGTAATTATCTAAAAATCCGGTTTACGTAAAAATTATGGCCAAATTGCTCGGTATAGAGTGTGTACAGTTTGTCATGCGAAAGTTAGTAAATTATTTTCAGTTTTTATTTGGTTGAGGAGTTTTCGAAGTGAACCAAATCGCTGCAATTGCCAACATAACGTTGCTATTTTCATTTGCCGTTTTCCAGCACTACTTTTCACTTTAAACTGCCAAGAGAGGTTTTTTTTGTTTTGGCGTTGCTAAAAAGTGTACTTAATGAAATCTTTTTGACATCTTTTGCAAACTCTCTGGCGAACTTTTTGAAAGTTGTGTTGTCTGGCCAACCCTGGCTGGCTGTCTTTGTCAGGAGGACAAAGCTCATTGTTTTTAACGCCATTGTCAATTTTTACCCGACTAAAGAACGCAACTGCCAAGATGGCGAAACAGTTTTTGAAAGCGAAACTCACGGAGGAGTACGGAGTAAAGAGTACAGAGAGTACTCCTGCTTCATAATAAAATGTAAATTTTTACTACAATTAGATGAAAGAATGCTTTTTGCTGCTACTGTGGTACTCACCTCCTTGCAGGGTCTTTCATCGGGCAGCAAACGCACTGCACCGCGTCCCAGCGCCTCCCGCTTGCGTTGTGCGGAAAAAATGCGCAGTTCCTTGCGCTCCTCATCGCTGAGGGAGTGGCAGTAACGCACCTGCAAAGGAAAAGAGTGTTGGAAGGGATGGGTTGAGTTGAGTTCAGAAAAGTTTGTTGTAAATTTTAATTAAAAGCTCTGTTACAAGTACAGAGCTGAAGATGCGTGCAACTTTTTGAGTTCCAGAGTTGAGTTCGAGCCTGAATGCAACCCTACTCTGTACTCTCCTCAGTTTGTTCCACTTTGGACCTTCAAGTTTTTTGCTATTTTTATGACTTGGAGCTCTGCCTCTTTGGCATTAAATGCATTTTAATGGCTTTTTTCTTGGATTACTTTTATACTGTTGCTATTGTTGGGTTGTTTGGCTGGTTGGTTGCTTGGCATATTCGGAGTAATACTCACTTCGTTATCTTGCGGCGGCAGCTGGTGCAGCAATTGTTTCACGCGATATTTTTCACCCGGACTGTTGACGTAGGGAACTTTATCGTCTGGCAGTTGGCTGAAGTATAAACGAACCTGTTGGGGAGGAGCAGAAGCAGTAAAGCAATTGATGAGTTAACAGTTTGTAGATTAGGTACTTAAAAAGGTTTTTTGCATAAATATGTTAAATCTAAAAAAAAACAACGATTGTTTTGCATATTGAAGTATCTAAACGTTGACTTAAGTTCAGCTTTCTCTCCTAATTGATGATGACTTTTTTAAGAAGCTTTCTCTAATAAGTTTTGCATTATAATACCTAATAGCTAATTAGCAGCATGACTTAATCAGGTCTTAAAGAGTTTTTATAGGCCCTTTGATGCATAAAAGTACTTTCTTAGCTGGTTTCTGCTTAAAATTTGCATATAAACAATTAGTCGGCTTTTTAACAGCATTTAACTTTTTGAAAATGTCTGCATTGAAGACAACCTTCGATTTATGGTACATTTATGCGAGTATCTCGTTTTCACCCGACTACTTTTTGTCGACACAGTCACTTCACACTTCAGAAGACTTCGGCAATACTTCCCCTAAACACTTGAAAAATCTTAAGGGTGTAACTGGTAAATCGCAAAGGGTGGCTCACCCTCCAAACAAAATGTGATATCTGCCGCAGACAATCTGTCATCAATTACGTCACCTCTATACTATTTTTTCAATTTTGTTTGGCTCGATTTTTATGCAAAAAACAAAACATAAAGGCAGTCAGTGGAAGACAATCTATCATCAGCTACGTCACTAATCTATATTCTATATACATATATAAACTAATAGCCTCAAAAATAGTTTGTAATTTCGTAAGTTGGCAATAAGTCTACAGATTTTATCCAAAGCACTTTTAAATTAAAGGTATTTTTATTCTTTATATTTTTTAGAAAAAAGCGAACTTTGCACCATAATAATATTTCTTTACGGAAAAAATAAAAAAAAAAGTACACAAGAGCGCCCTCTGGGGACCCTCAAAAATCAAAATAAATGTCAAATAAGGATTAATCGACAGCAAAGTCTCGCGAATACTCATTTGAATTGATATTCTGCGTCCAGTTACTGGAAGAAGAAACTACTTAATATTGCTTTCCATTATAGTAGTCGAGATGACTAAAATTTATTAAAAAATATCGCAGAGGACAGAGGATCCAGGTATTATTTAAAATTTCATCTGCCTGGATTTTTGTGCCAAAAAAGTGAACTACAAATAAATTGAACATTTCACACTCAATTCTCAGTACTTTATTTCGACCTTAAGTTTTTTTCTAAGTTGATTTCTCAAGTTTTTTAATGAAAGGGAATTTCTGAATCATACTGAAAAAAGTCCTATCACAGTGCACTTTCGCACCAGTTTTGTTATTCATTCCAAGTATATTTTAAATAAAATTCCTGTACTATATTTCGATATAAAGTTTTTTTCTAAATTGATTTCCCAAGCATTTTAATGAAAGGGTATTTCTGAAACATCCCTAAAAAAGCGATTAATTCTAAGTGAAATTTTAATAAATCCCCAGAACTTACTATATTTTGACATTTATTTTTTTTACAAATAAATGGAACATTTTACACTAAATTCATGCAATTAGTGCCTTTCCTCACCAGTTTCCTTTTTTTTAAATCCCATTACTATATTTTAACATTAAGTTTTTTTCTAATTCGATTTCCCATATGTTTTAATGCGAGGGAATTTCTGACACATCCTTAAAAAATCCTAACTCAGTGCATTTCCACACCAGTTTTGTGAATTATTCCAAGTATATTTTTAATAAATTCCCACTTGTACTATATTTCGACCTTATGTTTTTTCTAAGTTCATTTCCCAAGTGTTTTAATGCAAGGGAGTTTCTGAAAAATCTCTCATAAAATCCTATCACAGTGGCCTATTAAACCAGTTTTGTGATTTATTTCAAGTATATTTTTTTTATGGATTTCCTTAGAGTTTTATTAAACGATCTTTTCAGAAACAACCTTAGGCGAATAATTTCCCAAAAAAGTAGTCATAAGCCTCTCGTTCCTGGGCTATAAGAGCATCGATTCTATCTGAATCTTTAATTTTTAAATTCAAAAGTGTAACAGAATTGTTCTGAAGGACTTTTACAAATTTTTATTTTTGCACTTTTTTCTACAAAATTTAGTTTTCTATTTTTTGGCAATAAGCCTATTTAAAATTAAGGCTATAATCTAAAAGGTAAACTTAATCGCTACAAATTCTATTCTGCTGGTATGTAAAAACTTTGAATAAAGTAAAATTCTGCAAAGCGCGTAATAACAACAAAAATTCCCTTAATATTTTGGGAAAATTTAAAATGAACATAAAATAATCATTAAAGTGCGAACAATCTATTTCTATGAATGTCAAGTGAAACTAAAGTGACTACACATTCTGGGGAATTTTTATCCTTGAATCAAAAAATAAATATTCCCAGAGCGTGGACTTGTATAAATTGTAACTTTTAATTAGATTGAGAAATTTCAGAAAAAATATTTTGAATCAATAAAATATATATTTTGTGCATATTTTAGAGAAAACTTAAAATAAATTAAATCATTAAAGTGAGTACAATTGTTTTCCATGTATGAAACTACTTAACATTTTTGGGAATTTTTAGGGAAATCCTTGATTAAAAATAAAAAATATCCTTAATTATTACCCAATCTTTTCTGAGAATGTTTTAGGAATTTTTAAGGAAAAACTTAAAATTAAAAAATGTTTAAAGTACGAAAATGGATTTGTATGACTATCAAGTATGATTAAAGTAGCTACACATTTTTGTGAATTTTTAGGAAAACTCTTGAATGGTGGAAAAATAATATCCTCAAAGCGCGGATTTACCTAAATTCTGACATTTATTTAGTTTCAATATTACAGAACATATTTTAAATCTGCAATATTAAATAATGTCTTCAAGTCCGGACAGCGAATTTTTGTGAAGTTCAGTATTAACTAAAACTGTTCGAATATTAAAAGACATTTTTTAGAAAAAATTCTTCCCTGATAATATTTTGGGAATTTTTTAGGGAAAACTTAAAAATACAAAAAAAAAATCATTAAAATACCGAAAACCGATTTTTTAATATTACTTCACATTTTTGGAATTTTTAGGAAAATCCTTGAATGAGAAAAAAATATCCCAAAAGTTAGGATTAACATAAGTTGTAACTTTTATTTAGATTGAATTTTTTTTTTTTTTAAGATTAGGAATAAAATTAAATTAAATTGCGGACAGCTGATTTTTATGAGGTCAAATATTTTAGGACAATTTGAATATCGAAAATGCAAACATTAAAAAATATGGGTCGAGAATCATCATGACTGAATCGTTTTAGCGAAACCTTGTTACTTGAGCCGCCTGAAAGGCCTAGGTTATATTTTATGAAAGATTAAATATACTTATAGATTACAATGCACATTATAATATATTTTAAAATATTTCAATTCTAATAATGCATTTCCCATAATGGATATTCAGGTTCATCCGGCCTAAACTCTAAGCAGTTTTACGGACTATTTAACTCTCTACTCAGAGTATTTTTTAACTTTATGTATATTTATATAGTTTATAAATTGTTGTAATATATCAGGAAATATTTAAAAAAAAAATTGGAAATCAACGAAATTATTTGAATTCCAATAATGTTATGATTAAAATTTTGTTGATACTTTAAAAAAAAATTTAATTTTTTTTATTAAACCTCGTTTTTATTAAAATAATTCTTTAAAGTACAGCAGAATGATTTATATAAAAAAGACAAATGTTTCTCAACGTATTTTCGATTATCGATTTTTTTTTTTGTTTCGTTGTGTTGGTACACTTTTCTCTAACATCTGTACCAAATTTCAAGTAAATGGCATTTTTTGTTTGGTTGTGAGAGGCGTAAAGGTTATAAGGTTTTGCGTGCTCGCCGATTTTTTGCTATCGAATAAGTCACCTTACTGAAGGCATATGTTCCTCTGGCTTTTTAATTACTTTGTTCCCTAGAATTAATTCTAAGTTACAATGCTAAATAAATAAATAGATTTATATAAATAAAGCCTGATTTTGGGTTGCTCCTTTTGTGAGATTTCCAGCTCAACACCGCTAAACCGTCACGTCATATTTTGACACGTACCTGATCAGGTCGCAGACCCGGTGGCACCCAGGTGTATTCCTCCAGAGCACAACCGCTATCATCATCCGACTGTGAGTTGCGCTGAAATCAGCTGCTGATGATGACTATGATGATGTAGACCGGAGGCGGCACCACCGCCCGCAGGCTTATAGCTGGCCATGCGCAGGGGCGAACTAACCGAGCTCAAAGGCAGATTCGTGGGCGGCTGACAGTGGCGTCGTTGCAAGGGGGAGACAAAGTGTGCCGCGGTGCTGCTGCTGCCACCGCCATTGCTGCTGCTTGCCACGGAGTGTGCATCGAGACTGGACGTGGTGGTGCTCAGCGAAGGTTGCTGCAAATGTGTGACTGCCAGCTGATATGGCACGGCACCGCCGGCATCCAGTTGGAGCAACTCGCTCTCGGTTTGTGTGTAGTAACTGCTGGGTGGTTGTTGTTGCATGTTGTAGATATGACGTGGAGCGGGTGTGGGCTTGTATTTGGTTGTTGTTGTTGTCTGTGTTTGGTTTATGCTAAAAGAGAGAGAGAGAGTGAAATATTTGTTAGCGCTAAGTTCAAAGATTATCTAACTTTCGAGCTGTCCAGTAATTTTCTGGGCACAACTACGTCACATGTCAAATGCCAAATTACAGCACGTTGCTGTTCATCACTGTCAAAAGCTGTCTTGGCTACAAATTTGGCTATTTACTTTCTCCATATATATATTATGTACAAGCCAAGTTAAGACAAGACAACCCAACAGAAGCTGAAAGTTAAGCGATTCTAGAGAACAAATTATAGGAATTCTGTTTTTCTTCTTTGGTCTTAACCAGTTTAGCAATTAGAGCATAACTTGACTAAAAATAAACAACGCGTATTGTATTTTAATTAATTGACTTAATTCCGTACATCTCTCACACGCTTTGGGCCCAAAAAAGAAAATGTGGTAACAATAAAGCAGACATTAAGCCATGTAAGCATTGAAAATAAACAGTTCAAAACAATAAAGCCCTTTCGCTTGTTTGGCTATAATTAGGTTTTTATATGCTCAGAGTCTAGTAAAAGTGAATGTCTGCTCTGCTCTGTAATATTGCGTAAATCTGCCCGGAGTAAAAAATATCCCGCGGCTAGCAACCTTGACAAGATCTTAAATTTAAAGCTCTCGCTCTCAAAGCTGAGCACGCTCAGCTGCCATTTCCTTGGCGATCTTCGGAGTCTAATTCGGACTGCGTTTCGGACCACGTTCATTAGCAAAACAAATACGATGGTTTGGTATGGTATGACGATGGTCTCCCATACCGGAGAAAGTTTTATGCTTCGCTTTGGGCTCTTTTTTTGCTTCTGCTTCTGCATGTAAATGGATGGCATTTGTTTGAACGTTGTCCGAATTGTTTTGTAGTAGCAAAAAATGAAACGTTTCTAATCGCAGTATAATCCATATGTCAGAGGCGTCAGTTTGGTACTTTCTACATTTGTTGGACAGCTTGGACTTATATTGTTGCCCACATAAAGTCACATAAATAAAAATTTTAAATTTTCGATTCAGTGTTGATAACAACAAACAAAGTGGCCAAGTGAATGTTAAAAATTTTAAACTTGCGTTGGCTTTAATTGAAATTATTTAAAGCGTTTTAAAAAGTGAAATGGAATACAAAAAAATAAATCGGTTTTTTAGATAGAGAGATGGTTATCTTTTACGACCAAAATTAATTTTAAGTAAATTTTATCAGCTGCTATTTATCATTGTAAAATGTAACTATTTTGCGATTGAATAAAAATGTTAATCTTTTTTTATTATTCATAAAGTTAGATTTAAGATAAGTCAGCTATTTTTTATAACAAGCCTAAGCTTTAGATATTTAAATTAAATGACCAAGCTACACAAAAACGAAATTCCTACGACCAAGGTTGTCGAGTAACATTTGGAACACATTTTTGACTAGCGACAAACCCCCAGCAAAATAATTTTAATTTCATTTTAGGCGAGTTTAAAACGACACTTAATAAATTAGGGAAAACCTATAATGAATAAAAAATGCCGATATATTTCTCTTCATTCCAAGTATGACTGAAACTACTTCACATTTTTGCGAATTTTTCGTGAAAATCTTGAATGAAAAATAAATATACTAAAGCGCGGTTTTTTAAATTCCAAGGTTTATTTAATTGAAAAATTTTTGAAGATATTTTGAATCAATAAAATATATGTTTTTAAGAGCGGACAACAATCATAAGAATTTTTATCATAACTTAACTTGCTCTATATCCCCAATAATTTGGGAATTATTTAGAGCAAACTTGAAGTGAACAAAAAAACCTTAAAGTGCGAACAATAGATTTCTAAGCATTCCAAATATGACTAAAATTACTTTTATATTTTTGGGAATTTTAAGTGAAATTATTGAATAGGAGAGAAATATCCCAAAGATGAACAAAAATATCAATACGCATTCCAAGTATGACTGCAATTATTAAAAATGAAACAGCGAACTTTTCTTTACAGTTATTTGTCACCTATCCGATGGGAGTTACATGATAGTCAACCGATTTCGATTAAATTTGAGTACAGTGATTGGGAACTATAAAAAACCTCCGAATCCCAAATTTGGTTACGATATCTTCATAAGCAAACTGATCGATTCATCTAAATTCGTTCCAAACACCCCTATGGGAGCTATATACTTAACCCCGATATCAAAACAATAAAATAAACTTGCCTCCTATGGAAGAATATGGGATCTAATGTGAAAGTTTGGTAACTCTAGCTCTTACCATCTCTGAGATCTAGGCGTTCACACGGACGGACAGACGGACATGGGTATATCGACTTCTCTATTCGCCCTGATCATATTTTAGGTAACTTTGGGGTGTCTCCGACGTCGCCTTCTATATGTTACAGACATTTTCGGCTTGCACAAACTTAATATACCCTTGGTGCCATACGGTACAGGGTGTAAAAATACGGACAGCGGATTTAGTATGGACTAATATATGCTCTAATATATTACAAGAATTTTTAGGCAAGATAACTTGAATACCGAAAAAAAAGTATGGAATTGGATCATACTAAAGTGCAAGAATGAAAATAAAAATGAGCTGTGTCATATTTTATGATAAATTGAATATCTTAATAAATGGATTGGAGTGTTCTTATATGGAAAAAATTCAGATTATATATAATACAATATATTCTAAAACATTTTTGCCAAAAAATGTGATAACGAAAAATAAGATAAGAAAATGGAAAACAATTTTTTACTTTATATTAGTAACTGTAAAGCTTCTGAAAAAACTTAAAGAAAAATAAATATATTTTTCCTATGTCTTTACAGTGCCCCTGGAACGCTTTGTGCCCATGGGATAGCTACCCGGCAGGCCTACTTCTGAGCAGACAATGTGAATTTAATGATTCTCGAGGATTCTTTAGGATTATTCATAATCAAAAAAAATGCTGAAAATTGGCCCCGAATATACTGCTCTTAATTCGTTTAGCACCAAAACTCATTGGAATCAAATTGTCACCAAGGTAAGCATGATTGTTTTTTTATTACATTAGAGACCGTGAAGAGACGAATGAACTTGACGCTTTATGGGGCTTTAGGATTTTATATTTCTAAAATATTGGTGTCTAAGAAACAAGGGATTGAAAATTTAAAATATTATTGCATACTTTGAGCTTATTTTTCCAGATTATGAAAAACCCAACATGAAATAAGCATGTTCTAGTCAGCGGAAGTATTTTTCGAAAATTTTGAGAAATTTCGTGTCTATGCAAATACTACAAGAATATAAAAACTAGTTATAATTTAATAATTTTTTTTTAAACCATAAAAAAAAATTACATAGTTTAAAAAAAAATTTTGTAATAAATAATTTCATAATTTTTTTAAGAGGCATAAAAAATAAAATAAAATTTATAATAATACAGAAAAATTAAATTTTTGATTCAATTTGCAACACGTGTTGCCTTGTTAAAAACAATTTGTTTCTAAATTGGAAATTTATTTTATCTGCATGGTCAAGATCTTAGAAATCTGCAAAAACGTCATGAAATCTTTTCAGTAACTTATAATTCTACGCAAATCTCAAAAGAATTAAAATTTTTACGAAATTCGATCGGGTCTTAAGCTATTTTAATATGATAAGTTCTCAAAATCCGAGAAGACACTGAGCTCGAATCGTTTACATATTAGGCCTTTTTTGAATATTTACTCTTGTATACTATATATCTCTAATATACATTAAAGATAAAAAAAGGAAAGTATTTATTTCCTTATATATGAAGAAAATTTACAGAAGTATATTTAATGTTCGTAGCTTCTACCAAAAGAAATCTTCAAAAGTAAAATTAAATTTGGGAACAAAAACGTCTTGAAATCTTTTTACCCAATTTTAATTTTAAGGCGGAATCTTTTACTTAATTCTACGTAACTTCCCAAAAATCTGAAATTTATACGAATTTTGATTCGAATCTCAGTACTTTTATTAGGATTAATTCACATATTTCCATATGAAACTGAACTCGAATCGGTTGCATATTGGGTATTTGTTTTAATATTTGCTTCAATATACTATATATGTATCTATAATATACCTTAAAGATAAAAAATAGATGTAATTGTTTCCTTATGTATGGAGAAAAAACTTAGATATCTACAAAAACATATTTAAAGCTCGTAGCTCCTACCAGAAATCATTAAAAGTAAAATAAAATCTTTAAGGTCTTTTTTGTTAGAAACCTACAGAACGATCTTAAAATCTTTTCAGCAACTTGCCATTTTAAGGCGAATTCTTATATTTAGTTGTACGTAACTCCCCAAAACTTTTAAATTCATACGAATTTCGATCCCAATCTAAGCTGTTTTAATAGAAAAATTTCACAAAATCGCAAAAGGAATTGCATATAAGGCCTTTTTTTCAATTCTTCCTTCGATGTAATAATTGACCGGGTACCGCCCAGCAAATCTCTTAAGACATTGAAATTCAATTACTTCCTTATATATGGAGACAATCTTAGAAATCTACAGAAGGTCGCAGCTCCTAACAGAAGAAATCTTCCAAATTAAAACAATATCTGTGAATTCTTTGTGTTAGATCGGGGAAGCAAATTCAAAATAGAACTTGGATGAAAAGTTGACATACCATACTATAGTATCAAGTATTGTAAAGGCTCTATAATGTCTATAACTTTTATATGTTTGACTTGAAGCTGTGGTAAACATTTTTTATTGTTTTTTTTAGCTATACAAAATTTATTTTTTTTTTTCAAAATTTCTTAACCCATGTGAGACCCCCAGAAAAGACACGCTGTGCATAATGTTGAAAATAATTTTTTGATCCAGTTTTGTTGGCAAAACAGTAGCAAAGTGAAAGGTTAACGGCCGAGTTAAGAAATGCGTTTGATTTTAATATAAATTATTAAACTTGAAATTGGACTACATCATCATATGCCGTATATAATAGGCTTAAACGCAACTCTTGATTGGATTTGAGACGCCGCGTGAATCTGTAGCATGAAATTATTATTATAACAATTTACGCTCGAAATTGTGCAACATAGTTGCAGTAGCTTTAGTTTGTGCCAGATGATATCTCAATCAAGTGCAACACCATCTACTAGCTGATTGACAAGATTCCCAAACGCCTGGATCTCTCTCGCTACTTAAAGCATTTCTTTCTTCTTTCTTTTTGTGGAGCACACAATTTTGTATAGTTTCAGACACGTAATTTCTTAAGAAGTAGCCTCTATAGTTCCCCCATATACATAACTAGTTTAATAACATTTCGGAGCATACACAGACAATGTTAAAAGCCTGGCCCCAACCTGTTTTTTGTGGCAAATTTTTCTGAGAATTAGTTGGCCGCTCTACGTCACGCAGCTCAGCTAGCTGCAGCAACTGCTGTGAAGCCAGCCAAATTAAAACTCAACTCCATAGCATTCCTTATAATTGAAAAACGTAGAAGAAGCAGCAACTAAATCAATCCGATTTAAATTACTTGCAACAATTGGCCAAAAGATAAACGTCAGTGTTAATCCCAGTACCAAGTAACCACCAAACAACCAAAAATAGATACACCCAGGCAGGCCAGGCCACTTGATTATCGCTGATAGTCACTCTCTATAGAGGAGTAGTACACGATCCCTGCCAAAGATTACAGCTGCCATTTACTGATATTTGGGTTGAGCGTGCATGTCTGCACGCCGTGTAACCAAAAGAGATACGCTTAAATTAAAATGTTGGCCGAGAGAGGCGTGTCTCCTACTATTGGAGAGACTTACTAAGTACGCGTCCATTCAAAGCCATTAAGGTTCGAGCTATAATTCAACTAGGGTCTGGCATGCTTCGTGACCTTGCAGCAGCCACCGATTATATGTATAGTATGTGTGGTGTGGCAATCTATCTAAGCCTAGGCCAGCCTAGCTATATTACGGCATACCAAGTCGGATTTGTGTAGACGAATCGACTCTAAAGCTCTTAAGTAAACATCATCATCACCAAGAAAAGAAACCCTTTGTTTATTATCTAACGCTGCATAATGCTTATTATAATGCCATGTAGTGCGCTGCGAGGGCAGCTTAAAAAGTAAGTGGTCTGGGTAGCAAATTAAGCCAACGAAGTTGGAGCCGAATAATGAGACCAAAAACAAAGAAAACGTTGTGTTCAGCGAATCTGCACTTCCTTTGATCTATTCAGCCATACAAAAAGGTAGATTTTTGGGTTCGCAGCTCAGACCTTGATTACTATATGTTTTTGGGTGTACTGAACTCATTTGTTCAAAACTCCAAAGTCCCAAGCTCCCAAGAGCTCTAACCTTACCTCAAAAAAACCCGATGACCGTCCTTAAAATCTTTTACTACTTTAGTTGCATTCTTGGGCTCGCTGAATCCATGCCCTAGGACCTGAAGGTCTACAGACGCCAACTGTCCGACGATGCTTATTACATATTTGAATCGCTGAATGCAAGATCTAAGGAAACACAGCTTGCTATTATTTGACATAACCTTCAAAAACGACTTCTAGAGTCTAAACTTCGGAGCCCGATAATCAACTTTTTTTTTGTGGGTGCGGTATTAACTGATATAACAATCTTTTATAGGGATACGGCCTTGGCGGCTTCAGTAAAGATTTGATTTCAGGAGAGAAGATTCGCTGTCACCAGATTGTTAAAAAAAAAACAGTTCCCGAAATGGTAATGATTGTTCGATGATTCCCGAGATTGCTGTGGCTTTACGAAAGTGTTGAAAAAATATTGCAACAATATTGGGATATAAGAAATGTTGTCTTCTGGATCGTTGCCGCGATCCTCCATAGACGACCTGAAGCGGTAACATCCTGATCGGATAACAATTTTAAAGAAGCGTCGAGAAACGGAAGGCAGAATTTTCTTTTGCGTAGTTTCGTAACTCTGGGTAAAAATTGTGTTCCGAGTCGCCAAGGCAAGTAACAGTGAAATCAGTGGATTTCATCTGGTTAATCGGACAATGCAAAGGCAGATTTGCATTCGCGAACAACTTGTCGTAGTTTTCCCGGAAAGATTGAAGCAAAGAACATCCTTAAAAGGGAACGAGCTGACAATCTATACTGATGGTTCGAATATAGATGAGGCCACAGGAGCAGCTTTAAAGAGCTTTCGACGAAGCTTTCATTCCGCCTCCCCGACTGGTGTAGCGTTTTTCAAGTGGAGATATACGCAGTCTGGCAAGCGACTAGACTAGGTTCCGGGTCACGTAGGAGTCCCTGGTAACGAGGCGGTGGAAGAGTGCGCCAGGAACGTCTCAGCGCTGGCAGCTTATCTTGCGGTTACGGACATAAAAAGACAATTACAAGAAGTCGTATCGCAAATTAGGGAGATGGCTAAAGCTCTGGCGGTAAGAGAATGGGACTTGGTATCCGGTTGTCGCATCTCCGGTCGCATCTCACTCTGGCCGAGATATGATCCACTGCGAACATGAGGGGAACCTAACTTTTTGGAAGGCAGTTGGAGGGAAACCAAAATGTTGGCTTCTCCTGTAGCTTAAAATGAGGAGGGTAAATCGCAAGTTAATTAGGTTAAGGCGGCAGTTCGGACTTGGCGTCTCAACTCACTTAGGCCAAGAACAGGCCATTTGTGGTACCGATAATTGGTGTAAGTGATAAGGATATAGAATAGACAGGAAAGATTAGAAAAATAGGAAAAGTGGAAAGTGCAGGACCATGCTTAACGTGGGATTTGAACCCACAACTTCTGAAATGAGGAAAAGAGTATATTTGTTAATTTCGTGTAAATAACATGCAGAAGTGACGTTAAGGACACCCAAAGAGGTTACTTAAAATATGATTAGGTTGGAGAACTAGAGCAGTGAATATACCCTGACTACGGGACCCAATTTTTCCAATTTTTGAGCCCCTCCCTCCCTTTCAGTGGCCAACCGTAGTGTATGGGAAGACCTTCCCCCTTCATAGTTGCCCCTTAATTATTCTTAATTCCCAGCAATTAAAAAAAAAAGTTGGAAATTTGAAAATTCGTGGAACCAATAAGTAAGGTCCATTATTTCTGAAACCGAGCTATTATTATTGACTACGTGACATAGACCCCCGCAACCCTCGGTCGAGTGTTCAAGCGTGTTACTTTCAAAACCTCGATTCCCCCCAAAGGGGTCACGTAATTTGGGATACGACCCCACTATATATCTGTTTTGTTCGTCTGAATGCCTATAATTCAGAGATGGTAAGCGCTAAAGAAATTTCAGATACCTTATTTTGGTCAGGGTAGACAAGTTTATATTGTATTTTCAAGCTGTATCCTTAGTTGTTGGAATCCCCCTTTTAAAAGACTGACAAATTTGTAAAATCCTACTTGATTAAATACAATGGGGTCTGTGGTTGCAAGACAGTGGCGGATTCACGGTGTCGATTTTCGGCTCCAGACCGCGTTCCTTACTTGTTGGATCTTCTCTTTTCAGAGACTGACAAGTTTTAAAATCATTCTTGATTTAGATACAATGAGGTTCTCTGGTTGCAAAGCAGTGGCGAATCCACGGGGGTGATTTTCGGGTCGAGACCCTCCCTCCCCAAAAGTTCGAAAAATGGGATGAAATTCTTTTCCGAGCGCAGATACACATACTTTTCGAGGTGCAGAACCTCCCAACACCAAATCCTAGTTCCGCTGCTATTGCAAGCTCATTGATTCATCCCTGCTGCCATAACTTTACAGCCTACCCTCGACCCAAAATGAGCAACAATCATGTAGCTTAGCATGCAATCGAGTCATTCAAATTTTATACTCTGCTTTTTTATGAGCTCACGTAGCGACAACCAGTTTGGAGCGAACTAGTAGTCTTAGTAGTATTAGTATTAGATAGTAGCTAGGCCCGTTGCACAAGTTCTGGAGTCTCTGGAGTCGTTCGCTGTAGTTGTTGTAGTAGTTACGCCTCTTTAAGTACCGCCGAGTGATTTAGTGCGGCATTACCGTTAGCTGCCACGGCTGATAAGGCCGCGCCTGCGTTGTAAGTGCGTCGTCGTTCCGGACGTCGTCGTCGACATCGTCATCTTAGAGGTCTTAGTCTAAAGTCTTAGTCAAAACATCGAGTGCATCAGTAACATCGGCAAACATCATCTAAAATGCTTAATTATGTATACGTTAGAGAGAAAGCCTTGCAACCTGGTGTAGCACATGCCCACATGCCGCCGATTCGCTGAAATGCCAATTTGGAGTGTTGCATGATAGGCTCTGACTCTGGCTCTGGCATGTTGCAGACAAGTTCAAGAGCATTGGTCTGAAGTGGGGCAGGGTAGGTGGGGTATTCATGCAGCTTGCATCATTAACAGCTTTTGTTAATTTTATGTAGATTTGGTTCTGCAGTCAACATGAGCTGCTCAGGTTTTTTATTTTGCTGCATGCCGCGGTGGGTCTTTGGACTGTTTAGTTGTGTTTGCTCTCCAAGCTGCTGCACTCCACTGCTGCGGCAGCTGTCAACATCTTGCAGCACGTTGCAACGATTTTCATGTTGCATGGAACGCTATAATTTATGCAGAGACTTGTATCTGTTTTTAAGCCTCAGCTGTTAAGCATTTTTTTTTTATGTCTCATTTTAAGAGCATTTAAATCTTTAACTTGGTTATTATTATTATAACTATAACAGCTTTGGTCTTGTTTATACACTGTAGTCCATAGGGCTTGGGGCTTGAACAAGGTGGAATGTTAGAGGTGGACGAAGGCTTGGCGGAACTCAAGTTGTTTATCATGAGTCATGGGATCTTGGAGACCAGTAAGAGTTAGAGGCTTTATTATATATCGATACGTGAATATGTTTCCCTTCAGTTTGCTTCCTATAGAAATATTTCGCGGTTAACCACACTAGAGGTAAAAGATATTTCATTCGATATCTCCACTTCGATATTAACAGCATTCGGAAATTACCACCATTAGAATTTGGACCACATTGCCAAAACGTTAAGTTGGAGTCGTAATCCATATATACTATATAAATGGATATAATTTCCTTTGTCTCCTATTGGAGCATAGAACGTCTTCATTTGGAATAGGGTCTTAGAAATGGATAGGGAAATATCGTTAAACTCGATATTTCGATACCCACTTCGATTTAACAGCATTCGGAAATTATCACCATTAGAATTTGGGCCGCATTGTTAAAACGTTCTGTCCGAATCGTGAGCCAGAACAGGTGTAAATCGCATTTAAAGAAACTCTTCCAAATGGACTACAAAAAAAGGTTCTTTCTTCCAAAATTTTCAAGCTGGAACCACCAAAGTTTCTTTACAGACTCGTTTGAGCCTAATAATCCACATCCATCTAAATACCATTTTTTTATTATACATACAGCTTTTAACATTTTTTAATGTCCAACTTTATTTGCAAATTTAATGGTCCGCTTTTAAGCGTGAGCTTGAATTAATATATTAGTTTATTTTTTTAAAGTAATTATGTATTTTTTTTTAGTGGCGAACTATTAGTGACTCATTTAGTCTTTTGGCTCCCAGGGCTATTAAGCGGCTTGTTACAAAGCAATTAATATTTTCTAAAATTTATTGAGCACTCTCGTTTTCTCATTTCTCGAACAATCAATAAGCTTTTAATGTAATTGCCACAAAAGTAAAGATTTCCAGGCATTAAGTAAAGCTTACATGAAGATAACTTTGAAGTATCTGCTTCTTCTTCTAGTTTTTCCATTTAATTAAAGCACATCAAAACGTGTAATGATAATTCCAAAGAAACTTGCTACAAAAAACCTTGGGAATTTAGCTTTTAAGAAAAATAATTGACACAAGAGATTTTTATCGTTCAAAAAAAAAGCATTGTCAAAGCCAAAATGCTCTTCCTACACTTCTTGTACACAAAAAATATAAAAGAAAATTATTTAATTTGGGAAAACGTAGAAACGTCAGAAAGACAAAATTAAGCTAAATGCTATTAGAACAGTGGTAACTACGTAGATATAAGACCATACACTGAGAAAAAAATATACTATCAGCTCTAAGCTCGATAGGTATTATCATGAGTAAGCTGATGGATATTCGTTACACTAAAGAATAAAGGTTTTTAATGAAAAGTAAAGAAAAAAATCCTCAGTCATGGCTCTGAAATGTGGGTAGAGTCTACATTAGAAACAGTCAAACCAAGACAGCTTTCAATGAAGTAAACGTTATCAGCGAAAGGTTTTCGGAACGTCTTGATAATAATAGAAGCTTTGTTAATATTTCACAAAAGCACACAAATCATTCGAGTTTATAAGTAAAAGTCGTTCTTAGTCAGATTTCTGAATTTCTGTCAAATTTTGAATTCAACATGTTTTGAACTTTTTACTAACATTTTTGAGTAGCCACTCTGCTTTAAAAAGCCCTATTAAAATCTAAATTATCGAAAGTAACTTATGGAAAAAATTCTTTGAGGTATTTGTAGTATAACGAAAAGAAATTTTGTAATAATATTTTTAAGCACAGTTTTATCTATTTTAAATAAATAAAGTTGTGAAATTAAAGAAATTCTAATTTTTTTAAATTTGGATTAAAAATTTTAGGAAAAATATTTGAGTTTCTTAGTAGCTTTAAATTTTTGACTTTTATTTCAACAAAAACCTTTCATCGTTCTAAAACGCCCTTTTAAAATCGAAATTATCGAAACCATTTTATGTAAAAATTCTTTTAGGAATTCATAGTACATACATATAAGAAAGAAAATTTTATTTATAATATTATTTAAAACTCCAATAGGCATTTATGTTTTCTAAAATTATCTACAAAACGTAGGAAACTTAAGAAATTAGCTGAAGATTTTTTATACAAATTTTAAATTCAATAAATTTAGTAAAAATAATGGACCTTCTTAAAAGTTTTTAATTTTTGACTTTTATTTCAACAAAAACCTTTCATCGCTCTAAAACGCCCTTTTAAAATCGGAATTATCAAAACCATTTTATCAAAAAAATTCTTTTAGGAGTTAATAGTATGTACAAATAAAAAAAAAATTTTTTATTATATTATTTAAAAGACCTATAAGTATTTATGTGCTCTAAAATAGTCTACAAACAGTTGGAAAACTGTAGAAATATGTTAGTTCTTTATAAAAACTTAAAACTATAAAAATTTAAGGAAAAGTTTGAATTTCTTAAAAGTTTTGCATTTTTCATCGCTCTAAGATGCCTTTAAAAACCTATTTTTCAAGTTTTTTTTATACTACATAGCGAATTTCTTAATAAAAACAATTTTGGTAAGATCCAAAAACTTATGAATGTTTAAAAATTTTCATAAAATATTAAATCCAAAAAAAATGTTTTTGATATTTTTTTAAATTGGTACGGAATTTTTATTGCCCTTAAACATTATTTTGAAATCGAAATGCTTTTTTTTTGTTTATTTAATCTACAATTTATGCGTGGATAAGAAGTAAATTATTTGATATAATTATTGTAGCTTACATAACAGGTTGATCAACGAAATACGCTATTATAAAAAAAATCCGAAATGTGAATTGAAAATTTTGTAGTGAAAATATACTTTTAACTTTTTTAATATGATATTAACTAAAATATAATATTATCTTATATATGAAATTCTCGTGTCACAATGTTATGTTCCTTTGAAGCTTATGGACACACGAACGGCTGAACCGATTTGGCTAATTTTGGTCTTGAAATGTTTGTGGAAGTCCAAGGATTGTTTAAGGTTGAGAAAATATAACAAAATTGCGACGAAAATACTAAAAAGGACAATTTGATTTTCCAATACAAAATTTTTTTTTTTATTTTAGGTTGGCATTGTGTACATTGTCAGATTAACTAATATTTTTTAGTTAATTGTTTTTGTCGAAAGGAAACACAAAAATTATAAACGTTATAAATTTTATTTTAGTGAAGCACACAAAATTTCATGAGAATCGGTGCAGTCGTTTCGGAGGAGTATGGTAACTAACATTGTGAAACTTGAATTTTATATATAAGAAGAAACTAATGTTTTACGTGCTATCGGTGTTCTCATGAACGAGTCGATGAATTTCAAATCTGATTTTTGCGTGTGTTAGAGGTCAATGCGGAGGTTTTAAGCCTATTGCGATGTGTTTGTGTGAATTGGTTCGTGAGATATACGCCTTTTTGTGAATATTGGTTTTTGTGTGAACATACTCCTCCGAAGCGGCTAGACCGATTTTCATGAAATTTTGTGTGCTTATTGGGCAGGTCTGAGAATCGGCCAACATCTATTTTTCATACCCCTAAGAGATAAGGGTTGCCACTCCTAACATTCCTGGCAAATCAAGTGAATTTAAAAACTCGGTAGGATAATTTACAATTTCATCTCATCAATTTAGAAATTTATATTGATTTAGTTATTCCTTTCCAAGAAAGTTTTCTTAAGAAGAAAGGAATTCTGCGATTTTTGCTTACAATTCATGTTTTGATTTCTGTATAAAATACATATGATCAGATCAATATTTTCACATAATGCAATTTGTGAATTCGCCACAAAAATAAATCATTGGAAGAAAATAAAGATCTAGACGAGCGAGCGTGCCGGAGGCCGGCTAGTATTATATATGTTTTAACAGCATAGAAAGCATTTGAGTATTCTAAAATTATATTGATACTTACTTTTAAAGTCTAAAATAATGAAAGTGTGGAAATCTTCAATATATCATGAAAATTTTCGATTTTTTTTTGTAATAAAAACGTCTAACCCCTAAAGGCTCCAAAATACTCTACAAAATCTGAATTTCTGAAAATTAGGCAGCAAAAAAATCATCGTATTTTCTTGTCTTTAGTCGGGTTTTAATATATAATAATATTTAATTTTTTAAAAATGGTTTAAGATTCTTTCCTAAAATTTGTATTTTCTTGAAATATTTCATTTCTTTCTTTTTTTGAAAATCCATTTTAATAAGACGAAAATGTGTAAATAAACTTGTTCCCTATTGGGATTTCAATTCCGAGTCGTTGAAATAAATATTCAGAACGCCTTAGAACCGGAGAGTGATAATAAATATTTTAAATACTTGATATATCATTAGTAAAATTTTATGATTAACCCATGTATTAAAAATGTTGATATTAAAATCAATGAGAGTTCTAAGAGTTCTTTCTTAAAATTTTAATTAAAATTTTCTTAAAACGTTTGTATTCATAAATATTTGGGATAGTCATTCAAATAAGACGAAAATGCTAAAATAAATCAGTTCCGTATTTTGATTCGAATTCCAAGCTTTTAAAGAATGACTTTTAATTTTAATCAATATTATATTGAAATATTAGTTTTCTTAAATATTAAGAAAAGTCATTTAAATAACACGAAAATGTTGAAATGAACCAGTTCCATATTTGGAATCGAACTCCGAATGGTGTGAATAAAAATTGAGAATTCCTCAGAACGGTTGAAAATGTGACTGTAAATATCGTCTTGACATTATATTAATAAAATTTAAAAATTAACGTCATGACTTTATACATTTGATAAAATTAACGAGATTCAGATATCACCAAAGTTAAATAACCTTCTAAATTTTAATTATAGTTTTTCTGATCAACATAATTTTTGTGATTTTAAACAAATCTTGAAGATAAAATATTTTTAAGGAAAACAATTATATTAAAATTAAAACAACAATTAAAATTTGAATATGATTCATTAAATTCAGACAACTCCGAAATGGAATTGAAAAGGTTTTTGAAATATTGAAGGATGATTGTTCGTGGACATAAAGAAATCTTAAATAAAATTACAAAAGATTTGGAAAGAAAACGAGAGGTTGTCACAAAGAATCGAAATTCGCCTGAAATTTGACCTTAAAATGTCTGAGGTATCTCCAAGTTTATTTTGATTTAAAATTTGGATTTTTAAAAGCAGTTTCAAACTGTCCTAAAACTTGCAAATTTTTGAACAAAATTTATTTTAAATTTCCCTAAGCCTAAAAGTTCAGATAATTTGAATAACCTTCTAAAATATCGAATGATGAAATTTTCTAAAGCAAAGTTACAATAGATTTTAAAACCAACCGAGAGGTCCTAACTATGAATTAAAATTCGCGTGAAATTTAAACATTTAAGATTTCTGTGCCACCTGCGATTGTGTTTATTTCGATAAGTGTAAAACGCTGTTCCAAACAATTCTAAAACAATCAAATTTTCAAACAAAATTTATACAAATTTTCTAAACCCTTAAAATTCAGACAATTTGAATAACCTTCTGAAATATGGCTGTAGTATGAAGAATGACTTTTTCGTAGACATAAAAAAATCAGAAATAAAACTACAATAGATTTTAAAGCAACCGCAGGATTGTCACTTAGAATTGAAATTCCAACGAAACAGATTTCTGTTCCTAATCTGTTTACGTTTATTTCGAGCAGCTTTAAATGCAATCTCGAACAGTCAGACTTTGAAATTTTCGAAATAAGATCTTTAAATCGTTTCTCTCAGTGTAAGCCTCAGACAGCAGGTGAATCAGCAAAGCGTAAAGTCCGAATCTAACCGCCTAGGTTGAAAGTGCTGATGGATGGATGGTTGGATGGATGGGCTGATGGATGGCCTGCCAGTTGCGCTGCAGTGCATAAGTAGGGGAAAAAAAGAAAAACAGGTGGGCAAAAGCGAACTAAGGTTGCCCTACCTGTAGAGCACTCACACACACACAGCTGTTTAGACGTGGGAAATTGAAGCGCAAGAGACTCGAAATTTCTTCAACCCCCGAAAAAAACAAAAAAAAATACGTAGCGCTATAGGAGAGAACGACAACAACAATAACAATTTGGAAAGTACGATTTGTACCCATTGTAAGCCCTACCTTTGGATCACCTTTCTGCACAAAAATGCACTTGACCATGAAATGTTGCACTTGTTGCAGCGACTTGTGTTAAGGTAAGGTAAGGCAACCCTGCCATTGACGTTCAGCCAAGTGTGGATATGACCACAATGGTTGCGCTTGAGCAATTGCAAAACAGCGAACTGCGGAAGTGCTCAAAATTATTTACGTTAGATACAGATAGATCCCAGTACTGAACCGAACCACTCAATATATAAGTAGCTGTCTAATACACTAACAACACGCAAGAGTATTTCAAAAGAACGTTCCACCATTAAAGGATTAACTGCAGCATGTGAAGAGACAGGCAGCTTTGATAAGCCGCCAGAGCTTGTAGCTCAAAAGTATCTCTGAAACTTCCTCTAACGCCTCAATAGCTCAATGCAAACATGTAGATACATATGCGAGACGACAACTGAGCCAAGAGATGAGAAATGAGCAGCAGATACATTAACTTCGACAACATTTCAATCAAGCAAAAAGTCCAAGCCAAGCATTGCAATTACTACAAGTCTCAAAAATGTCAGTGTTGGTAAATTGCTTTAGCATTCAAAGTGTATCTGCTAAAATGCACAATTAAGTCATCAAGTGTGTGGCAGCCAAGTAGCCCAGGTAGATAGATATACTTTAGGTATCAAAAAATTCCAAGCTGCATTGATTTTTAGTACAGTTACAGCAAGTCTCAAAACATGCCAGTGTTGGTTAGTTAGTTCATGTTTGCCTGCTTAAAAGCACAATTATGCAAACAGATGAACAGAGATACTTTACAGACTGGAATGGAGTTAATGTAAATTTCTATGTTTGCAATGCTAATTATGGAAGTATTTTCAAAAACAATTCCAGCTTGAAATGGTAATGTTAGTGTTGGTAAGTAAGATTACATTCATGAATGTCTGTTAAAAGCATCAAAGTCAGCAAGTGTATAGTGTCAGCTAGAACAAGGTTTTAGGCTTATGTAGATTTATTTGTGTGCTATGCAACTTTTTTGCAAAAGACAAAAATTTTAGTGTTGGTAAGTTCTGATGCATGCATAATAAACTGCTCTCACGCAGAATGTAACTCTTCAAATGAGCAGATATTTCTAAAGCAGTAACGAAGTATATGTACATTTTTGTGATCTCCAAGTCTTCATGTTAGTTTTTATGCTAGGTATGCATCTCTTTCATAGTACTTAATAATTTTAGTGTTGGTAAATTCGATTGCATTCATATTTATCTGCTCTAATGCAGAATTAACTTTTCAAATGAGCTGATATTTCTCAAGCAGAAATGTAGTTTAGTGAAATTTTTGAGATTTTCAACTTGAACATGAGCAATGTCAGTGTTGGTAAATAAACCATCATTCTGTGCTATTTGATCCAAGAAAAGCGTATTATTAGCAGCTGTGTAAATATTTTAAAACTAGAAGTTGATGATTGACTCAGTCCAACGCTTAGTAGCTACAATCAAAAATCTGTAAGCAATGCCAGTGTTGGAAAATGCGCGAGTTAATCATGTTATTCTGCTTGAAATATTTACAAAGGCAGTTTTACGCTTAACTAAAAATTTTCTGCTTATAACTATATTCAGTAGAATATTGTCAAAAATTGCAATTTAAAAAAAAAAAATGTCAGTGTTGGTAAATATATGATCAATTTGCGCCATTACATCTAAGGAACGTGTAATTTCGGCAGCTGAAGATATACTTTCAAAATACTTTACAAATTGATGCTTGACTCGGTCCAACTCTTAATTGCTACAATCAAAAATCTGTAAGCAAAGCCAGTGTTGGAAAATGCGCAAGTTAATCATGTGATTCTACTTGAAATGATTAGAAAGCCTGTTCGACGCATAACTAAAAATATGCTGTTTACAACAATATTCAGTAAAACATTGTCAAAAATTGCAATTTAAAAAAAAAATGTCAGTGTTGGTAAATATATGATCAATTTGCGCCATTACATCTAAGAAACGTGCAATTTCGGTAGCTAGAGATATACTTTCAAAATACTTTACAAATTTATGCTTGACTCGATCCAACGCTTAGTTGCTACAATCAAAAATCTGTAAGCAATATCAGTGTTGGTAAGTGCGCAAGTTATTTAGGTAATTCTGCTTAAAACATTTAGAAAGCCAGATTTACGCATAAGAAAAATTGTTTTGTTTATAACAATAATTAGTAGAATATGGTCAGAAATTGCAGCTTGAAAAGAAAATGTCAGTGTTGGTAAAACAGTCTGTCATTCTGCGTTGTTACATCAAAGAAATGTGTGATATTAGCAGCAGGGAAAATACTTTAAAACTAGAAATGGATGACTAACTTGGCGCAATGCTAGGTTCCTATAGTCAAAAATTAATAAGAAATACTAGTGTTGGTAAGTGCGCTAGTTATTTATGTAATTCTGCTTGAAATGTTTAGTAAGTCAGATTAACGCATGAGAAAGAATTTTCTGTTAACAACAATGAGTAGTAGAATAAAGTTAAAAATTGCAATTTAAAAAAAGAAAATATAGACAAAAATTGCAATTTAAATAAAATGAAATTTCAGTGTCCTGAAAGTAAACTAAGAAATGCGTATTTTTGGTGATCGTAAAACTGCAATACTAAGAATGGATGACAAAATTGACGTAGCGTTATAATAATCAAAAATTTATAAAAAATACCAGTGTTGGTAAGCGCGCAAGTAATTCACGTGTTCTTGCTTGAAATGTTTCAGCAGCAAGATTTTCGCATAAGACAAAATTTTCTGTTTACAACAATAATTAGTAGAACATTGCTCACACATTCCAGCTTAAACAGAAAATGTCAGTGTTGGTAAACAAGCCTTTATTCTCTATGTTATCGTTAATTAAAAGCGACTTAAATATTTCTCATCTAGGAATTGAGTTAAAATCTAGTGTTTAAATATTGCAGTTTTTCTAAGCAAAAATCTGTACAATGTGCCAGTGTTGTAAAGCTGCTCAAATGCGCAATAAAGTCAATCAATGTGTGACGGCTAAGAAACCAAGTCTCTTGACAAATTTCCATATTTAAGCAGAATTTACATTTGAAGCTATGTATAAAAAATAAGACCTCAAAATGCCAGTGTTGGTAAGTGAGATTGAAAAGTGATGATCAAGTATTTTGATCAGGCAGGTTAGAAAGGAATTAAAAATGCACCTAAACTAGGTATTTGCTTCATTGCAGTTACTCTAAACAAATACCAGTCCAAATGGTCAGTGTTGGTAAATTTCTTCATGTAAATATTCTGAAAAATGCACAATAAAGTTTAGGAATTAGCAAAGTTTTGAATTTGGGGATTATATTATAGCTTAACAGCGAACTATGAAAATGCGGACTTAAAGCATTGACTCAAAAAAAGTTAGTGTTGGTAAATGAGTTTACATAGTGGGCAACTGAATATTAACCCTTTGTGGTCGCTGCAGTTAAATAAATCAATTTATTTTTACATATATTGTAATAAAGCATATTGTAGCATATATTCAAGTATCTAGACAGAGAAAGAAACAGGAACTTAGAATTGACTTAATTAGTTGTTCGTTGCTGTTACTCTTAACAAATATCTGTCAAATTTGTCAGTGTTGTTCAGTTTCTTTATGTGTGGATACTGAGGCTCAAAATTAAGCCAACATCTAAGCTACCAACTATTTTGGCTAGGGATCAGGCTAGCAAAAATTTCTGTATTCAACAGAATTTAGTAAACATTGCAACTTTGGCAAAACCATGGTACCCATATGCAAGATTACGCTGCATAAAGGCCCGAAATTCCTTCAGTGTTAGTGTAAGCGCAGGGAATGCCGTATTGCAGCTTGACTCAGAGTTGCTGTTCGAAACTTGTTGCTGGCGTATTTAATCATCTCAGAATACAGTTTCACCCACAAACTCGTCATGTTAAATCATAGCTGAAGATAATCTAAGATTCACTAATAAATGTTGCAGCTCTGTCTGGCTTAAACAATGATCTAAGAATCAAGCGTACCGAGCGAGCTGCATAAGCGTGTCGCAAATGCGAGCGACATTCGAGCGGAGCTGGTTTAATAGCAAAGTATGCTTGAATGGAGAAAGAAATAGGAGTGTTTCAGCTCCCTTAAGTTACAGTATTTCTTCGTTGCATGAAGCTATCAAAAATGCCAGTGTTGTTAAATGTTTTTTCTGTAAGTTCGCTGAATGTGCGGCATCTAAGTCGACAGAGTATTTTGGCTATGGAATCAAGCTAGTACAAATTTCTACATTTAGGAGAATTTAGTAAAAATTCACATTTAAATCAATGCAGCTACTGCAAGATCTAAAAATTGTAAGTGTTGGTAAATGAACATAAAATCTGTGCAGCTGACATCTTAGTAACAAAATATCTTGGCAGGAGAAGAATATCAAACTTGACTTAAATTAAGTATTTGCCCGATTACAGTTACTCTAGGCTTAAATCTGTTAAAAATGATCAGTGTTGTTAAGTTTCTTCACATCTGGTAGCTGAAGTGCACAATTGAGTCAACATCTAAGTAACCAAATATTTTGGCTAGGGATCAAGCTGTTATCAAATTTCTGCTTTCAACAGAATCTAGTCAAAATTTCATTCTCATTTCAATCAATGCAGATAATGCAAGTACCTAAAAATTGTCAGTGTTGGTAAATGAACATCCAAATCAGTGCAGCTGCGTCACACTAACACAAGTGTCTTGACAACTGCTTAAATATCAATTGCTAAGTGACTATAAATTGAGTGTTTGTCTGTTGCAGTTATTCTAGGCTAAAATCAGTCAAAAATATTCCAGTGTTGTTAAGTTTCTTTATGTGTGGTTGTTGAAGTGCATACTTAAGTCAATAAACTAGTGTGGCAAAATATTTTGGTTCGAGATCAAGCTAGTATCAAATTTCTAGATTTCAACAGAATTTTAGTAAAAATTCTACACTTTAATCAATTCAATTGATGTAAGATCTAAATCTCTTAGTGTTGGTAAGTGAAACCTAAAATCTGTGCAGCTGCATCTAACTAACTGAATTTCTTGACAGCTGGTTAAATACAATTGCTAATTGATTTAAATTGAGGGTTTGTTTGTTGCAGGTTTTCTAGGCATGAATATGTCAAAAATGCCAGTGTTGTAAAATTTCTTTATGAATGCATACAATTAAGAAAACAAATGTGTGGCATACAAGTAACTAAACTCCAGGTCGCTACTTCAAATCTGTGAAATTTGTTTATGCAAATTTGTAGATTGCGGTTACCAGTGTTGTTAAATAAGCCAACATTCATGAGCCACTGTTAAAATGCACACAATTAAGTCAACAAAAGTATGCCAACTAAGCTACAAAGTAACTTGACAGCTGGCAGCTGCTCTAGACGTAGGAATTATGGCCTAGGATATTGTCAAAAATTCCGACTTGAATTGGATTTTGGCCGCTCAAGCTGCATAAGCTGCTAATTACCAACACTGTGCAAACTTTCTAAGACCTCAAGCTGGCTTGTGCATCGTTATACCAATGCAAGCAAAGCCTAGAAAATCTTGATTTTCCAGCTGAGTGTTGGCTGTCATTAGAGGCTCAGTTTTTAGACTTCAAGGGGGTTTGGCAATATGTAGATGCCGCAGTTGGGGGCTTTAGGAACTTTCACAAATACGCCTGGCATCCAATAAAAATAAGTTGACGCGCAAAAGTCTAGTGTGAAATTTGTGCTAATTTTGATAATTCCTCAATTGAGTACAAAATTTCACTCAAAAATTCTGTAGCTGCTTAAAAAGATACAAAGTTTCAACTTGAGATACATTTTATTAAAAATTTAATTATAAATGTATATTTCCTAGAGTTCCAAGGTGGAACATAGGGCCACTAAAATTAAATTAATTATTAATAGTTCGTCTAGTGAGTACAAAATTTCACCCAAAAATTCTGTAGCTGCTTAAAAAGATACAAAGTTTCAACTTGAGATACATTTTTATAAAAATTAAATTACTAATTAATAATTCGTCCAAGGAGTACAAAATTTCATCCAAAAATTCTGTAGCAGGTTAAAAAGATACAAAGTTTTACCTTGAGATACGCTTTTATAAAAATTAAATTATAAAAATATATTTCTTAGAGTTCCAAGGTGGATCATAAGGCCTCAAAAATTAAATTACTAATTAATAATTCCTCAAGTGAGTACAAAATTTCACCCAAAAATTCTGTTGCAGCTTAAAAAGATACAAAGTTTCACCTGGAGATACATTTAAATCTGACGTCCTTGAAAGCAAACTATATAAAAAAATTTCTTTTGTCTGAGTTTTTAATGCGAAAAATTGGCAAACTTTTAAATAAAATTTGTATCTTTTGTATTTATTATTAAACTAAATGCTGTATTTTAAAAGCATTTAAATTGACTGCTAACAAAAAAAATTCAATAAAATGCTAAGGAAATATCTAATAAATAATACTGACAGCTCTGGCTCAAGGCAAATTGTAGTTTGTTTTTCTCTTTTTTTTGTACTAAGTATCTTTTTTTTTCTTTTTTAACCTTAACCTCTGACTGGCGCACGTCCAAAAAAAATGACATATGCATATGGCCAGAGTTTTTGGCCTATCTCAAAGATACTCACACACTTAAAGATACAAAACATGTTTAAAAATAATAACAATAATAACGCAAAGCAGAAAACAAAATAAGCTCTTAACAATTCCCTTCAATTTAGTCATGTAAGCGTTGTTTATTGTGGTTGTATCTTCTTTGTAGTTGTTGTGGTGTTTAAATCCCTTTGTAGCCACAACAAAGGCCCCCGCATATGGATAAAAATTATTTTTATGAGTATTTTTCGTGGTTTTTTCGAATTTATATTTTATAAGAAACACAATTTCTTTTTGCCAATTATGTTTTGCGCTGATTTTTGTTTGCTGTTTCATCTTTGCCTTGTTCTTCATCATCTTCATCATCATCTGCCGCTGCTACTGCTTGTTGGACAGATTCTGATTCTGATTGATTTTATATACAAATTGAATTTCCTAAACCGACGTAATCAATCAGCGGCGGGCAACTTGTTGCAATCAATTCGTTGAAAAGATTCTTTTTTTTTGCACATATGTGAATATGGAAGACTTATTTACTTCATTTTTATTTAAATTGAAAATGGTTTCTTAAGGGAGTTGTGGGATTTTTTGTTGTTGTCGGTTTGTGATTTGAAATGTTTGATGCGGTAACGCTGTTAAGTCATTTTGGTTGAATTTCTGGGGAATATGTGAAAACCATAAGAATACTTTAGAGCAAGATTGTTGCTGAAGCTACATATGTTCCACACCGGACTGTGTATTGGGATACCAATTTTATTATAAATAGTTTTTTTGGTATATTGTTTTTTAACTGCATATTTTTAGGATACGAGATAATAAATTACATTGACAATTGCAAACAAAAGTAGCATGGGAAGTATGAGAAGTTCTGGAATAATTTTTGTATATTTCTATATATATCGTTTTTTTTCTCCGCTCAACATTTAATATTATTAGGAAATTTACGTGTTCTAAGCCTTTAAAGCATACTCATACACTGTGGATCCTTCCTTCCATTACAAGTTTTTGATAAGCTCAATTGTTTAAAGAACTTCGGAAATTAAATTGTTTTAGTAGGTTCCTTTTATTTAATTATGGGATATTGAATGTTCTCTTCGAACAGTTATTAATAGAGATCCCCATGCCCAACCTAGTGACGACTGGCATAAAAAAGTCAGGAAATTATTATATAAATGTTCTATTGCCTTAAGACTTCAACTATTTTCTCAACAAAATTTGGTTCCCTTTAAACTTAGTCCAAAAAACAATAATATTTCATCTTTTAACACTATATCTAACAAGAGCTATCTTTTCTATTTTAACTTAATTTTATTTTCTTAGTTAAATCATTTATACAATTTATTTTTTTAATTTTGGTACGCAAACAATATTTGGCTGTACGAAAAACGAATAAAAAATACTTTCAATAAATTATTAAATTAGAATATAATGTTAAGTTACATTTTGAAAGCTGTCTATTGACATCCTGCGAAGAAGTAGTTCTAAAGATAATTACGATTTTTTTTTAAATTTATTCCTATTTTATATCAAAAAAGGAAACATTACACAAAATCTCATATATAAATTTTTCCAACGAATTTATTCCTTTTTTTTTGGAATTTATATTTTATATTAGCAATAAATACGATACGAAGAAGTTTATGATCCAATATTGAGTACATAAATCGTATCGCTACTTATTAATCATAATTTAGTGTATGATAGAACTGAAAAAAAATTGGGAATATCTCAAATCAAAACTTCGGCTTCAGAATTTACAAATTTTTGGTCTGATATTGTCTATTATTTTGTTTTTTTTGAAGGAAGTAGCATCCGAAAAGAATAAAGAATACTTCATATTAAATCTTAGGCTACAGAATGGCAAAGTTTTTGGGCTGATATTGTCAATTATAATTCGATTCTTTTTCCCTTTTTGAAGAAAAGTGTCATCCAAAAAAAAATTTGGAATATCTTTAATTAAAACTTAGGCTACAGAATTGCATAACTTTTGTCCTGATATTGTCAATTATCGAAATTTTATAGCAAAGTGTTACAAAATTAAATTTCTAAGCAATACTGGGTAAGAATGTTTCATGATATTTGAAGACCTCAACTCTTTGCGCTTAGTATATATTTTTTTGGAATCAAATGGAAAAAAAGAACAATTCTCTGCGTTCCTGTATAAAATTTATTCTACCAAGTATAGTAAAATTCATGATATAATAGGTAAGATATAAAGAAAATCGAGTTTCAGAATTTATAAGGGTTGAGCGGCTCTCTAATCCTTGTAAGACTTAAAGGAACTCATATTTATGCTTATATATTAAATCTAATACTAAAAAAACTTTTTTACTTTGATTTTTGAAAAATATTTTTCCATTTCTTCTACGACCAGAAATATTTTATTACAGAAAAATAAAAAAATTTGCTCCAAAAACAAAAAGTGTACAAACATCTATTGGTTCAATAATAATGAGTTTGTATAAAAATGTTGATATATTTTCTTTCTTAAGTTCCGCTTTGTCAAAGTATCTCAATGGGGTCTACTAATCTTTGTACGAAGTTTTGGAAATATTCATTTCCAAACGCCATTAATTGAATTTTTTTTGTATTCCAAAGTATCTTAAAGAAAACTACTTTTAAAAAGTCAAAATGGAGAATAATTTATTTAACTCAGATCAGAAAAAAAATTTGTTATGGTTGATGTAAAGTAATCATTTTAAAGGGAGCAGCTTCTGAAGGGATTTAAAGCATTTTAGAATTTCTTCATTTTTACTTCTTCAACGATGTTAAGTAAAACTAGCTATATTTTATCTATTACACAAAAAATTGAGAACTAGCTTCGAAAAAAAAGTATAATAGAAATCATAACGAGTTTTTATAAAAATTGTGGTATTTTATAGTTCCGATTTGGCAATGCGAAGTTTTGGAAATATTCCTGATCCAAATTAAAAAAAAATTACAATTTTTTATATATTATATATATTCCAAAGCATCTTAAAAAAAAATTTTAAAAACTCGAATGGAAATACCTTTTGAAGTAAAGCTTGTTCAACCCAGATCAACTAAAAAAAATTGTCCATGCTTGCTCTAAAGTAAAATATTTTAAATGAAGCAGCTTCTTTAAGGGATTTGAAGTATTTTAGGAGTATTGAGTTTAAGACTATCATTGAGATACAATTTTTTTTCCATCGTATCTGCTAAGGAAATAGTTTTTTTCAAGTTTGTGGAAAGAAAAAGGATCTCTTAAATCAGAGAACAGTTTAAAAAAAGTCAATATGGAAATACTTTTGACTAATATTTATTCAATTCAGATAAATTAAAACAAAATATTTTTTGTTCCAAGGTAAGTAACTGTAAAGTAAAATATTATAAAGGCAGAAGCTTTGTTAAGGGCTTTGAGGGATTTGAGGAATTTAGAATTTTTTACTAGAGCTGGTCACCGATTCGATCTTAAATCGATTTAAACGATTTGGGATTTTGAGCATCGATGACACTAAAAGATTTTTGCTTTAAGAATCAATCTTTTTGAGTCACGTTTTAGGCCTCTCAGCGATTTTGATTCTTTGTGCCAATTTAAGCCTTTTTGCCAAGGAAACTATGGGTCTATAATGAAAGAATCAATTTTTGCGTTCTATTTTTAATTTAATTAGATGTTTTTTTTTATGAATTGTTAGTTAATTTTAGATATAGATTTTCATTTCTGTAAACATCTTCGGTTTTAACTTGCTAGCGCCAACCGTTTAAGTAAATAATCCGTATAATAACCTTTTTTTAAGAATCGGTCGAAACGATCGATTCTCAAAAATGTAAGGTAGAGCTGGGCTCGTATTTTAAACGGATCCAGATAGATTAAAACTTTTTTAGCAGCGTATGTGCTAAGTAAAGAGTTGTTTGAACTTTGTGAAATTATAATTTTTTTGTTTTGAGTGCTTACAACTTTTGGCTTTGCCCTCAGAAGCTCACTAAAACGTCTCAAATTATAACCAAACCCAGCTTACAAAATCGTTTTCCTCCAATTCGATTTCGAAAGCTTACCGCCTAGAACCGCGGCAGTTATTGAAGGGTTACTTCAATTTAAGCCCAACTGCCAGCCCAAACGAATGCAATTTAAAATAGTTATTATCGTTGCATTAACTCAGTCACGCCGAATCCAATTAAGATAAGTCCCAAACAATTTTGGAAACAAGTCTAATCAATCTCCAAAGGGGTAAGCTTAATACAAAGACAAGAGTTATGACTTCCCGATAAGGCAACAAACGAGGCGCATTAACTGCATGACTGCAACTGCTGCTAGGAGATTAAAACTTGACCAAGAGACTCACGTTTTGGCAGTTTGTTGTGGTTGTTGTTGGTGGTGGTGCTGCTGCTGCTGCTGTTGGAGCGGCGCCTTTGACATAGCGCCGCCGTGACCGTCAAACTTGGCCAATTGTTCTTCAATATCGCTTAATTGTATATCATCCGAAATGGCTGCATTGACGAAGCAGCTTAATTTAACCTGTTGCTCCTGTTTGACCAAACCGGAGGATTTATCGCTGGTCAACGCCTGCAGCCAAACGGCGCTGCGATTGCGACGCATATTCAAAGTACGCAGATGACTATAAGGCAGCAGGTTCTGGCTAAGATTCTCCGTTATCATGGCCACCTCCATGTCATCATCGGTCTCGCCATTGCAGGAGATGCCCGATGAATGCAAGTTGTCATCGCTGAGTTGTTTAGTTGTTGTTGCCGGAATACGACTAGCCGAGCAGCTAATGAAACTGGATATGGTCAGTTGAGCTGGTGGGGATGTTGGTGGAGTTGTTGTTGTGGCAAGTTGCTGAGCTGGCTTTGGCTTGGTTTTGATGGCCAGCTTGATGGTTTTGGCCGGCGACAGCTGCGCGCGTTGCTGCTTGGTGCAACTACTTTTCACCTTTTTGACTGATTGCGGCTGCGGCGGCGGCGCCACAATGGGCTTACTCTTAGCAGCACGCTGCACAGTAGCTTGGAGTAGCTCTGCCTGCGGCGGCTGCGGTGGCTCTTGCTGCATATGTGGCGCAATCTTTCTGCGACTGCGTCTTATGCTGGGCATATTGCGCGGAAACAACTTGCAACCATCGTTTTGTGAACTCTTGGAGGCACTATCCGCATAGGGTGTTGACTCGTTGTTAGAGGTGCAGCTGCTGTCCTCTGTGGCAACGGGTTGTGCCCCCACGCTGTGCACAATAATTTGCTGATATTGTTTATTGGGCGCTGTCGACTGCGGCGTCTGCGGCAGGCAAATTTTCCACCAGTTTTTCTTGGCCATAAAATGCACACGTTTGCCTAGCGGCAGTTTGCCACTGCCACTAACTGTTTGTTGTTGTAACATGTTGCAGCAAATCACAAACACGCCAACAATTGACACATTAAGCGCGAATTTCCACTGATTAATAAACGCACTTGGAATGCACTTGGTCAATTACTCTCGAAAGCAATTACACAAAACCGTTTGTGCTAATTGCGTGCGCTGCATTGAAAGATGCGCCAAATCAAACCGTCAGATACAAAACAGTCTACGAGTTAAATAGAGACGAAAGCGCGCTTTGAAAACACACACACTTAGACATATAACGCGTTTCTAAACCGCTCGCTTTGAAGTTGAGCAAACAACTAAAAACGCTGCAAGCTTCACTTTGGGCACGAGGCTCGGCTCAAGTAGAAAGTTGTCCAAAGCATTCATTGGTGCAGGTAAGTGCTGCCAAACTCAACATGCCGGACAGCACTAAGCCACAACTCACCACGATCTGGCCGTGGTGAGTGAGAGCAGCGCGCGTGTAACAGGTGTTTACGCTCTCACCCAAAATAGCGCGCTCTCTCTTTGGCGCTCTTGGCGCAATTAAGCAGACAGCGCGTCAGCTTAGCTGCATTTAATTGTTTGAAATAAATGCATTTTTGACTTGCAGCCATCAAAACAAGTTCAAACGCATAAAGAGAGCTTTTAAAGAGTACATCAAAAGTTGTTGGTCAGCTCTACAAATGACTCTGGCAAGAGCAATTAAATTTTTTATCTATTTGGAGTGCAAATGTATTTGTTGCATGTGTGTAATGGTATTTGTAAGATGCGTAAGCTGCTTAGAGATAAAAGAGAAATTTTAAACGTGCTAGCAAATGTGGCTCACATCCGTGTGGGAAATTCGAACAACTTTGTCATTTATTACACTTAGAGAAATTTTAAGCGCAACTATGGAGAATCTTCTTTAAAGAGCTGCGGAGTGCGTTTGAGCTATAAAATGTGAAATTTGGCGAATTAAAAAAAGAGTTCTATGGGTGAAGATAGTAAAAAGAAAATGTGTCCGTCCGAAAGTAGACTATTTCGTCCTTTTAAAAAAATGTTTGATAATATATTCCAATAAAATTTTGGGAAGCTATCTTATTAAGTCGCTTAGCTAGAAATATTTTGAATAAACTGTCAAGAACGAATTATGTTTAGCTAGATCCGGATATTCGACGGAGCGTTTAAGCTATAAATGTTGAACAATTTTGGAATTAAAAAAAAAGCCATGGGTGAAATTAGTAAGATAAAATCCTAAATTGCCTTCATATGAACAACTTTCTTATTAGATATATTTGTAAAGCCATTTTCTTAAAGTAGATACCATTGAGTAAATTAGCAATTAATTTGAGCAAGAGATTTCCATTTTTTATTTGAACATTCATTGCATATAAAAGTATCCCAAGCAATTATTTTGTTTTTCTTCTCACGTTTTGGAACCTTCTAATTTCGCAACAAAATATGAGTCTTCGAAAAAAATTTCTGTGGAAAATCTTCTTTAAAGAGCTGCTTAAAAAATTTAAAAAAAAAATTTTGAATTGAAAAATAGTACTATGAATGGAATTAGTAAAAAGAAAAACCCAAATTGGCTTGCCAAATGTTGCTGTCTAATATTTTTCATTCATTCTTCATGCTGAACTACATTTTTTTTTTTAGATTTCTTATTATAGGTACAATGGGATAAATTTGAAATTAATTCACGCAAGAGATTTTCGTTTCTTATTTGGAATTTCTTGTTTCCTATCGTTTAAGAACCTTCCAAAAGGTTTTTGAAAAAAAAAACTCAAATAACACATAAAAATTAAAGTTATGATCACAAATATAGTTGCTTTAGAAAAACTATTTCTTATTATTTAATAGTTGAAAATAAATTCTGGCTTTTGACCATCACGACTAAGAGTTACGAAGCGCATCCTGTCAGACCAATTTTTTACCACACTTTTAAGCATTTGGCGACATATTTTAGTAATGACACTTTCAATGTTGGTTTCCAAGTCGTCAATTGTTTCTGATTTATTTGCATAAACCATTGACTTGCTATGTCCTGAAAGAAAGTAATCTAAAGGAGTCAAATCACACGACCGCGGCAGAGAGTTGATAGGCCCATTTCTTGAAACAATCTTCTCACCGAATTGAAGTTATAGGAACTCAATGGTTGCGGTGGCCGTCCTGTAGAACTCTTCGGCATCAATGTCACGTAACTTTGGAAACAAATATGCACTGATTATTGCGCTGTATCAATCACCATTGGCGGCAAGCTTTGCCCAACATCATTTTTCGATCAATTTTTATTTTCCTCTGCACTGTCCTATACAATAGCGATATTTTCTTAAGACTTTGCTGTTCTCATTCTGGTTGGTGGTCGGACATTGTGGAATTTTAACTGAGATTCAAGATGATCAAGAACATGCCGATGGATGATTATTCGGTTCATGAATTGCACAAAGAGCTCTATAAGCAAAACAAAAACCAAAACCTTTGAAATTATAGTAATTATAAAGCTTCGAAATCATTTGAGGTAGGCGTGGCAGAAGATAAGTAAAATGGATCGATCTATCTTATAATAAAAGGACTTTAAACATCAAGTTTGGTTATGTTGGTTTCTAAAAGAGCTGAAAGCAACATCGATGTTATATCGATGCAACGATGTTCTTTAACTTTTTTCAATCAACGATATTTTCATTACGATTTTCGATAATCGTGCAGATCCTGTTAAGATAGTAATTTGCGGCATAAATATTTTAAATTTGAATAGATCGCATTACCATTGAAAGAGTACTGCCAAAATTTTGAGCTACTGAATACGAAGTCTAAAAATCTAAGAGTTCTAAGATAACACTAGTCGACGATGAAAAATCTCCAGAGATGAGACTTATATTTTATGTTAGGGCAATGTTTCAGCATTCAAAATCCGTATTTTTTATTATCCTCTTATACCCTGTTTTTTTTCTAGGACTATTTTAGTGAAAAAGGACCTTTTTCAAAAAACGGTTTCACATATGATGTCATAAAATCTGTACTGATTCGAATTTTTTCAACTTTTTTTTTTCCTGAAAAGTAAAATAGAGTACCTTTCCATAGTGTCCCAAATCATAAAAATCGGTTGTCTAAAGAAAAAACTACAGCCGAAACTGTGTGCCCGAAATGCCAAAAAACACAGCTTTTTGGTGACTTTTTCTACAAAAAAAGCCATTTATTTTAGAAAAAGTCTTTGACACCTGAAAATTTTATTATTTTAAGTTATTGATCATGATATGTAGATGAGATTTCTATATAATTTTATCTTTTTATGATTAAAGATGACCGACTTATTGCATTTTTAGTAAAATTAGAAAAAAAAATATTTTTTCGGGAATTTTTTTTTTGTCTGTTTTAACTGCATTTAACCTTTGAAAAGTTGTTCTCTTCTATAATTAAATTTTTTTTTGAAAGTAGATGTTAGTAGCTTTCAAATAAGTAATTTTTCGAAGAATTCGAGCAGCCCATTGAATATCTCTAGCTGAATCCATCATGGAGAGTACACGAAAAATGATTATTTTCCCAAATAAATACAGTATTTTTTCATTATAATGGTGCTTACGTTGACAATATTAGACTTTTATATTTACCTACATCAAAATCAGCTGCATAGCAACAGAGCTTATTAATGTTGACCATATATGGACATGTCAAAGTGGGCAAATAATACCGGGAACTTATTGTACAGACAACCGATGATTTGGAGAGACCCTATAAATCACGAAAACAACTGCTACATTTGTTTAACGACGATCAAGAGAGGTCATAGCGCAAAGAAAATTGTAAAGTATGCTAAGGTTAATTCTGTAACGATGCCAATCAAAACTTCTGATTTGCCTCGCCAATCATCAGTACAAAATGCGGATTACGATGAAAAAGAAAATGACGAATTTGTAATGCCACATGAGTCACATCCACGAAATTTAAATCAAAGTGAAATAAATGATCTTGTTCGCGATTTATATTTGACAAAAGAAAAATCTGAACTCCTTATATCTCGACTGAAGAAGTTTGGATTTGTTGACAAAGGTATGTTTTTATAAATTTGTGCACTGCACACTGTAGGTAAATCATAAAAAAAAATTAAGGAAGGAATATTTGTTGGTCCTCAAATTCATAAAACAATGAAAAACAACGACTTTAGAAAAACGTTAGCACCTGACGAAATGTTAAATTTATTGTTGATGAAATGCTTCATTGGTATGAGAAAATTGGCTCAACATTAAGTTTAAAAATGCATTTTTTGAAATCGCATTTTCAACATTTTCCTGAAAACTTGGGTGCGATGAGCGATCAACACGGTGAAAGATTTCATCAGGATATAAAAAATATGGAAGATAGATTCAGTGGTCGTTTTACACAAAAAATGCTGGGTGAATATTGCTGGTTTTTGATTCGAGAATCTGATAAAAAACTAAAAAGGATGAAAACATTTAAGCATTTTTAGTTAATTTTTTTTTTAAGATTCTTATTGATAGATTTGTAACCATTATATGAATTAAAAAATTATGCTGTGAATCCCCAATTAGTGTTTTATTAAAGCACCATTATAATGAAAAAATACTGTATTTATTTGGGAAAATCATCATTTTTCGTGTACTCTTCATGATGGATTCAGCTAGTGATGTTCAATGGGCTGCTCGAATTCTTCGAAAAATTGCTTATTTGAAAGCTACTAACATCTACGTTCAAAAAAATATTTAATTATAGAAGAGTGAACAACTTTTCAAAGGTTAAATGCAGTTAAAACAGACAAAAAAAAATTCCCGAAAAAATATTTTTTTTTCTAATTTTACTAAAAATGCAATAAGTCGGTCATCTTTAATCATAAAAAGATAAAATTATATAGAAATCTCATCTACATATCATGACCAATAACTTAAAATAATAAAATTTTCAGGTGTCGAAGACTTTTTGTAAAATAAATGGCTTTTTTTGTAGAAAAAGTCACGAAAATGCAGTGTTTTTTTGCATTTCGGGCACACAGTTTCGACTGTAGTTTTTCTTTAGACAACCGATTTTTATGATTTGGGACACTATGGAAAGATCTCTATTTTACTTTTCAGGAAAAAAAAGTTTGAAAAATTCAATTCGAATCAGTACAGATTTTATGACATCATATGTGAAACCGTTTTTTGAAAAAGGTCTTTTTTACTAAAATAGTCCTAGAAAAAAAACAGGGTATAAGAGGATAATAAAAAATACGGATTTTGAATGCTGAAACATTGCCTTAACATAAAATATAAGTCTCATCTCTGGAGAAAAAAAAAGTGTGAAATTTGTCGACTAGTGTAATTTCCCATATACCATGTTTTATGGAATTTTTTGTGGGTATCTCATAATTCTTGTGTCCATAAGTTCATACCACGTCTGCGTTATTTTATTTTGTTTTCCTTTTATTACATTGTTAATTTATGGAAAATTCTTGTCAATACCGAAAAACCTCAATCTATTTATTTTACTCTTGAATTGAACAAATTTATTTGTTATACTATCCTTTGATTTTGTAAATATTATAACTTTTGGAGCGTTTGCTATTTTTCTGTCAATAATATTTAAAGTGAAATATAATTAACTTTGCATTCTACAATCTAAACTTTTAAAATATAGTTCAATGTATCGATACATCGATAATTTTTACTTAAAAATATAGAAAATGTCGATGTTGTCTAAGATCGATGTTTTTTCGGCACTAGTCTCCGGGATACAGGCGTTCACAGGCAAGCCGAGGGACAGACAAGCCTAGATCAATTTATTTTGTACTCCTTCCATTAGAAGTCTTCGATGGCTGCTTCTTTTGTAAAAATGTTTTAGAGAAAGAATTGCACCAATTTTCTAATTCTTATTTCTCCCAAAAAAATATTACTTAGGCCCAGTATATTATTATCTCGTTTAAGTCTCCTTGAGTGATCAAAGGAAATGTTTTTATTTTTTTATTACTTCAAAGGGGTTTTATAAACCTGAGTTGACCTTAGATAATAGAAAAGAAGTTTGGGAAAGATAAAACAGTAAAAAATTATATATTATCCAAGACGCGTCCCAAGCCTTTTGAAAAGGTGTCGTGGTATAAGAGGCTAATAAAAGATATATTTCGATAAAATATATGCTATAAGATTTTGATATATGTATTGCCATATCTAAAGAAAGTGAAATTTTGTATATAAAGGTAAAACTGAAACTAAAACGCATCCCAGGATTGCGAGGGATTAGGAGTTACTAAAAATATATTTTGATAAGATATACGAAATAAGATTTTTATATATTGACATACTATCTAAAGAAAGTAAAATTTTGTATATGGTAGCAAAACAGAAACTGATGTTTTAAAACCAGTTTTTTTAAGGTTCTACTGGTCTTGATAATTTGCAGTAAATTTTATGAAATGGAAATTAAACTCCCAAAGGCAGTTAAAAGCCAAATTGCACTTTGGCTGTTAATTTTTTCTAAGAGTTGGTGTCCTTAGCACCATTAGTATTTGAGATTTAAGTGTTCAGACGTACAAAGGACTCGGCTTAATTAATACTCGAGTCGAAGTCTAACAGACTTCCTTCTTTAACTATCTTAAAAAACGAAAGCAAATCACCCAAGTACATAAAATCCCACAAAGATTGAAGCAATAAAAATAACTACAAAGCTGTGATTTACAATAGACCATAAACTCCGAAAACTGCTCAAAGTCATTACTTGAACTTTAAAAACTAATAAAGTTCAGCAGAGATAGAGTCTGGGAGAGAGTTAAAAAAGTGGCCAAAAAGTGATTTAGCAAACGTTTGTGTCAGATCTATTAATTTACCAAAATAACATCCTGCTAGCCAAGTTTGTACTGCCAAAAACATGCCAGTCATTGCCGGGGCTTTAATCAAAGCAAACGTTACAAATTGTTTGTAAACTATAATGCAAAGAAAATGGCTAGAATGAGTCGGGAGGGAGTAGAAAATGGCTAAAATGGGTGAAATGGCTGAAAAGCAAATATATGGCAATGGTGCAAATGAAAAGCAAATTATCCTAAAATGTACAACTAATTAACAAAACGAAAAGCAAAAGTCAATGTCAAAGTAGCTGTAGAAGTTTTTCCAAAGTCGAGTTTCGGAGTAGTTGAAAACCAAGCAAATAAATAAAACGAGTGGAAAAGTATTTTAATTACCAGTATTCGTTTGGTATACGGAGAGTGGCATCAAATACTCGCTAACGAATACTTTGGCGTTCTACGTTTAAACTTAATTTGACAGTTCTCGAAAACATTTTCACGGCTGCAGAGCGGGAATGGAAACGAAATGGGAATGGCAAACAATTTTGATTAAATCCACGCTATGCAGCAATGGCAATGTCAACAAATGTAGTTGGCAGTTCCCTGTTCTATGTCCCTGTCTCTGGCTCTGTGCTCAGTTGGCAGCGTGGCATGTAAAACTTTGACAATTGCCAGTTTATACAAGTTTTTTACACGGTAGGTTGGGTGGTGTGATGTGAGTTTTTCGTTTTTTTGGGAGTCCAGGTAACACCCAACAGGTAAAAGTCAACAGCACGAAAACATAATAAAAACGAAAAAAACGCAAGTGAGTTGGCTATAGATAGGGTGGGGAAAACCGACTAATTTATACTCTGTACGATGGACTAATTACAACACTCAATTTGGTTTCGTTGTTGGAAAGCTGAGAGTCATTTCGCAAGTAATTTGCTGCGTAGAAAAGAGTAGGAAGTCAGAAAAAGTGAAAATTTTCAAGAGAAATTAATAAGCATAAAATTATTGTCCCAAAGGCTTAATGCAAACGCTAATGACGTCGAAGGGATATATGAATAGTTCACAAGCCAAATGGATTAACTCCATAAAACAAATATTTGAGAAAAATGAAAAAATAATAGATATAATAATTCAAAATTTCAGTTAAGTTCTACATTAAAATTGATGAATTTTCGTATCTAACGCCATATTAAAAGTATAAGATATTTTTGTTATAATTTCTTTATAAAAAAAGGAGTTAATCGTTTGATAAGTAAAGAAATTTATTAATCCGAAATCAATTTTCAATATGTACATCTTTTTTTTAGAGATTTATATGAATAGCAGCACTTTGGCATCTATCAAGTACTTTGATTTTAAAATTTCGAAAAATTTGGAAAAGTTATGTTAGTCGATTTGACAGTTGAGCCATTCATATTTGGTAACTTGGAATAGCCATAGCTTTGAGAAAAATATAAAATCGTAATTTATCTCTTGAACTCTTAATTAACGGGTAAGAGTAGCCCTAATAATGTACGTACTTCGAGATATAGACCACAAACATTGCACCCTCTGCATAACCTCAAAAGTATGAAAAACTAAGTTTTTGGGTACATAACAAAATCCTGACATGATGGGCCGATTCAGTAAATTACTTCGAACTTACTTACTTTTTCAACAAATGGTATAATCCGGGTTTTTGTAGACAGACCTGTGCACTCTAAAGCTCCGAATTTTTATTCTATTTAGAAATTAGTTTAGACGTGATCATTTTATTTTATGCTTTTAAACATTGAAATAAGAGATATGTTGGCAAGCCTCTAACTGAATCTCCTTGGTTGCAAGGACTTAAGTAGGTTCAAAAAAATCTGCATAATATGAAAATAAGATAGATCTAGATGCGGCTGGGTCTTTTAAGCTCGTATAATGCAAGTGGCTTTCAGAAAAACGCAAAAAGTGGCTTGGAACAAAGGAATACTGACTGAATTGAACAGACACTTAAGTTAGCTAAATATTCATAATTCTAAAATCTATTTGTTTCGATCAAAGGAATCCTCGCACTATTGTAACATAATTGCGAGAAGAAGAACATCCCTGTCCTTCAAGATGATATGGTGATATGATTGACTGGCGCCATCTATCGGAAATTACCCAATAAAATGGGCTAGACTTTTTTTTGCATTCTGCGTACAAGGTAAGGCAAATCGCGCATCTTTTGATATTTACTGCACTTTACTGAGGCAGCCAAATGATTAAGGGGTCTTAAGTGGGCACTATGTTGTAGGGCACATATCCGTCTGAAACATAACCTCTAGTAACTTTCAGTTCTAGCTGGTCTAAGTGCTTCGAATATTGAGTTTTTTAAAAGACTATTTTTGTGGGGCAAAACGCGCCATAACAGAAGGGTTTATTACTGAAAAAAATGTGAAAAGTAAAACAAGAGCTTAAATAGCTAATTTTAAAAAGAAATTTTATTTTGAAAATGTCAAGGAAATTAAAAATTCCTTCAATATGTGATTTAACGCTGGAGGCCTCAATTTTTTTTGGAGTGGACGAATTTTTCATGGCTTGTTTGCTCTATTCCTTCTATGCCAGAGCTTCTATGTCGCTGAAGATGGCAGAAAATGCGACGTTTTCAGGCCCGACGTAAAGTTTGCGTGGGACAAAACCAAAAAAGCGTGGCGCATTTTGCTCCACGCTAAGTGTCCCGTGTTGCCCCGTGAGTAGATTTTCAAGTCGGTAACACCTTCAAAAGCGAGATAAAACTTCGCCAAACCGATTCCATTTTTGTGTTCAACACCCACAAATTACTATTTAAACTCACTTTCAATTAAGTCCGATAAAAAAAGTTGACTAAAACATGATATTTCCTTTCAAAGAAATATTTGTGAAGCGGTGCTCAAAACACACTTCCTTAAATAAATCACTAATGCACTCCACCAAAGCTGTGCATGGTAAAAATTTCAAGCCTTCAGCGATTAATGTCGGAACGGTAATCCAGGTTGAGTATTTCGAAAGAGGCGCGTTTTGCCCCACCCTCCCCTATTTATCAAAAGTTTAATTGTCGCCAGTCCAAGGTAAATCCAAAAGCCATCATTGGTCTAACAAATAATAATTATAATAAAACTAGACCGGCTGATGGCTTAAAAATTGAAGGGTAATGAAAAAAATATACCAAAGCAGTCTTAGTTAAAAAACTGAATACTTAGCCGAAAAAATTGGGTGATAATATGAATAAGAATTGAAGAACTAAAATCTAAAGAACACCTTTAGATAAAAATTTCACGGTTTCAACATTTTTGTACCTGCTCGAAAAACTTTTTGACAGATGGTCAAACAGCAGGCCACACATACCAACCTTCCTAGCTCTTTTCAGTAATTACTTTACAGTCTCTTTATCTCACAATTCCTTTATGTCACAATTTTTATCACCAACCTCAAACAACTCTTATCCCTTATAGTTACAGTGTATCTCAAAACAAGTAGCGTTACCAACCGCTGTGTAGTGTAGCAACAGTTACAAGCGCCACCGCACCGGCACACCTTTCCCTGTCCCTGCTCCTCCCCAACCTATCCCCCAAAAAAATAGAGCGCTCGTAAAAGTTGAGATTTTAACGCGCTTTGTTCACTGCGTGCAGAGAGATGATGACGATGACGATGGCGTTGGGCGCACTTTAGCACAGATGACGCGCCCTGCAACAATGGCGGCGACAAACCGGCAAGATGGCGTCATAAAGCACTAAAACAATTTACACTTTGTAAAAAGTAACGTAACAACAACTCCAACTCGCAACTACGACTATGTGGAATGTTACTGCACGTGTTGTACTACCCTCATAGCATGCTATCCTAGCAGCAGGGGGCTGCCAACTTGCCACCTTAGTTGGTACAACAGTAGTTACCCGTCACAGTTTCATCTCGACAGTGAGACACGTGTGCACCATTTGGTTGTAGTCAACCATTTTTTTTGATTAAAGGTGAGAGACGCCAAGGCAACAACTTTCAGACCACCACCCTCCCTGGCTATAACTCTTAAAAAAATGATCGAAAAATCAACGCGCTGCCGTTGACAATCGCGATAACATATTTTTTCTAAATTGAAATAGAATTTTGCGCTTATTTGCATAAACAACGAGCAAGTCGTAAAGCTGAAGAGCTAAAAACAAAATGAGTTTCGAGAGCTGTGGATAGAGAGTGGGTACATTTATATAATCGCGGAAAACTCAAATGTAAAGCTGTAGGGACTACCGTGTGTTAAGAGGCACAGTGGAACAGATTGGTTTTTTTTTATTACTACTTGAGTTGATTAACTTTGTGATAGGTAATGCAGACGACACAGAAGCTTTCTGATTACACTGACATAGTTAACTGGCGCCATCTAGCGTTAGTTGCTCAATAATGGGCAGCCTTTTTGAAAAACAGTGCTGCCTATTTGTAAGAAAAATTGTTTGCTCTGCAAATGTCGCTAGCATATTTTTATGTGAAGTTTTGATTTGTTCAAACAATCACAATTTTTTGAAAAATTAGGTTTTAGTTCCAAGTCCAAGAGTTAAGTCCCAAGCATACGAATCTAACATTCTTGAGCTGACTAACTTTCAGTTCAGTGCCGCCATTTTAGCTTGTTTATAGCTAAATCTTGCATATTTTATACCTAAATATCATATAAATTTTCCGATATGGTTATATAAGTAAATCTAGCATATTTTTAAATTTATATTTAGCTAGTTTTAGCTTAAAAGCCTTACTGATATTATTTTTGCTCCTAACGTCTATCTATCGCCACATAAAATGTATTTTTATTGGTATATCGAAACGTTATCTCTCTATTTACTGACGCCATACGAGATGAGAATTGTTTTTAAATCCATTGAATACGTATAAATAAGAAAAGACGCATTAATTTCAATATTTCTTAGCCTTCTTGAAATTCAAACCGGAGATGCCAAATCGATAGGACAAATTAGCTCTCAAAATTGAACTTGAACATTTCAAATATGATCGGAATTGAAACAAGCATAGCAAGGCTTATAGCAGGATCAAAAAACAAAGTTTATACGGAATTTGGGTATGGGTACCATTTATTTTTTCGTAAACGACCGAGCTTCACGAGCTATAAAAAAACTATATAAATATTTTGGGATTTTCTAAATTACGTTCGAATTAGAACTTTTGTTACAAATTTTAGCACATTTTTTACGATAAAAATACATGAATGGATAAATACGAGCATACCGTAAATTTGACAGAAATAAGTTCCAAATATAATCGATGGGGAATTCAGTTTTCTAAAGTATGGTAGAAAAAAAATTATCCAAATCTATTTAGTACTACCAAAGATATTTTTTTATAATTAGACACTTTTTTTTCAATTTCGAAAAGTATGTTCTTTTCCAAATATCTCGAAATTGGTTCCATGAAAAATTTTTTTTATTGGTTTTTCAGTTGAGGGTGATATTTTACTACAGCACTGACTAGAACACGTTGAGAACTGTATGGTAGAAAATAAGCAAAATCAATTTAGTATAGCCAGAGATATTTGTGTTTAAGTAGACACCTTTTTTTAAATTTCGAAAAATATTTGTTACAAAATGTTTTAAAATTGGGTTAATAAAAAGATGTTAGGAAGACTTTTACTACGGAACTGGCTAGAACATGTTCAGGATATCCAAATATCTTAAATTAATTAATTGTAATCTCGTTTTGTTCTAAATTTGTTTTAAATTTCCAGACACGGCCTGTCGCTCCATATTTAATATTTAAAATTAATTTCCATAAAAGAAAAATATTTAAGTGATGAAGATTCGTTGATATTGAATAAATATCCAGTAATTTAATATGATATAAATATTTAAGTCACATCGAAAAATTCTTGTTTTTGGAAGTAGTTCAGTTTAGCTTTTTTTTTAGATTTATATTAATTTTTAGCTTATTTTAGAAACTTTTTATTTTAAATTCAGCATGCTTTGTCTCTCAATTTCTGGCATCACTCCTTATTAGGTCCGCCAGAGGACGTTTCATGCATATTGTACCATTTTTCGCTTCTTTTTCGAGAAAAATGACGAATTTCTTGGAAAAATTGAGAAATGTGGGACTTAGATCAAAAACAATGTAACGGGTGGGCCCTCTGATGGTTCAGATATTCAAATAAAGCCATGACATATTTTAAGGTTTAATAGGATTTTATGGGCCCCGGTAAATTTGAACTAAATATTTTTATAAACAGCCACATGGGGGAAATAACGTATAAAAAATGTTCACCACGACGGGCTTTACTCACCTCGATGAGATTGTAAAAATTTTGAATTGCATTGTCCTATAAATAAGTTTCTATGGCAAGTACTTTATCGATAGGGAAAGTTTTCAGAAGTTATAAAATCAATAACAATGTAAAGGGTAGTCCATCTGATGGTTCAAATATTCAAATAAGCCCATGCCATATTTTAAGGTCTTATAGGCTTGCAGGGCCCGGTTTGATCAAGTTCTTTTTTTGTGACATTTTTTCTATTTATGGGTACTTTATTTTGGAGCTTCATCGCTTGAAAACCTTCAGATGAGGGAAATTATGTCTAACAAATGTTCACCAAGACGGACTTTTCTCATCTCGACCAGATTGTCAAAATTTTGGACTGCATTGTCGCATAGATAAATTTCATTGGCAAGTACTTTATCGATTGGGAAAGTTTTAAAGAGTTATAAAATTAAGAACAATGTATAGGGTGAGCCATCTGATTGTTCAAATGTTCATATAAAGCCATGCCATATTTCCAGGTCTTTTAGGATTTGGTGGGCGTACGCTTTTACCAAATTTGGACTTGATCTCTTGTTCGCATATTTTCTATATAGTAAATTGGGGTAATTTACTTTGAACCTTCATCGTTTACATTCACATGATATAAAATAAATGCTTACCACGCAGTGCCTCTATCCGGTTATAAAAATATTCGAATTAATGTTTCGCTAGATAACATACGTTTCAATGTCACCTACTTTATCGATAGGTTTGTTTTTAAGTAGTACACTTTTATACTAAATCAATAACCATGTATAGGGTGGGCCATCTGACGGTCTTATAGTATTGACTGGGCCCTGGTTATTTTGAAGTAGATTCTTTTTTTTCTTTTCTATATAGTAAAGTTGGGTACGTTTTTATGAAGCTTCCTCGATTATATTCACATGAGAAGAATGACGTTCACCACGAGTCACCTCGAGCCGAATGTTAAAATGTTCGTTTATATTTACCCATAGATACGTTTCAATGGGACGTACTTTATCGATTAGGTATTGGTTGGTAGCTGGACAATTGGCTCACATTTAGCTTTTTAAAACAAAACCCAATAAAGAAGTCTATCATGAATACCCAAATCATGAAGACTTTAATTGGTTACTCTTCCGCTTTAACAATAGGGTCTCTTGTTCTTACTCTCTTGCTCCACTGGAAGAAGAGGATAACAAGAAGAGGCAGTGTTTCTGATCATCTTTTCTTCAGCTCATGAAAATGTACCTTAACAAGAAACGGACTATATACAAATTTTTCTCAAATCCAATTGAAATAATCTCCGCCTCGTATCATCTAACAAGTAAAAATGCCATTCACTTGAAATTTGGTACAGATATTCGGGAAGAGTGTACCAACACAACAAAACAAAAAAAATCGATAATCGAAAATACGTTGCCCGCGAGATTGCTTAAGTTACATTACTTTTTGAGCACACCTTCCTTAATCCAAAAAGTCAAGTCTGGCAAGTATACCTAAGTCGTTATGACTTCAACTGGTTCTTCTTCACCACTATATACATCTAACAAGTGTTTTGAATCATCTTATCATCCCGAACAAGAAATTTGCTATATTTAAATTTTACCAAATCCAATTGAAATAATTTCCACCTCGTTACATCTACGAAGTATTCCTTAATCCAATTGCATTTCCATCTAACAAGCATTCCTTAATCAACTCTGAAACTCATTGGCACAATTGTGGCAACTCTTAAGCTTCCAACAACCTTCAACACACATTCAAAACTCGCATTATTAATATTTCTTGTAGATGTCATAACCAATCAGCAAATTCCATTTTGGATTTCCTGCTTCCAAACAACATGGTACATGCTACATGGAGCAATCTCAACGTTTGTACCACTGTCATGCAGCACATGCAAAAATCCCCTCTAAACCGGAGAAGAAAAAAAAAGAGCTCACACCAACAACTTCCTCTTAAGACAATAAGAACATAGCATTAATTCTGGAGTTGTGGCGAAATATGAAAAAAATGTTGAAAAAAAATCAGCAGGAGTCGTTTGGGGCAATGTAGCCATAATGATGACGTCGTCATCGCATGAATTGTTGCTGGCAAAATGTGTGCTAAAGTTTTGAAGTGTTGCCACTTCACGAGTCAGGGGAGTATGCAATGTTGTCTGGGGGCAGGGGGGCGGCGGCGGTTTGGTATGCTTCTTGTAATATTTATAAAAAAAAAAGAGGAAAAAAAATAATAATAAAAGCAGCAGCGAATGACAAAACAACAAGGCGCAATGATTGCGTTGATATACAAAATGGCGTTGATGACAGCCAAGCCAAGCCAAGCCAAGGCAGGGCCGGGACAGGGCCCCGAGACTGCATGGGGGGACTCAGGTCTACTGATTTTTAATTAAAAAAGCAGCGGAAAGCAAAATACAAAACATCACATCAAAAAACTGGGAAGATGTAAAAAAAAACCTGGATGGATGTACGCATTGGTTGGGTTTCTTTTGTTAATGCAGCGCGTACTTGATTGTAAATATTTTCTTTTTAGCTCAGGCTCTTTTACCGTTCTCGTTTATAATAAAAAACCTGCTACTGTACATCTAACGGCATCAGCCAGCCAGGTAACTTCCTCCCCCCCCTTTGGTTCCCTTGCCAATACTTTTTCACTGTTATTTATGACAACATTGTTGTAGTTGTCGCCTAGTCGCCCCGGGAAGGTTTCTGCAGACGTTCCATTGATGTGTTTGTTGCCACGCGACCTTCTTCCTCGATTTCTTCTACACATTACCCTAACATATTTGCGTTTTTTATTGAATTCTTTAGTCATAGTATAATTTTCCATGTCTAAATGACTTTATTCTGAGCTGTCGAACAAATTAAATTTGTCACTGGATTTTAGTTTCAAAGAATTTTTGGCAGTTTTGTACAGATCTTCATCTAGCTTAAATGTTTCACCAGTTTTTAGATCTCAAAAATTTGCCATAGTTCACATTTTAAGCAAAAAAAGAGAGAGATTAACAAAAATCTTTATCTGTGCTATCAAAAATTTTATATTTTGTCAAAAATATTTAAAAGTCTTAATGTTAAAAATTGAAAATAAACACTTAATAAATAGCAAAAAAAATAAATTAATCAAAGAATAACAAACAAAATAAACACAATTTTCAAAAAAAAAACTTTATTTAAGTGTAACTACTGTTTGAATCACTTGTGAATTATTAGCAACAATTTGTAAAATTTGTCTTTTTTGAAGCATCATGAGTAACAAGGAGAACAAAATGAAAATTTTAATACTTTTTAACTATGTTTGATAGAATCAAATCATATTAGTATGATATGTTTGAGTTCCGGAATATTATTTTTTTTAAGGCTTATAAGCAGCATAAAAAATTTAAGAATATTTAATAATAAAAAAGCTTTTAATAAAATAAATTGTAACAAATATTTTATAATAACTAAAAACTGCACATAAAAAAATGTTCACTATTATTGACTATTTTTTTGGTAATAAGTTTTTACATTACTTTCGTAAATTTTACGTTCTGCGTATGGACCTTTAGGAAAGAAGAGGAAAACCTTCCATGTTGGTCTAAAAAAATTAAGTTTTTACATATTTTTAAAATGCTTTGTTAGTAGCCCTGAAGCACTGCTGATTATTTAACACTGGCATTAAATATTGGGTATAGTTTTGAAGGTTTACTATAGTTTCCAAGGAATCCATAACTTCTACAGTTTTCAGAACTTTGTGTGCTCTCATGATGCGCGTCTAAACGGCAATCAAGGCCCTTACACCCTTAAGTAAGTCCAGTATTTTTTTTATTTTTTTGATGCTACCCAAATAAAAGATTTTCTCAAGAACATAAAGAAATATGCATATCTGTTATTATTGATCTCAACTTTCGAAGCGATTTCTTCAGTCTCTAATTTTTTTTTGTATTTTATTCAATTATTGTGACACTATTTTTTCCCCACTTTATTTACTCCAAAAGTAAAAAAAAAATATACAAAATTTACTTTAAAATAATTTACAACGGAATTTTATGGATTTAAATAATTTTTTTTCCTTGATCTCAAAAAGAAATGACTCTATACGCAAAATTTTAAAGATAGTTTGGGAACGGGCGGTCAAAAATAATTTCCTCCAAATTTTGTCAATGAAAAGACACAGGTCAGTCTGTTACCCCACATAACCCCAAAAAAACCTTTCTCTTTCAGAGAGAAATGACTCAATCCGCAAAATACAAAAGAGAGTTTTGGATTAGGTGCTCAAAAATCATTTCTGATTGGTTTTTGACTATTATCATCTTGAACCGCCGTAATGAGATCCATTAAGGATGGAAACCTTATTATAAACAACGATCTTCCTTATAACAAACTCCTCTATAACGAGCTTACCCTTAGTAAAATACAAACGAGAGTCTCAGAACAAGTATTAAAAATCATTTTAGCTCAATTTGGACGATAATAAGAGATTGGTCGTCCTTATTATACCATAAAACTGATTCTCTCTAAAAAAAAAATGGAGTTTTAGAACCGGTGTTCAAATACCATGTTACATTTTACCCATAGTATGAATCGGACAGACCTTTTTGCCCAAAGCTCAGAGCTTTCAGAGACTCAGTTTGCAAATTTCTGAAGAGAGTTTTATAGAAGGTGCTTTAAAATCAAGTTTACTACAGCTTACAGATAATTGCAAACGGATTGGCCTTATTACCCCCACAAAACTGATTTATCTCAAAGAGATATGACTCAATCCCCAAAAATTCTAAAGCTAGTTTCAGAACAAGTGCTCAAAAATAACTTCCGCAAAATTTAAACCATAATAAGAAGCGCACCGACCTTATGACCCAAAATTAAGCTCTCTCAGATAGAAATGACTCAATCCGCAAAATAATAAAGCGATTTTAGAACAAGTGTTAAAAAATCATTTCTGATTAATTATTGATTGTTATCATCTGTATCATCTGTAATGATATCCATTTATATTGAGGATGAAAACCTTATTAAAACAACGATTTTCCTTATAACAAACTTCTCTACAACGACTTTATTATTAGTAAAATACAAAAGGGAGTTTCAGAACAAATGATCAAAAATCATTTCCTCAAAATTTTACCGATAATAAGAGATGGGTCGACCTTATTATACAACAAAACGGATTCTCCCGGATTCTCTCCGCCAAATTTAACTTTTAATAGGAAACGGACCGACCTTATTACCCAAAATGATTTCTCTCATAGAGGAATGACTAAATCCGCAAAATTCTAAAAATAGTTTCAGAACAAGTGTTCAAAAATAATTTCTGACAGATTTTTGATTATTATCATCTTGAACCGTCGTAGTGATATGCATTTTTATTTAAAATGGAAACCTTTTTGATGATTTCCTTAAAACAACAACAAGCAAGATATAAAAAATTTCTGTACAACGAGTTTATCCTTAATAAAATACAGAAGAGAGTTTCAGAAAATCGAAAAATGTTCGAAAATCATTTCCTCAACATTTTACTGATAATAAAAGATGGGTCGACCTTATTATACCGCAAAACTGATTTCTTTTAGAGAGAAATGACTGAAACCGCAAAATTCTAAAGAGAGTTTCGGAACAAGTGTTCAAAAATAATTTCTGACTAACTTTTGATTATGATAATATTGAACAGCTTTTAATGATATCCATTTAAACAGATAGAAACCTTATAGCTGATTTGCTTATAAGAAAGATCTTTCTTATAACAATATTCTCTACAACGAGCTTATTCCTAATAGGAATTAGAATTATTCGAAATTAATGCCCCCTTGCAGAAATATAGATATTCTTCCAGAATTCACTTTTTACTTCTAAGAAGTACTGGTATAAGTACCAGCTCGAGTTTCGTCTTATATCTCAAAGAAATTGTAAGTTTTGGTTTCTTCGGATATATCAAAGATATATGTATTGATTTTTACGTATACCAAAACTTTTAGGGATTTCCCAAAATTGTACGCAAAGTCCTTACTGAATAAAGTGACATTTAAATTTGTCAAAAATTACAACTGGTTTCAGTGATATTACTGCTACCACTATTTTGGCCATTACAGCTGGAGATATCACTTTCGGAAATGCGGACCCTATTAAAAAACACCATTTAGGTCTCAAGACACTTACAAAAGTACTTTTGTATACGTAAAAATGTCTTGAGATCTAAATGGTGTTTTTTAATAGGGTCCGAATTTCCGATAGAGATATCTCCAGCTGTAGTGATTTCGATCGAAGGCAATGTCCTTACTGACTAAAATTAAATTTAAGTTTGTCAAAAGTGACAACTAGTTTCAAAGAAATGACTACTTCTACTATTTGGAGATATTTCTTTCGAAAATCCGTACCTTATTAAAAAAAAGCACCCTTTACATCTCAAGTCACTCAACGTGCCTCTCCTAGTTTAAACAGAATTCTGAGCCATGTTCCCCTCATTCCATTTTTTAATCCGTCCCTGTACTTGCTTAATAACTGCTCCCCTTCATTCTAGGCAAAATCAATTGAAAAATATAAATGTATAAAGCTTAAGTACTCAATGTTCAATGTTGCTGCAAGTTCCAAGAGCTGAACTTTGTTGTTCTTTCGAGGGTTGTTTCTCAAAATCAGTTGTTATTAGTATTGTATTTCAATGAGCTTACGAGCTTGAATATTGGAACCCCAGTTTGTGCTTAAAATAAAATGTAAACATAAATAAAATAGCTTCATTTAAATTATAGATTTATTGCTGAGTTTTAAAATTGAACCAAAATGATTGATGAACGTTCCACGAACTGTGACCAGTAATGGTCTCTGTTGCTACCCCACATAAAATTTCCAGGAATCAGAAAATTAAACATAAGTAGGAAAAAGCTGCTTAAAATAACAAGACCTCAAAGGAATACTTGGAATGTATTTATATATTTTGTTTTTGTATATTTTAAGTAAAAACGTCTTTGAAACGTTTTAAGAATATGCCTAAGATGTCGTAGGAGTAAGTACCCTCTGGCCACATTATTTTAGGTACAATGTTATGGCAACCTGAGTAATCCTTAAATTGAGTCGAGCTATAAAGTCACTAACTGAGTACGAGGGCAGTTCGATAAACCAGCGGATGGATGTTAGTTTAGATTCTGTATTGCCAAATTGATCATGGGAATTTCATATAAAAAATTTTGTGACTGTTTTTATATGCATTTTTTCATTACTTTAGACTTAAAGAAAAAAACTTTTTTAGGAACACAAAACATACCATAATAATATGATTTGATTCTATCAAACAACGTTTAAAGGTGTTATATTTTCATCAAAAATCACTCTGTACAAATGTTTATTTAAACTACTACTTTAAAAATATAACATAATATATCCGTGGAAGCTAAAGAGGCTATTTTCATTAAAATTCAAAGTTGTTAAAAAAACACCCTATATAAATTCAAACTCCAAGCTATCTATGTATATAAATCTGTGAAAAATCGCACTCAAATCTATTGCTATTTAAACTAAAAACTCTTAACAAAACACCCTATACAAATGTAGTTTCTCACTCTAAGTACCTGCGACGTTGTAAATTAATCTTAATGCAGCCATTTGCTATTCAAGTTATGCTCTGTCTAGGCAAAAGTATATCACAGATACTTTTACGCTCTGGCGTAAACACAATACTTAAGGCTAATATACGAGGTGAGAGCTTATAATGAATACTAATATGGCCATTAACACCTGGAATGTTAATCGTAAAATATAATTTACACTGTTAAATATATGCATATTATAAAATGTAAAAAAATATCCCTGCAGGTTGGAAGGAGTTTAACTTATGAATTATTAAAACTAATTAAATGTGTGTGTGGCAATGTCAGTTTAAGGCTTATGTAGAAATATTTCTAGTATGAGATACTTTCTCTCTCTCTCTCTGTCTTTCTCTACATAGGCGAAATTTTAAATTAAGTTTAATATGGCTAATAATGTGGAAGACATGTACGAGAAGTTATGTGGAAGTTGTAGGGGATTCAACGAGGACATGTGGATAATCCTCGCCACAGGGCTCCGGTATGAGATAATTAAGAATTTAATTATTTACACACTCAAGCGCTAGCAAGGACATACGCGTACATAGAAGCTCTCACATAGCAGATACATGGCTGGCATTTATTAGCTAACAAACTCGAAGGACTTTTGCTTGATTTGTGTAGATGTGTGGTTGTTATCCTTGTACGTTAGATAAAGGACACAACAAGCTTTCAATATTCATAGTTGCCATAAAATCCGCAAAACAGCAAAGATTCTGGTCTGCATGCATATTTATAACTAGCCAGAACAACTCCTACAGACAATATCCTGTCCAATTCCCTTCCGGTTTTGGCTTTGTTTTATGAGTTTGCTTTCATCGTTTGTTAATTGAGGGTATTGGTTAATGGTGTTGCTATTTATTGAACTAAACATCAAATTGGCTGACACAAACCTTTGGCCAGTTAGTCGGTACTTGGTTCTGGTTCTTGGTGAGGGAATATTTAATTATGCACACATCGTTCGAAGAATGTTCCTAAGTGTTGTGCAAACACAAAAGTAATCATACATTATTATAAATCAATCTGAAGCTGATGTAAGGCAAAATGTTTTAGCCAGGTTGTTGTGCAGCCTCCGGAGGGTCTAAGGTACTTATCTCTCAGTTTATGTGTGTGGAGTGGACAGTGTGTCAAGAATGTGCTTGTTTGTGGGAAAATAAATTTAGGTAATTTGTATTATCTTCTTTGAGCCATTTCCAAGCACTTCGACCTGGGTTAGTAGGATAAAATATTACGAATCTGTAGGAAGACACACCAGCATTTTCCAAGCTGAAGTCTGTGCTATTGGAAGATGTGCAGAATGCAATCTGCAAAAGAACTACCATGACAAAGATATTTCCATCCTGTCTAATAGTCAAACAACAATAAAGGCATTAAGCAAAGCCAAGATCACATCAAGGCTGGTCAAAGAAGTCTTACTTCTCACTGGGATCTAAGATCCAGGAATAAGCTCACAATGAGATGGGTTCCAGGACATAACAACATACCTGGAAATGAGCTGGAAGATAAACTTGCCAGGAGCGGTGCAGCAACACCGCTAATCGGTCCTGAACCACACAGTGGGATTGGTAACCACATGTTACGGGGTATACTGAGAATAGAGGAGAATACCAATCGACTGCTTCACTGGGCACAGATACCAGGGCTTAAACAGTCCACAATCCTTCTCTCCAACTACAACCGTAAGAGGTACAAAGTGAAAATCCTGACGGGTCTTCTGAAGAGGCATTGTAGGCTCCGCTGCCACTTAAACAAAATGGGCATAGTGGATAGTGAAAAAGGTATTCGAAGCGAAAGCCGACGAAGGAAGACGGAGGGGACGACCACGACTCCGATGGAGAGATCAAGTGAAGGAGAACCTATCCTCCCTTGGTATTTGGCGCCTGGCGCGAGCTGCTGAGGTCGGCCATAACCCGAGAGCGGGTTGTAATGGCCATACGATGACGATGATGGATAGTGGACTATGTCGCATGGAGAAAGAAACTTCTTCATATGTATTATATGAATGTATGGCACTCGCCGATAAAAGAAACCAGTTCCTGGGTATGTACGTTCTCTACCGGAGATCGTTGTTACCATAAGTCCAAACAAAATACTGCAACATATGGAGGCATTAGGACTTTTGGGAGAGCTCTGAACCAATAATAATAATAATAACTTTGGCCCGATCTATAATTTGGATTTCGATCAAAAATAGTTCAATTTGTTTTGAATGCGTTTTAAACTGCTTCTCGTCCCCAGAACATTAATGCTTGAGAGCCTAGAAATTATTTAAAAAAAAAACTTAAAGTTTAAGTAATCACAAATATTTGTTTTATATAACTTTAAATATGCTATTCGAATAGCTAGTGAAATATTTTTTTTGTTTTTTTTTCTTGAATATTTATTATTGGCAATCAACCCATGATTCTAAGGGCTATAATCCATTATTTATATATTTGAAAGATGACAATATTTACTTTAACACTGTTTTGATTTTTATATTATTATTTTATAGTACACTAGTGTGACCAACTGCACCGGAAAATCGAAACATAGCCCGGAAGCAATGTCCCCCGATATCTATTTTTTTAATTTTTTAAAAGAACATCCAATATTGCTAAAACAAATATTATCACAAGTCCAATACGATTTAACAACAGAAAAATAGATTTGAATTATCCAAAACACTGTAATGGTCTAATAAATTTAAGTAGAATAAAAAAGTTCAAGTGTTTAGGATTTTAGTTCTTTTTCAGAAAATGCCCGAGATTCGCTCAAAAATGAGTTAGTCGTATTTGGTATACTAAGTAAAGAACTCGTTATTTTCTCACCGTCACTATAGGAGCTGCCGAACAACTATTTTAAAAATTCGACTTTTCTAAACTTCATTCATTAAAAATTTAAATAAAATTTTAAAATTGTTCTCATTCTGTTCAAGGAGTTACATAGAATCATTATATAAATAAAATTTTAAAATTTTTCTTATTCTGTTCAAGGAGTTACATAGAATCATAAACTTAAAGCTTGCTTTCCAAAGCTCTGCTCAACTTTACTAAAATTTAAACTAATCTTCTTTAATAGATTCAGACAGTTCGAAGCATAAATCATTGAAAAAACTTATTTAATGTACTCGAGTTATTCTCACTGTGTACATAGATTAATAAAAACTGCGTCATTCTGAGCAATGGGTTCTGCCTTGTCAGTCTAACCTGACACAAAGCTCATCATTTAAAGTCCTTTTTAGAAAACCCTCCATCACTTTCAATTAAAAGTTAACCCACAGTCTCCCTTTTTCAATATCCCTAATTGTTAAGTTTAGATGATTGACGTAAACAGTCAAAAACTTTGCTTACCTTTTTTGCTCGCTTTATATCCAATTGTTAGCCAGCGGTTTATTAACTCTAATTTTGTTTGACTTGCTTTAGGGCTATTTGGAAACTCAAAATGTATTTAGCATATAAATAAGTATGGCCAAAATACAATGATTGCACTGAAGCACTGCAAATTCAATTTATTAACTTTTCAATTTGCACCTTTATTATTCAATTAGCCATAATTGGTAGCACACGCGCCCCGCACAGTGTCACAAAACTCATTTGAATACGTAATAAGTATGAAGCCCGTGCATCCCGTTCCCATACCATAGACTAATCATATGCAAACCGATTCCTCATGAACTTGAAAATCAGCACAGACGACAATGGAGGAGAGCAGGGAAAACTCAAAACTAAACGAAGCGGAAATTGTCTTTTCCCGACCGACAGACGGAATAAAAATGATGGAAAGCGGCAAGCGGTAAATATTATACGGAAACTTAAAGAAGCGTAGAACGTAGAGAATGCGCGAACGGAGACTACGTTCTGTCTTACGGCGTTTACAAATCGCAACTGAATTCAAGCAACGCAACTACGTCAAAGACACGCTGTCTGGCCCCGAAAAATGCGACGCTACGTTTCATTTGTTGTTGGTGGTTGTAACGACTGTCAACTCTGGCCAAGTCCAGCCACGTCCACGTGGGTTTGAGGTTGTCGGAAAAACCGACGGCATTTTGTTTTGTTTTGAGTTTCAAAGCCAACCGGCTTCCAACTCTGTTGCGTTGCATACGCACAGGCGCATTACGTCATGCGGAGAGTTAAGAGCGTCTAAGAGCGTGTTTTGTGACGTAGTAGCGCGCTCTTTACTCTCTTTGCGACTTGTTACAACTGTTGTTGTGTTCTTGAGCAGGGATTTATGTTTGATATCTTTGAAAGACGACTACATGTATGTTTATTATTGATATTATGAGGTGTATGACTTGTTGTGCTCGGAGTAACCTGTAAAGCAATATAGAAGTGGACAGAAAAAAATGTAAAGAACGACTAAGGTTCAATAAACTCCATCAACAGATAGAAATATAACAAGTTGGTCTTTCTTCACCTTAGTAACTCTTACCAGTTAAAATAATGTCAGATTCTGGTTTTCGAATAGATTATAATGTAACATTTTTTCAAGACATTACAAACTGAACAAAATAGTTGGATTTTAAAATCGGAAAAAATGAAATTTCCACGAAAATAGGAAGAGCATTTTTATCAGCGCGTCTCGATTCTAAATTTCAATAAAACATAACAAAATTAATGTAATGGCCCCAAATGTTGTTTTATTTGAGAGATAATTTCGTATCATTTAATATTTGAAAATGATTTCTGGCATTTGAGTTACGAAGCGAATCCTGTCAGTCCAATTTTTGACCACACTTTCGTATTTCAGTTATGGCAAGTTCAATGTTTGGCTTGTCTAAAACTAATGATGGCATGTTCGGACCCTATTAAAAAAAACACCCTTTATATGCCAACTATTTTTAATCCTTAATCGTGCCACATTAAAGAGCCCTGAAGCTCCTGTATAAATTACCGGACTCCAAATATTATGACTTTTTGCAATATACTATATAAAATTACATAATTTCAATCTTGACTGATTATTTTTTTTAAAGAAATTATCTTATATCCGATTTTTATGCGTTTTTAAATACATATTGTTGGAAAAAGTAAAAAAGAAAAAGTTTAAGCTTCGGAAAAATTGTTATACCCTTTACTGTATGGAAAAAGGGTATATTGAGTTTGTGCAAGCCAAAAATGTATGTTACATATAGAAGGAGTCGTCTAAAATTACGTAAAGTATAGCATAATCAGGGTGACCGATTTCCGACCGAATGATCTTTTGAATCTCAAAAATGGTAAGATCAAGAGCAACCAAATTTTCAGTCTAGATCGCTTATTATTCCATAGACAGGAGACAAGTTTATTTTATTTTTTCGATAAAGGGATAACATTATATTGCGTCCATAGTGGAGTTTCATACGACCCCGAAAAATCAAAAATTTTATTCGATTTATTTATTTTATTTACATATCTTAACCAAATTTGTCACCCAGCACTGTCCCAAATTTTATCCAAATCGGTTGATCATACAGCTTCCGTAGGACCGATCGATCAAAAAATAAAAAGAGTAACTAGATGATAAGATATTAAATCCAAATTTGGCATTCGGAATTATTTTAGTATTTCCCATCTGTGTACCAAATTGAATCAAAATCAGTTGACTATATCATAAAGCCCCCATAAGACCAATCGGTCAATAAATCGTGTTTGGAGCAAAATTTGACTTTTTTGTTGTTTATAATAAATCGGTATACAATAAAATATCTTTGGAAATCTTAAGGAATATATCGAATTTAATAGCAATTTGGAGGTACGGCGTATATCAACTTCCGAACATACTATTTTATCGGTAAAAGATGTCATAGCATTTCAAATTGGATTGGCTCTATTTTTGTTTATATTCTATATCTTCTAGATAGGGTATACTAAGTTTATGCAAATGTATGTAACAAAGCGAAGAAGATGCCATAGGAACTTTTTTTTGCTTCTAGAAACCAAAATTCGATTTCGCAGTCGAGACGTATATTTTTAATATTATTTCATACAGTAAATCAAAGGTGCAAAATCATAATAATTTCGTGCAAATATATGAAATGGGCGAAAGGAGGACTTGCAATCCACATAAAGCATACATAACAGGGTCAGCACGTCTGAATTTTGTGACATCTAAGGTTTTGTACTTAAAAACATAGATTTTTTACTCTGTAATTTCTTTTGAAAATTTTCACTTCGGGCTTATTTGATTGACTTCATATTCGTTCTCAGCGACCAGAGACCACAAAAATTTTTGGCACCCTATACGTAACCTCAAAAGTAAGTTTGTTGGGTATGTTACCTAACCTCAAATATATTAAAATCCCGACGAAAAAGACAAATTCTGATCTCGGATTCGGATTCCACGCAGCAAATCACTTTGGAAATAACCCTTAGCTTTCCAACAACTAAACCATGTTGGCCTGTGTAACCTTTATCAGGATGAACAGCCGAATGTCTCTATCCCTCAGACTTCCTGTTTGAATAAACAAAAGCGTCCCAAAGACTATAAGAGTTATAGAGCCCCAATTTTACTGGATTCGCATTATCTGTACGTAGAAGAAGTCGATATCGATATCCAAATAATGTAAGAGAGATTTGTGACTATAATAATAATAGCTACTAGGTGTATTACCTTGGTACTAAGTATACTATGCTTTAAAAACTTTTAAAATAGATTGAAAACTTCAAATATCGATCAAAATGTGAACATCTCCCCTATAAGTCGCACTAGCTTGATTAAAGCTATTTGGAAAACTTTTTGCGATGAGACCTATATGACTCATGTTACCTAAAATGTAAAACTCCCTTTTAATCTGTGAGGATGCCAGACTCTAGTCCCCGCAACCAGGAGCGGAATTAGGATGATGAGACTTATATGACTCATGTTGCCTAAAATGTAAATCTTCTTTTTAATCTGTGAGGATGCCAGACACTAGTCCCCGCAACTAGGTGAGGATCTAGGATTTGGTCTTGAGGGGTTTTTGAATTGTATATATATAAAAGCACGCAAAAGACTTTCAACATATTTTTCAAACTCTTGGGAGGTGTGCGGACTCGAAAACCTCTCCTGTGAATCCTCCACTACACACAACAGTTTTTTATTATTTGTGATGAAACCCTGCAATAGACTCTTAAAAAGTCACAACCTGCCATCTACTTTCCTTCTTTCTGTACGCATCTATGAATGCAGGTCTTATTCGGTTTTTAATAAGGCTTCGGAAGTTAGACCATAGAGCCCAACAATCCCGCCTAGCAGATCCCTTAAAATCTTAGCGTTAAAGTCGGTCTGGAATGGCTCTTAGAACTTACTTGACTCTTAGAACTTAAAGAAAATGCAGAATATGGTTGGGATGACTCGAAAAGAGAAGACCTTACGAGAGAGAGCCTCCACCCCCTAGTTTTTATGTGGAATGGATGACTTTGAGATGTCTATAAATGAGCAGTCCTAACGAAACTTGGCGCGCGTCGCGTGGGTGGATCAGAGCTCCCCCTAATTTTTATGATATCTGATTATTTATACAGATAAATGCGTGGATGACAATATGAGCTCCGCCATTGTCTGCAGTGAATGCGTCAGCTGGATGTTCCCAAAAGTGCCTTATAAATTAGCTAAACACACTTTGCTTCATCATTTTGCAATCCAACTTATTTTGGTAGAAATCCCAAACGCTTATCAAAAACATTGGCCATCCTGAAATCGTAATGAATGTTAATGTATTGAAATTAAAAACAATCCGCTTTAGTGTTGGTTAAACCCAGACAATAATGCAGCCACTTAAGCTATCAAACGTTTCTAGGACGCGAAGTTTGCGACGATGCGACCAGCTTAAACAAACCCAGCCTTGGCCAAGGAAGTTGAAGGACAACTTTTATGCTACCCCAGAGATTTGAAATTACGATGATGACCAACGTAAAGTATGCAACGACTACCCATGACTACGGCCGTGTGGTCTCAGCTTTGTGGCCAGCTAGGGAGGGATATGTCAAGTGGGGTGGGTGTCTGGGTGTACCAAGGATACGAGGTGTGTTAAGCACCGGAGAGCGTTGACTTTTTTTTTTTTGACAACTTTGCTTAGGGATATTTGCAATTCGTATAAGTGGGTTGCATGTGTTCGCACCGTTGCCCAATTACAGGCAATGTAATGAATAAATTTTAAGCATATTTACCGTTACTCAATGATGCTGACGCTTATTACGGTCACCCTAAGGAAGTAGGACGAGGACCGCTTTAAGTTTTACCTACCCAAAAAAATAAAAGAAATTGTGACTTGTCGTTTTTGGCAAGAGTTTTGTTTTTTAGCCTAGAGTGGTTGATTGCCTAAGGGTGGTGCGTATTTTGGGGAGGACAGGGAATTTAGATTGTTTGCTGACACTGTCAATAAATCTTTGTTTTTCAACAACTGTGCCGAAAAGGTATTGTTAACGAAAAAGGTGAATCCGTGAAATTTGTTTTGCGGCTACTTATAGTAATCGATAGGAGTAGGGGCATCTATCCGTCTAGTTTATATGCTCGAATGCCGGAGTTGTCATAAAACGCTCATAGAGCGTACCATTAAATAGTAATAACGATTATCCAACACTGTCCCCCTCTTAGTTCCAACCAGTAGCAGTTGCCTCATGTGTCATATGGTGTCATATACAATTTTACTAGCGAAATACTTTGCAAAAAGTTTTATGTTCACAGGAAATAGCATTTTCACTACCCATCCGTAGATTGGGACAGCTTCTAACTACATATAAGGAGATTGCTCTGGACATTGCTTGGCGACACATTGACAGACTATTTCGGCGAGGGGTGGAGGAGCTGGCCTTTTCTTGTACGTCATGCCCTGGGAAAGTTGAAAGCACAGCGGGCAGGCAATATCTCTTTGCAACATTCTTTTTTTTTTTTTTTTGTTTTTCAACTGCTTTGTGGCGCCCCAAACTGAGTGTGCGGCATGCCACGGGGGGTTGAACTATTTTTCTGCTGCAATCGCAGAAAAATTGATTTGCTGCCGATGTCAGCTTTCAGCCGGTCAAACTTTTCCAACCCAGGACCAGGGACGGGCCAGGGACACTCTCGAACAAACACTTGTGTTAGAATTCCGTTTTCAATTTAATTTATGGCTGCAAGTAAACATGTGCGACAAACGACTCCCCCGAATCATGTCCAGCTGTTAAAGCCAAATACTCTTTGGTTTATTGAAATTTGAGTTGCCGTTTGGGACACGTGCATATCCGTGTGGTTATCAAACAATGGGACTCTGTTCTATGCAGGAAGTTTAGTTGGTAACTGCAAGGTACCAATTTTTTTTCACACACCAATTTAAAGCTAAACTAATTTTCATCTTACCGTTTCTTTCAAGCTTTCTTGGAGCTGCATACCGGCCTTTACATATATTTACACAAACTCAATATACAGCATACTTTAGGTAAAGGGTATAAAAACAAATAGCGGAAATATCCCCCAACGGTTTTTAAAAATTAAAGATGCCGATAGATTCATAGATAAAAATAATTTGTTCTCAAAACTTCAAATAAAAAAATTTTAACTAAATGTGGCTCAACTACTGAATATTTTTAGGTCAATTTTATAAAGTCCAATTTGGCAATAAGGTTATTAGGAGAAAATATTAATTTTTAGCCAAACATTTTTCTTAAAAATAATTATTAAATTTTGTTTTTAAATGTTAAGTTTTTTAATTGTAAATTTGTTTCTTAAATTTGTCAATCACTGAATATTTTTAAAGCCTTAACAACAAAGTTATTAAGAGAAAATTTTTAATTTTTTATCAACACAATTATTTTAAAAAAATATTATTTTTTTTGTATTAAAAATCACATAATATTTTTAGGCCAATTTATTAAAGCGTAATTTTGCAATAAAGCCATTAAGAGACAAATTTTAATTTTTAACCAACACATTTTCTTAATAAAAATGATTAAATTTTTTAAAATTAAATCCTTAAATTTGTTAATCAATAAATATTTTTAAGCCAATTTTTTAAAGTCTAAGTTGGCATATGGTTATTAAGAAAAAATTTTTCATTTTTAATCAACACATTTAAATAAAAACAATATTAATTTTTATTTATTTTTTTTTTTGTTTAACTTTGTCTTTTTATCTTATCTATAAACTTGGTTTAAGTCTAATTAGTGCAATAAAAAAAAAAATATTTAATTTTTTTAACGAATTAAAAAAAATAAAATGATCAAAATTAAGACAAAAACTAAAATAAACTTATTTGTCCTATTTAATAAAATTCATAGTTATATGAAGGCAGCTCTTATTAATATTGTAGGCAAATATTAAAAAATTAACATTGCTTAACAAAAGATTTTTTTATTATGTGTAGTTTGTAATTTCAATAAAAATTTATCGGCTTATCGGACACTAAAAAATAAACAAAATAAGGCATTTAAAATATAAAAGCCACTTTTGCAATAGATTAAAAAAAAACTGAATTATATTTTTTTTTTTTTAATTAAAATATAAGTAGTTATTTATTTGGGTTAGATAAAAAATTAGGTATGTAATGTCTTCAAAGAAATTGCAAAAAGAAAGAGTATATTGACGTAATCTTTTAAAACGAATTGCATTTTTCTTATAAATACATGTTTCATATACTTTTCTTAAGTTTATAAGAGAACCATAAAAAATGTTTTTCCAAATACATTGACATACGATTAAAATATTTTTCTTAAGCTTATAAGAGTACCATAAAATAAATCTCAATTGGCATAGTTTGAATGTAATTTAGAAGCTAAACTAATTTTTAACGACTTATCACTTTGTCGGGCAGAAATGCAGAAGTGCCCACACTAAAAACGTAAGCATCAACTAATAGCTTTTAGCAAGTTTCATTCGGCCTGTTCCGTTAATGTTGAGGTAAGTTATTATGGGAAAAATAGCATTTCAAGACATTTTATAGAGTTTGAGATATTTGACGGTACAAAATATGTCAACATCAAAGAAATAAGTACTACAATAATAAAAAAATCGGGTTTTAAACAACAAATTCAAAAAAAGTCATTCCCATATAATTGCAAAAAGAATCATTATTTAAATAAATTAAAAAAACATAATTTGACTGAGTTTTGGTGGTTATTAAACAAGTTATTATACACCGTTAAATATAAGCACTTTTTACAAGCCTGTTTTGTTCGGAATCAAGCTGATATGCAAAATTTCTTGGTATACCAAAGTTGTTGTAGGGCACTTCTGCATTTCTGCCTGGCAAAGAAACTACCATAATTTTTGGGTTTAACTTTTGGCTGCCGTAAAAATATTTTTACGAATGATTTTTAAAATATATTGTTCTTGCTTAATGTTTTAAGGACCATCCAAAATGACAAGGGTGACCTCCTTCCCCCGTAGGATATTCCGTTTTTCGAACAAATATTTGAGTCCGTTTTTCTCGAATTTTATACATAAGTTGTACACAAAAACTTTAAATTCGAAGAATGTTCAAAATTTAATATAAAATTTTATTTGCAATGGAAGATACAGTAGCATACAAAGAAATCCGGACACCTGATTTGAGCATGGTACATGCGAACTTTGAAGTGTTTTGAGTCGATCGACTTAAAACCTTTTAGATATAATCGTGTGATATTTACCTTTCAATTATCGATAAGATTTTTGATCTGAAAGCTTTCTGGAAAGTGAAAAAAAATTTTAATAGTTTTATGGATAAAGGAGCCATATTGGTTCTGAGTTCAGAAAACTGTAGGCTCCGTGCTATAAATGCTAAAGTTGGATTCAGAAAATCTTCAATAGGTAAATTGCTTAACAATTGTGACAAACCCGGCAGCTTAAGAGAAACCCTGGCTCAGGGAGGAAGAAGAAGACGGCCAACAAGGAAAATTTGTTATTAAAGCGTTTAAGCATGGAAAATCGTTTTTATGTTTTTAGTGTGCATAAAAAATTTAAAAATGTTAATTTTTTTTTATATATGTTAAATTGCTTAATTTTAGCTACGCGTTAGGTAAAAAAAACAAACTCAAGAAAAGTTTTTAAAATCAAGTAAATTTCCAAAATTATATTTAAAAAGAAAGTCAACGAGTGAAAAGTTTTAAGAAATAAAACTCAGCTCCCAAAAAATATCGAGTTAAAAGTAAATTTCGAATCACAATTTAGTAGTATAACCAAAAAGAAACTTTTATCAAAAAAAAACTTTTGAAAGTGTATTTAAAATTCGACTACTATAAGATTTTCAAATTTCTGAACTGCCAGATACTATACTATGCGTCCATTGTTACCCCAGACATATCTCTCAAGTTTGATTTAGTGTTGGAACATTTAGTCGCTCTGGCTTTGTCTCAGATCTCAGATTCTCTGGATGCATTGGTTGCAAGCAGTTCGCGGTATGCTCTGCCCACCTAGCTAATTATTTAAAGTATTTCCACAATTTTCACAAACATGTTTTCATTATTTACTTAATTCAGTGCATTTTGTTGTTGTTTTTGTAGTAGTCGTAGTTGTTGTAGTTGTTGCTGTCTGCGGCAAAAAGCTAGAAACAGGTTGCCCCTGTCAAGATACACCCATCGTGCGCACTCACACACAGAGTTGTCGCACATTCCTTTCGCTGAAACCCGGAGAGTTAAGTGACCTTAAAGCGAAATGTTCCAACTCTGTTCTCACTCCACCTCTCTCTCTCTATCTCTAGTTGTGTCTCGCTTCATCATATCTTTTGTCTTGCTCATGAGCTAAACGCGCCTAAGTTGTGAGTTTTTTAATTGCAGCCTAAATGGACTTCAATGAATGCCACAGTGTCCACGGCTGCAACTGTTTGGAGTGCAACCTGGAAGATCGTTGTTGCAGCCGTCTTGACTTGGCGGCAATTTATCTTTTGATTGTTGTTGCTTTAGTTGTTGCAACATCGAGACACTCGAAGTGCTCTTAAAAGCAAAACGAGCTACAAAATGACTACTCCTTTTAGAGTCAACAACTTTAATTGCACAAAAATAGTTCTACAAGGAGCAGGAACTGGAGAGTTGCTGGGGAGAGAGAGGCACTTTGGCTGCTTCTATTTAAAAGAAATTAAAAGTTGCCCCAAAACTGAAGCCTGGCCAATTGAAATGTATGTTGCAATGATTGATATGAAACATTAAATTGTGTATCCAAGTTCATACGTAAAACCGCAAGATTAATGACACTGTGTAACAAAGACTGAGTCTTGTGGTCTGGGCTTAATCTTGGCGCTCCCGAATAGTGATGGACTTAATGGACACCAAAAAACGCAAGGAGTCACGAAAAAAAAAGGGTACTTGGTAAAATATATTAGTCAATGTGTATATAAATTTCTAGCTACTTGCTTATGGGATTTATGTTTATTATCGATTTTATTATCGATATATCGCTAACAAGCAGGTTTCTAGTTGAAGTATGCTGTGCCTTACACAGGAAATGCTAGGACAGAGATAGCCATAATGTCAGGCACTTCGGCTGTGATAGATGACGCGTTTCAGCGATGGGAATAAGCTCCAAACCAGAGCTGCTTTAGACCATCCAAGGAAGTTAGCCTTAGATGGATAATTGAGCATTTATATATTCATGAAAAATAAATGTCAGGTAGACTTGCAAGAGAGAAGGCAGTCAAATCACTATTCTGTGGAATGGAATGCCCTTGAATGGATCTATGGCCATAGAAATCCTAAACACTTTCTAAAAGATGAGCGAACAAGACGGAATGCAGCTTGGTTTAAAGAAGTTTAGAAAGAGGGCTAAGCTCCTAACATTTAACATCAGGTTCCTTTAACTCGAATTGGAGCATAGGGCAGCCATAAAACTTTTCCATGTAATTCTATTCCTTGCAAGTAGTTGGACTTCGCCCAATGATTTTTCAGATTCTAAATTTTCTTTTGGCAGGGCGCCTTTTCATGTTGTATAATATGCATTGGTTTAAAATAATTCTTTCAAGGCAGAGTCAAGAGATACTTGATATTTGGACGTTACGGACTCCATCATCTGTAGATTTTGCAAGTGCTCTTCCAGGACAATAAAATAAAATATCCTTAATTGGATCGATGATCATGCAAGCATTCCCGGAAACGAAATAAAGAACAATTTAGAGACAGAAGGTACTTCCAAAGCACCCATAGGTCCAGAATCCCTCTTTGTCATATGCAGAAATTCAAACAGAAGAAAAGAGGTCCATAAAGTAGTCAGGTCAAAGAAATCCCGAACCCTTCTGTGTCATCTGCAAAACTTCAAACAGAAGAAGTAGTCCATAAAGAATTCAAATCAAAGATATCCATACTCCTATACTATCTATATAGTAAATTATATCTTCTAACTAGCTAAGCATTTTGCTAGGATACTGGGCGGACTACAAAAATTTGCAGCTGCCAGACTTATGAGTATGCTGGGCACATGTTGCCTTCAAGGCCCTAGAGAGAAAGTGCGGTCCACGGAGTAAATGTACCGGTCCCTCCATTACACCATTACCTTGAATCACGACAGTAACTAAACCGGGCCCCTTAGAAAACCCCCGACCTGGGGGAATACGCTTTTCCCATTTCCCTTTTGACGGACCAGGTTGTCCTTGCATTTTTTTTTTTTTTTTTTTGATAAAAACGACTATCAGGGATTACCATAGACTCTTAGTATAGTAATTCTCATTAAAACTAAAGCTCTAGACAATAGACCCTTTAGAAAAATCCGGAGTCAGGGGAATACCCTTTTGCCACTCCCCTTTTGACGGACCAGGTTGTCCTTGTAGGTTTTTTGAAGAAAAGCTACTATCAGGGATTGCCACAATGGTTCCGTAGACTCATAGTATAGTATTCCTCATTAAAAATAAAGCTCTAGATAAAAGTAGAACATAGAATCACAACAGACATAGAATCTTGAAAATAACCAGTTAAAAAAGAACTTGATTCACGAATCGGGCTAGTTGAGGAGCATTAGGACTATCTGGGGTTGCCGCTTTAGATCGTACCCATAAGCTTTCATCATAATATTTCAAAATAACATTAAAGCTCTCGACAAAGGAAGAATGAACTTAGAATCTTAAGAGCTGAGAAAACCTACTACAACCACATAAATAAGAGCTTGTTCCACGATTTGGAAAAGTTAAGGAGCTTAGGATTAGTGCTACCAGAGGTTACCACTTTAGATCGTTGCCACTTTTGATCGTACCCATAAGCTTTCATCATAATAATATTCAAAATAACCTTGAAGCTCTCGATGAAGGAAGAACGAA